>OY740767.1:37017793-37625383 GCA_963513935.1 Aphrophora alni
GACTTTTTTGATATTTGTTCCTCCTTTTTAACATCGCGGCCACGCAAAACAGTTAATACATGATTCTAAAGAAGGGATGTAAACAATCATTCATTAAAGATCTGGAATATTTCTTAATATTAAAACTAACGATCGGAATTCAATTATTAATTATCCCAAACAATCCGAATATAAAAATGTGATGATTGTTGTTTGAAATTGTTGGCAGAAAGTCGAAATAAAACACTCCATCTCGACATGAAGCTGGATGGAGCCGGATTTTTATATTTTGATCTGATTCATAAGTTTTGATTGACAATATAGTTCCGATGTACTAAAACTATAGGAACTTCCAAGTTAAAATAATTGTATATAATTGACATTATCAATTAAAAATATAAATATACATACACTTATTTAACAAATATACAAAATTTAATAATCTATATTTTCCATTATAACATTTTAGTTCGAAAGCTATAAATTCCCGAAAGTTTACGAACGGTTCCATTATCAGTTGAAGTTAAAGATTGAACACAAAACCGCACATTAGCTTAATCCTGTTCTTGAACTAATAAACACTAAACTTTGTCAACCATCTACACACTACAGACAGGTCATTATCAATTACATGTTTCGACATTCAACTTTAACTAGATTAAAAGGATTACAACCAGAAAAAACTAATCTGCTCATTTGAATCATTGAGCTGTTTAAATGTGAAACATTATAAAATGTTATATAATGTAATAACAAAATAGGCTTATATTTTTAAACTAAATCATAAATTAAATGTAAATTTAAACAGTGTCATAATAATATTTATTACTGTAATGTGACATATGTTTAAATGTTTGAAAAAGTTATTATAAAATGCAACTCCGTAAGAAAAAATAAGTTAATAGAATTCATAATATCACAGGTTATCGACCATTTCTTATTTGAATATAATGTACAGAAAATTGATTCATATTTTTAATTGGACCTTTATAAGACAAAATATTATATACACAATAAAATTATAGTATAACCTTAATACCATATAAAAGTAATAGCCGGCATATATTGTAACATTACATTGGTATTGTTAATAAAACCAGGTAACGTGTATAAAAGGATCTCATTTACTTCATATAAAAAACCCTTTTATATTACCCTTTACAATAAGGGTAACTTAAAAATATAATAGGGAAACTGGAGAATACACACAGTGAATGTCATTCTTCTTGCATGTAGGTGAAAGTTAATTTGATAGAACAGTCTTTCGAAAACTGAAATTTGGTTTGATAGACTTTGTGAACCAAAAATCACTGTCCACTTGTATTACTTCTTTTGTTACCATTCGCATTTATTGTTGTGAAAAGAATATTGTTAGTATTTCATTACACTACAGTGCGTTTAGTGTGGTAGTTGTGTTATTCCAAAATACCTGTCTGCAAGAACTAATAAAATATTGTTCGTTCACCATACTTCACGGAAAACGGGTAATATTTTCATGGAATCATTCCAAAAAAGAATAGAATTCTAAGATTTGGTTAAAAAATTGTGAATTACAAGATCTGTGACAAATGCAATATGGAATAAACTATCTTATATTAGGACTACAGAGCCGGTAGCCGATATTCATTACAGATTCCGCAAGTCCGAAAATTTCTGTATGAAAGTTATCACAACAAAGTGATATAAGATACATTTCGTGCCTTAGCATACTGGACTCTTTAATTGTGGGATCATATCATGTAACATCTGTACAATAACGAATAGAAACAGAGAAACTGAACACTTTTAATTACTACAACTAGCTTCTAGATAAAATTTCTAAGGTACGTTTCACCCGATGATGTATTTTATGTGTTTTAACATGTGATTGACAACATGTGTTTCATCTTTCTGGGCATGTTAATTCCCAAAACACCAGGTATTTGTCCTTAGGAAACACTCAATAGATGCATGAGAAACTCATTTAAGATGAAAACATCTTGGTGTGTCGTGCTGTTTTTGTAATTATATGGTAGAGCTTATATATTATGGCATAACTATGATTTATTAGTATACTTTAGAATTTTCAAAGAATTCTACACAAGACTAACTGATATAAGTGCCAATAAGATGTCGAAATTACTTCGTTTTATTGCTAACGCGATTTTTGCGATATTGCAACTTTGCTTATAACTCAAAAACGAATGCATATAGGCTATCGAAAAACTGCTTTCCCCATTGCTTACCTTTTCAAATTTTACATGAAAATAATGTATCGCATGTCCACATTCCTATTTAAAAAAAATTAATTTGATTCAATATTGTGGATCCAAGATGGCGGACAAAAATTTCAAACCTAAAAAAAAGTATATTTTTTTAAACTATGTAGATCCGCATTAGTTTCTGCCTTCAAGTTCCTCTCAGTTACGCAGTATAAGGCCGGTTTCACACTTATAAATCACCCTGTATATATAAAGTTTCACATTTTTTATTTATCTTTATACCTGAACCAGTAAAACTATGAAAATTAAAATGGAACCATCACTAGACATACTCTATATACATGATTCATTAAATTAGTATTTTCAATCGAAGTGAATAAAGGGATTTTGCAAATCTCTAATAATTTGTAAAATTTTTAATTAACAGCTAAAAAATTAATTATGAATAATTTAAAATAATAATAATAATAATAATAATAATAGCTCTCAATTATTAAGATCTCAATGAAAGGATTATTTTTGAAGAAAATAATTTTTTTAAATTATTTTACATCAAACGAGCTTTGTACAAGATAGATAAATGAGTTTAAGACCGATTTAGTTGATTAAAATATCAAAAGCTGATTATGAACGCAACAAGATCATATCGCGAACATCTGTGGAATGACTGACAGAAACAGACAAACCAATAGTTTTAGATGCCATCTTAATAGTATCGCTGATAGTCTGACTCGATGATTTATTTCATGACTGTAGTAAACAGATTATTCCTGGGATCTTAATTTGCAAAACATCAGGTATTGTACCGCAGTAAATCCTCATCAGCTGAATGAGAAACCACTTGAAGGAGAATATAATTGGCTTTCTGTTTCTGATACTTGGAGGAAATACTGTCAATACAGAAATACAGTTCAGATTTTTTTGAAAATTTTAGGATAATTTAACTAATGGTGAGCACGACTCATGAAGATCTCAGAGCAACATGTCACACGTTTTGTGTTTCACTGGGTCGTGTTACTAGTATTTTACATATGAACTGGTTGTCAATACAGAACTATGGCCTGCGTATGTTCTCAGGATTTATCGACACGTGGTTTTTACCTGTGAGGCTTTTAGTATGGAAGAAACCTTCACATATTGAATGAACAAAGTTGAATATTCAAATTATTGATTTACCTTTTGGCTCTACAGTTTTGTGTTGATGTGTCAATATTATTGTTAATATACATTTCTTTGCATGACATTCACTTCTAACATCATTTGTCAAAATAATTATGCAAACGTAAAATAATAAATGTAAGTAATATATATTTGTTTGATCGTTTTCATTTCTTTTTCTCTTTTATATTGTATTTTTATATTATATAAAATATATTACTTATAAAATATATTATTTATATTTTTATATTTTTTATTATATATTTTATATTTTATATTTTACAATTATAGTTGCTTATACTGTATAACACAATTTAGGCTTATAGTTATAAACATAGGAAAATGTAAAATTAGTTAATTGTTAGTTAATAAAAAACTTATTACAAAATTGATATACCTTTAAAGGAAACTTGTATAAACAAATAATTTATTTACACTCTGGAATTGTTTCACCGAACTTTAAGTAATTTTTACTTCTCCAACTAAACGACGACGATGGAGTATTTTTAATAACTTCAATAGTAAGATTCAGAGACTGTTAAATTAAAGACAAAGTAGGAAAGTATTTCACAAGAAGACAAACTTCCTCATATACTCAAGAAAAGTCAACCTACTTTTATTCTCAATGCTTTATTTTAAAGTCTTCGGAAAATATACTATAAGATTTATTAATAAAACCTGGAAAACAAGATTTACTTCAACTGAAATAAATTAATGTTACTGTTAAGAAATTATCTTGAAACCAACCTAGAAATTAAACACACGTGTTTTATAGATATAATCTGTCTCATCTGACATAAGTCATAACTCTTGTTCTATAGACAATAAACTCTACTTAAGAAGCAGAGAAGCTTCTTAAATATTACAGCTTTTTTTATGAATTGTAAAGTCTGCCTCAAACTTATGTCGAGAGCTTCATTAAAAGTAATTTAAAAGTCAACAATAAAATAAAGTGGAATGTTTTATTATCAGTAACGTTTTTATTATTATCAGAGAAATTTTATTAATTTAAGTATCGTCAGTATTAAACAGATATTGTATCGTGCTGGCATGAACTTCCTCAAATAACGCATGCTCTCACTTCTACACTCCATGCATTTTACACATGCACCTGAAGTAGGTTTTGTCTCTATACTCCATCTAAACGTTTTGGAACTAATGTAATTCTAAAGATAACTAAATTCAGAGACTAGTGGTCTTTTCACATTAAAATTTTATAATAAACAATTGCAAACTTTAAAAAATCTTTTTATAACGTATTATAATATCAATCTAGTCGCTTATTGATCTAATAATGCTCTCACTTTGTGTCCCGGGAGCTCCGGTGTGGATCCCATGGGTGCCATATGGTGAAAATGGGAAGGTACCAAATCCTGGTTACGAAAGCTAGGAGTAAAGCGGCGAAAACGCAGTTAGCTGAATCCACATCGTGTGATGAAACCCCGTCAACGAATTGTTGCGCCAAGAGTTTATTGAAATTATAATAATAACTTATAACTAGAAAAATTGTTAATAGAGTAGATTTGAAATACTTTAAAAGTTGAATATGACATTTTAAACCTAATTCTGTTAATGTTATTACTCCAATAATCTATTCATACCTTTAACACCGTTTTGTAGACATTGAACCCAAGATGCTGGTTGTGTCTGTAAAGCTTTCATTTTACGGTGTAGTACTACCAGTTCCTGTTTGATTTAATAGGCGAGATATTTGCTTGATTGTTTTATTAGGGTTTGTACTGTGTACTTACACCGTAAGATTTAAATAGAATAATTAGTCAAATATTGTTCAAAAGCCGAGAAAAATAAATTTTACAATGCATGATTGTGTAAAAATATTTTCATCCCTTGTAATAATATTATAAATTAATAACACGAAAGTGAAAATACAGAAAGGGCCGTGGGAACTTGATTTTTAACTGAAATGGTTGAATATCCTGACATGTAAGCGGTTATCGGATCGACATACCAGAAGCCATTTCAGTAACGATGGAGCATGGACTGTTGTACATTGTATTAATAGTGTAAAAATATTTTTTAAACCTGATGACGTAGTGATTTCATCGGAACATCTAGATACAATGAGATATGTTGTAGATAAATAACTTCCTACTCCTGCTTCTGTAACAAACCACCACGTCCTTTGCCCACAGTGAGCATCTCTCTAAATATTGACAGAGTCAGGTACGTAACGACAAGAAGTTCTTAGTGCTCAACCAGAAAACATGATGCAGTCCTTTGTTTATTTAGTAGAAGTGTCGAAATAATTTGAATTTTTATCTGCATAAAATGGTAGTGGTGCAAGAACTAAGTGAATGTGAAAAAAAATTGGACGATATTCAGTGAAAATTTTGCTAACTCATTTTCATTCATCTGGTACAGTGAACAAACAACATTTTCGTTACTAATCTGATTTAAATACAATTCACCATTAGATGAGTTTTCAACAGCCCATGTGTGTTATGGTAAGTTTTGGAATCATAGACTATGAAGCGAGAGGCGGAGGCAAGTGGCGACAATCAATTCTGCTCGTTACACAACAATGTTGCACCACTTCAAAATGTCTAATTTTATTCTACTTACAATTTTACACATTATGTTGGATTTTATCAACATCAAATTATATCAATATCTGTAACTTTAATTAAATCTCACTTTTTATGAACATTTCGCAGTTTATAAAATGAATATTATTTATTCATGAACTTTTGTGGTTAATAACAAATATTAATAACTTAATATATATCTATAAACAGATATAGAATCAGAAGAAAAGCAAATAGAGTAGTAAACACATCGTTTTAGAAAACTTAGGGACTTTCATATCATGTAATAAAATAATATATAGTCTGTCATTTTATAATTTCAAAATATAAAAATATATGGTAGATTCATAAGTAGTAGAAGTTATAGAAAGCAAATTAAAAAATATGTTTCAATTATTTTATATATTTTTATTTATGTAAAAATATTGGATATTTTTGTTACTATTAAAGTGACGTTTTTTGTAAACAATAAATTTAAATTATGTAAACTTTTACATCTTGTAAATTTCGTTTTGTATTTCCACAATGAGTAGCCTAGGTATGAGCAATTTAAAAATATTAGTAAGTAAGACTCGATCGACGAGTTAGATAGAAATTAATTATTGTATTTCTGCATGGAAAATCTCCTTTTGTTAAAATTATAAGTGTACCTTTACATTTATTTTTGTTATTAGTAGATAATTAGGTTATTTATTTCCCAAAATGATTCTTTTTCCAAAAATGAGACTAAATCTCTCTTTCCCTTATTTTAGCACTTGTTAATTGTAGATTCACCCCCTCTCAATTTACAAAATTGAATTGAACTGTTTTGTTGAAAATAATTGAATGTAAAACATAGCGTTGGCAAATTTCTTTATATTAAAGACGTGGACTTAAAACCACTAAAATGTTAAGACATGGGTAAAGCGCAACAAACTGGAACCGGAAACACGTAGATTCATTCTATTTCAATAAAATTCTGAAGACTGTTTTCAAAATAAAATTTATTAACCTACAAGAATTATGTAAAATCATTTGATTATATGTCATTCGTGGGAAAACTGCCCTAATTAGAAATGTTTTGATCAATTGTTTTGATCACCGAATTTGTCTAATGATTTGTAAAACCTAGTCTCTATACCAATTTTGTGCAAAATAGGAATTCTAGAGCGTTTAAAAACAAACATAAAACGCTGCCAAATCTTTCCAAAAGTTATAAGGTAGATGAACATTTCACACCGTCATGTGACCAAATTTCCATGAGGTCACACTTTACAAGATCTCAATAGCTACATTTGGTTTATACTATATATTTTATAATAACATTAATTCATATTATGTAATATCTATTTACATCAATTCAAAATGATTGGTAGAAACAACTTTTTACATAAAACTAATGTCACGTGAATGACACGTTAGACTTACAGCAGATGTCCATAATAAATGTATTGTAGAAAAGTAACCTTCAGTTTAGGCTAGCTCAATACATGTTTAGGTCTACTAGGTGATTTATAATGTTCTTGACACATTGGTAATTTTATAAATTAAATCTCACTTTTTATGAACATTTCGCAGTTTATAAAATGAATATTATTCATGAACTTTTGTGGTTAATAACAAATATTAATAACTTAACATATATCTATAAACAGATATAGAATCAGAAGAAAAGCAAATAGAGTAGTAAACACATCATTTTAGAAAACTTAGGGACTTTCATATCATGTAATAAAATAATATATAGTCTGTCATTTTATAATTTCAAAATATAAAAATATATGGTAGATTCATAAGTAGTAGAAGTTATAGAAAGCAAATTAAAAAATATGTTTCAATTATTTTATATATTTTTATTTATGTAAAAATATTGGATATTTTTGTTACTACAGTATTAAAGTGACGTTTTTTGTAAACAATAAATTTAAATTATGTAACTTATTACAAACGTTTTAATAAATATGAATCAGGTTTAATACTACAAAGTAATTCTGATAATTCATGCAGAACTATTTAGAAAATAATAAAGATGAAATCTGTATCGTCCTGAGATAAAATTGTAACTTGGAGGAAATGTCGCAGTGTTCCTGAATAACTAATTTAGTGATATTGCATACAAAGATATTCCCTCTCTCTTGTATAAATCTTCAAAAGGAAAGTTGAGTAGGGTAGTGGAGCAGAGTAAACTTAATGTATTACTCATTTCGAACGTTGTGGGAGGTAATTTGAGTAAATAACGATGTAATTTAAAAAGATAAAATTGTTAATATTATACCAGCTGTCATACTTGTGTTGACAGCTTCCCGCTATGGGCATGAGAGTGCACACAATTACTATCTGATGCCTGTAGCGTTATAAAAAACATAACATGTCTTGAAAGACAGAGATCTAGAATTGATAAATGATAAATCCTAGGATTTTTTGAAATTCATCACTTCGATTTCAAAAAGGTTCACACTATATTCTATTGCCAAACACCCCATGAAGAGCTTAAGCCTGTTAGACGTCTTTTCAGACTGGTAATATGTCGTTGACACATAAAATTGTCACTGCCGATGTTCTAGCATTGTGAAATCGAGTTCGCTATTATATGTAGCTTTCCAAGTTTTTAGTTTCACTAGTATAGCCAGAGCGCTAACTATAGGCCAGCCCGGGACCGTAAACAATTATAATACTGTTTATATTTTGCTCTAATTTAATGACGGACATGAACAACTTACGTGCAAGTTACATTATGGTTTAGAGGAAATCTAATGAAAGAAAACATTGTAACTATTACGTAAATAATAATTTAATTATTATTTTATTACCGTTTAAAATTCAAAAGTTTATTATATCAAGTGTGAGTAAGGAAGTAGCCGTGAGAAAATATTTAAAAATTAAACTATGTAAGAATAGTGTAACAATATTGGACAAAAAGTTACATAGAGTATATATTAATATTTTATAAACAACACTCATGTGCAGCGTTACTATGAATGATAATGATTTAAATAATTCACGAGGAAAAATAAAATGTTAAATAATTTATGAAACTGTCAATATTTCTAGGTTACACAGAAAACCTAGATTTTCCCGGAGATTCAGTCGTAAGAATTTTATTATATTACTTCTATTATGTGCATGTCTTTCACGTCTATTAACAACTATATAGTTATTTTAAAAAAAAAGTAGATATAAAAATAATTTTGAAATTCCAAGAAATGTCAATTGTCTTGTATTACATAATATAATGTTTTATCCTTTCTGGAAATGTAGGGTTTTTATTTCGTAAACCATACTGTATATAGGGTGCGTCATTTAAATTAAGACAAGTAAAAAAAAATTTTTTTTTAATGCAAATTTGAAGGAAAATTATTTAAACAAAAGGTGAGAGGGAATAAAATGATATTATTAATTTTGTTATGCTTTCAACACGTGTGAATAATGAATGTATTTTAGAAAATTTATTACAACTGCACCATAAACTGGGAAAATGCATGTTTAGGTCCAACAGATAGTTTATATTCTTTGAAGACATGGCGGGTTTATAAATTATTTCACATTTTTCATTGGACGTTTCGAAAGTTATAAATTATTCATGAACTCTTTGGATTATGCAGAATATTAACAATAAATAAGTATCTAGATTATTGATGTAGATTTACAAAATAACAAATAAAATACATACTAAGAGTGTTTTGGGTAATTCCGTGACTTCATTATTATATAATTGTCATTATATAGTTTCATAATAAAAATATCAATTATAGTTTCATTAGTTTATAATTTAGTAGTTTTCCTACATTCACATAAAATTAATTAACATATTTATTCGTAAGAAACTGGTAATTTTGTTCCTTAATGTGAAGTATTGCAGTGAGACAATCAAGGGGTAAATTGGTATTAAACAATGTCCGGAGTTGACGTTAAAGTATCCCTTAATGGTTCTGAATTCTTAATTTTGCTGATCATGTCATTACCTATCTCAATAGTAGTACACAATGGTCTTTTCTCTAGTTGAATGGCTAAAACTCTGGGAAGAAGCGTACCGCAAAGTTGTTGAGAAAAAAAGACACATAAGGCACAGATTGTGAAAGCGATTCCAATGTAATGATAAATTTATTTTGAATCGAAGTAAATAAAACCTACCTGTGTCTTAGCGATATAAATGGAAAAGGGGGATTAAATTAATTTAATTAATCAAATTGAACATAGAAAGTATTAAATTATGTTTTTATTTTAAAGTATATCTATATATTTTTATTACATTTATTACCTAACAAAACCGCTACATGGCTAACAAAGCAAAAAATAACAATAAATAAATAAGATATATAATATAATACATTGAAACAGAAAAATAAGAATTAATTAGTATTTATATTGTTGTTATAAATACTGAATTTATGTATTACAGAAAACACTCTTTCTTAAACAGAAATGGATACGAATAAAACCCGTGTGTTTTGTCGAATTTTTATTAATACAGTATAGAATAAAAACGTATGTAACATATACGGAAAAATACTCACTGTTAAGGACTGACGGGACTTATATGTTCTAACTCATAGTTTGTTTTTCGTATATAAAGGCCAATTACTTCCAAACCAAAAACAAATCGAACAGAGTTCAATTTGCCAAGAGTTTGTGGGAGTATTTACTAGAGATAGAAAATGTTGATTATTTTTTCAATACTATTAATTAGAAATGTTAGTATTATGTTGTATAGTAAGTAAAGTGAATGAAGTGTAATTCAGAAGAGTTAATCATCTGTTTTAGTGCTTTGTTATTTTGTTTTGTGTGTTTATTATATTATTATTTGGCTGGTTCGCTGCCTTCCAATACTCATTGAAACTATAGTGATCCTTAAGAATATTAAATCCACCTTCACAGGTAAATAACTTAGGTGGTTATTATTTCTATCCTATGCATATGTAAAATGTGGTATTGTAATTTGTATTTTATAATGGAAGAAATAATAAAGATTTTTCATTTCATATAAAAAAAAAAAAATCGAACTCAGTGCTCTAAAATACATAAACATTAGTTTCAAAAACATTAGATTAAACTTCAGCAAAATGTATAAAACAAATTTCCGTATTCAGATAATCTAATAAAAGTGTTTTTAGTCGGGAAATATAAAAACTATAGCGTAAATTAGGCAATCTCATTACTAATTTTAAATGATGTTAAAATAATGATCATCCCTAAACGTTAAGTCATGCGGCTTAAATCGTCACGTCTCCAAAAAAGAGCACCACTAAGGTCATGGGCTCGAATTTCATCTGGGACACAAGATATTTTCGGTGTAATTAAGTTTTTTTAACTGTAGTAAGTCGGAGGGAAAGCCTACTATAAATAATCGGTGGTTGGTACGAGTTAACCTAAAATAAATCCTCTACTTCTGTGTACAAATTTGGTCCCAGAAGGACTATGTTTTGTGTGAATTAATTATTATGACATAAAAACGAGAAATGCAGACTAATAAATTTTAAAATTTGTAAAATTGCCCATTTTAAAAGTACTCAAAGGCTGAGTAACTAGAAATATACTGAAGTTAATTCTATAAATGCATAGTTAAGTGTGACGTTTGTAACATAAACTATCGTCTCTAGCTATTATTTTAATTATTTGTGGGTAGCCGTCATTAAAGAATTAATAATTTTTTTCATGAAATTTATCATTTTAAAAATAGACGAAGTATGAATTATTACAACTAAATGAAGAAAAATTATTACATAACCTTAATAATTACTGTCAATGTAATAATTAAACAATAAAGTTAAATTATGTATTAGACAATTATTAATAATAAATTGACTTAGTTTACTACAAAGTAAATCAGATAATTCGAGGAGAGAATAATAGGAATGAAATAAGTATAGTTTTTAAAGAAAATGAGGCTGCTAAATTTTGAATCGGTCTATATGTGGCTCTCTCTTTTAAGTGTACCTCGTCAAAAAAATGTTCAGTAGGCAGTGGAACAAAATAAATTTTAAGTATTACACAGGTACAAAAGTTGTGATAGCAATAAAGTTAGGTTATTTGAAAAATGACGATGAGTAGTTCAAGAAGAAGAAGGATTGGTACTATCCTCTTCACATCAAAAAGACACCTTGCACACAAAATAGCGTACATGCCTACACTATGTAATCAGATCATAGCCACCATTGGACGATGGTTGCTTGTCTGATCTGATATTATGCAACTCGCTGAGCATAAGACAGATCGATCTTAATAACAAGCAGATCTAAGTAGAGGACCAACATTCCGGGTTTAATAAGTTAGTTTCAAGATCCTTTATTAGGTAAATGGACATTTTGATTGATGTAAGACTGACATTCAAAGAACATTTTGAAAACATAGTCATCAAGGTAAAGTTACTGTTTTGCGGGTATTGCCGAACCTAAAAAGACTGACAGAGTGGGCGGTTGCTTCTCGCCTTAGTCGATAATTTGGTTATACTTTGTGGTAATCGGTTTTGAGTCGATGCCGTCAAATAATCTGCCTACTGAAAGAATAACAAAGGTTACGGTATACCGACTATGTGCCCTGAGTATGAGCTTTGCATTCCACAGGTTTTCAATTGATGCAATATTCTTCGTTTAATGATTTGATTTCTGACCAATGAACGGTCAATATAAATGCCGCTTTATCGACGCGACAGCCATAACATTCGAAATCCTAACATAGATATTAAGCTGTGAAAGATTGGATGGATCCAGGCAGAAAAAGGAATATGAACTTGGAACTAAATACCAGTTATTGATTTAGGTCTAAAGATCGATTTCTCACTGAATCAGTTTCTCACAGATCATGGATACTTCAGAGAATATCTTTTATGTTTAAGCAAGAGTATACCTTAAACCCTCTTGTCTGACAAAGTATATCTAATGGCTGAAATGCGCATTGATTCACTGCTCGCACTTCTTAAAAGCATTTTTGCTTTAAATACCAGAAATATGAGATTATATTCAATCCTATAATACAAAATATAAGTTTTAATTATAAAATTTTAACGACACATTCCACTCTCACTTTTTGTGGCTTGGACTGTATACAAAAACGTTGTTGATTCTTATGTTTTTGTTGAAATTCATACAAAAGTTATTTAACAGTTCCGGGAGTTACTGGACACTCTGTATGTATTTTAAAAACAGGATATTATATTTAATACGTATATTTTATTATTGTATTTGTCAACCTACTTCTCTGATAATCCTGAAAAGTGATAAAGATACTTGTTTAGAGACGCTTGCTTTCACATCGACCTATATTCATGGATTTATGTTCCAGTTCTTACGAAAATGACCGTTTATTTAACTGCGTTAAATTTTATGACTTAGATCTTAACTTCCTTATCTCCTTTAAGTAATTTAAACGGTTACAAATGCCTTACACGTGATTTATGTTGCAATATTCAGTTTGTGGTTCTGTTAAGAAAGAATGTTTTAATACGTCCTTGAAAGTTTTAGTAAATTCAGTAAATGGTTTGGTAAATATATACTGACATGGGTGTATTGCTACAAAAATAGCTAATTGACATAAAAAAATTTTCATTGATCAAAATGTAACAATAAATAATACCACAGCTACTGTACACTTGAATAGAACTTCACTGAACAAGAGATTTATTAAAATATATTTCCTTTATGGAGAGGTTGCTCCTTACTTTATGACTGTAATTTACGATCCTTTCGAATTACATTGGTAGTAAATAATCCTTCGAAAGCTATCTATATCTATGTTTACCAGAATTCCTCAATCGTCGGCCTCCACAGTAATCTTTTAGTTTTTGCTAGCTGGTTAAAGGTTTGCAGACATTCCAACAACAGGTTCGACTCATCGACTCAAAAGTGTACAAATTTAGAGCCTTGAGAACCGCCTGCCTGTCTGACATAATATAGATCTTTCCTTTATGAGATTCCCCTTATTAAAGTGAACCTCTTTTAAGTTTAGGTCCATTTTCTTTTCAGATTTGTTGATTTGGAAAAATAATTTTATAGTTATTGTACCTGTACTTGCAAGTACGGAACTAAAATGACCATCTGTCTTTGCTCCAGTTTTTGCACGCTTCTCAGTTTGCCAGCTAATATATTTGGCAATTATTTTCCTCACTAATTTAGTTTAGTGTGAAATCTATCGTAAAGAAAATATTGTTTAAATGTTTCAAAATATAAATGCAGCGTTCGAAATCTTTAAACAGATTATACTTTGAACTAAAAAACTGTAAAAGATTTCTGTATTTTAAATAAAAATATGTATGTAAGTATATGAATATCAGCGTCATCTCATTAAATAAATTTGAAATCACCATCACAAAAATATAAATATACATAAATGTATTTAAGAAATATATAAAATGTAATGTTTTTCATTATAACACTAGAGTATGAAAGCTCTAAATTACCGACTGCATACAAATGTTTTCGTTATCAGTTGAACATCAAGATTAGACACAACTGCACATTAGCTTAATCCTGTTCTTGAACCAATAATAACTAAACTTTGTCAACTATCTAGACACTACAGGCAGAATGTGTCTGAATTAGAAGTTACTACATTCAACTTTAACTAGAGTAATAGCATTACCATTGTGAAATCAGTTCCAATGTTGATCATTTGCATTGTAGAACTTGTTAAAAATATTAATATGTTTTGTGTTTTAAAATTATGATAAATAAAACAGTATTTCTTAAACAATATGTATTATAAGTATTGAAAAAGTTGTAGAGCTTTATAAAATTTAACTCCATAAATATAAAGTTCTAAATTCAATAAGTTAGAAATTTTGTTTGAAGAATTTAATAACTCAAAGGTTACTTTTCATTTACTTTTTACTTTTTTGCATATACGTTACCGTAGGCAAAGTTGAGATGGGTCAAAATGACGGGGCCAAGTTTTCGTAGAAAGTTTTGATGTTCCCAGAATTCAAAATAATGGTCTTTCGTCTGCCATATTTCCACTGCTTTACAGCTCAATCAAACCAGTAGACAGATTTTAATCAAATTTGGTATATGTGAGGTTTCTACTTCTTTTTTTCAGTTTTTCGATCGTTCAAAATTTGGGGATATCTGCAATTAAAATACGTAATTCCGATTTGTTTCAAAATCCACTCTAACTATTTTGATCCAAATGTGCTAAAATATACCCCTCAAGTAGCCAAACAAAACTTAATGATCTCTCTCCTAAAATGCTTTTTCGTGAGTTATCTTTAAAAACCAGAATAATATCTACCATGAAAGATGTAATTTTTTTAAATTGGTTTGACCGAAACGAAAAGATAATTTGAAACAGTGTCCAAAATTTCAAATAATAGACATAAAATATTAAGGATTTATTTATAAAAAATAGACGTAAAGAAACTTGATCGCCGTTATGTCAACTTGATTCAACTTTTGAATATTTAGACTTAAAACGGTTTTATGGCACAAGTGAAATAAATTTAAACTTTATATATATATATATATATATAAAGTAAATATAATATAATACAAATAATATAATAAATATATATATATATATATATATATATATATATATTGTTTAAAATAATCTACAAAATCTACGATATGGTTGATTTTCATTTCTTACTGACAACAAGTGACATTTTTGGGGACGAATAATTTTTTTTTGTTAGTTTTTCCATTGTAAGTTTAAGTCTAAGAAAGTTTGTACCATAAACAGATTATTTTAATTAAAAGTAAATTAATCTAATATAAATTTAGATTTTGATAAATACTATTATACAGAGTGGTCGAAAGTCACTTCTTTCAAAATCAAAAGTCACTTCGAAAGACAAATGAACAAAACTCTTGTTAATTGAGCCAAAATACCATAATTTTTGTTTTATTGTTGGTTAAATGTTAACAACAACAAGAATTGGAACATATTTTGTTTCAAATTCTCTTCAGTAGGTAACTCATAACTACGGGTACGACGGACACAAGGAATCTTAACTGGAACTACACCTATCTGTATTTAGTCTTGGGTTACAAACCTCTCATTGTACTTTTCTATTAGGTGTCTCTTGACCAACTCGTGTTGTCTTCCTACTTGGACAATATTAGAGTATTCAAGTAGAAGCATCTTTATTTTATACTCTTTTATTTTTTTTAAAAAAGGGGAGAATGAACGAAAGGTTTTTTCGTCTTTAAAAACAAATTGCTTGTATCTAGTTTAGAAAACAATCTATAATTTAGTGATTTAGTTGAATTTTGCTTATATATCATATAAAACACGTTACAATTTTAATTTTGGAAATTAAATTATTCTATTTCTACAGACAGTTTAGAAGTCTACGTTTTACTATAAAAGTTTAACAGTAAGACTTACTTCGCTTCGAACAAATTATACTAAAACAATCATATATTAACACATGGTTTTTAGAATTAATCTATTTAATCAGATATAAGGATATAAGTAACAACTCTCTGTTCTGTAGATAGTAAACTCTACGTCAGCACCAGGGAAGGTTTACTTTGTCGTAAACATTACGGCCTTCCTTCTGCTTCCATTCTTATTTCGAAAGTCTGCCCTAAAGTTATGTTGTGAGTTTTATTAAGACTTTGGAGATTTATTAACACTTTGGAGACTTGGCTGGAGGAAATGCAATGAACAGTCCTAAGCATTTTCAAGTAAAATTACATACTGATTTTACAAATTTCTTATATTCAACTCAGAATAATGCAATTTGACAGGGTTATTTTTTGTAATTTGTTTTTAAACACACTTTAAGTTTTAGAAAGTAAAAATAGAGAACTAATTAATTGATAAATTTTCAAAATATACATGTTGATCCAGGAGAATTGATGGAAGGTGAGTTAGTTGTAATGTACTGCGTGTGTGAATTATAAAAGATAAGCGACGAATTGTCGAAATCTATTGCTTTCGTAGAAACGACAGTTCAAATAGAAATAAAAGAAAAGTTGGGGCCGTGTCAGACTTGACAATAGCTCTAGGAGTTAAATTCTTCTTGTCGTGCTAGACAGACAAGAAGAATTCTTGTCAAGATTCTTCTTGTGGTGACGACAGTTCCTAGAAATGTCACAAAGCTTATGGCTTTTTAAATAAACCAAAAAAAATCAGTAGATTTTTAATTCACATTTACTAATGTAGTATTTCAGTGTGCTATTAGTTTTATGTAAATAGATTTACTGGAATAAAGTTTTATTTATCTATATATAGAATCGGTTAATGACTAAATTGACAAATATTCGCAATGAAAAATATAAATAAATGTTGCAAACTACTTTTCTAAGTATATAAATTCCGAAAAACTATCTTAAATACAATTAGATAGAAGGCTACGAATCGTTATGAAAATTCGTTTATAGAATACAAACAAATAAATTTATAAATTTCGGCTGATTGTTACATTAAAAAAATAATAAGTTTTTCGAAGAAAACTTCTCATTTCTAGATCCTAATCAGATCTCAGTCAGATACAAGATACTTCTTTCGCACGTCTAGTGTACATTTTAATTAATTTTTGGGGTGAAACAAAGTTTAACATTTAGAGACAGTGGTTGTCATAACCACTTGTTGATGTTCTTTGTTTTTATTGTACTTAATTTTGTTAAATTAGTATTTCTTGTTTTGTTGCAGTATGGTGGTTGAGACGAGTGATTTTGTTTCTTAAAAATTATAATATTGTTCAAATTGTATATATAGTTTATTCAGACATTTGCCAGTATTTGTGAATTTAAATAATATACTTGATATATTTCATCGCGTAAGAAAAACGTTCAATATATTTGTTTTTCTCTACTCTCAAGTTATTTGGAATGAACTGTAGTGTAAAGTAGTTCCAAGTGTTTTGAGTTAACCTCAAAACTAAATACTGGTTAAATGTACCGACATTAGTAGCAGTTTAAAAGTTGTTGAACTTTTGTAGTTTATAACATTGAGCTCATTGAAACAATTATTCTAATTTAATTCTGTTATGAGTATTATTACTTTTGTTAGTTATAATAATAACCACATTCAAACAGTTTTAATGAAATTGAATTATATTAGAACTCTCTAGAAGACGAAATTTTTACTCATCTGTACAAATTTTGTATACACGTTTTTTTTTAAATTGTGTAAACAAAATTGTGATAACAAACGAAAAAACAGGTGTTAGTTTCTTAGTAAATTTTAGCAGTCGATTTTGTTTGTGTTGATAACAACGTATATTATCCCATATAGATCCTTGTGAAATGGTCTAAAAAATGGGAGGAGAAATCAAATAGTTGTAAAAGAAATTAGTAGATGTAAATTTAAAATGCAAAACCTTTTTTCCTCATTGACTAAAAACGTTGATATTTTTTTTATATTTCTTGGAAACCTCTTCAAACTGACCAAAACATTAACTGTGGAAACGAATCTAAAAAAGTTCTCTAAAATCTGGAAAAATTCATACGGTTATTTTATCTATACGAAAAACAAAAGTTTGTATTTCTAAGAAATTTTTAGAAATAAGACTGCTTATTTTCCGACTTACATTTTTTATCTGGAAAATTAAAATCGTGATTTTATACATGCCAAAAATATTGAACAAATGTAGGGCCTATTATACACAGGCTGTTGCACAAAGAAATGGAAAGAATTTCAGGACGAGATCTACTGGTGAAAATAATGAAAAAAGATCAAATAAACATAGGTCCGTAAACACTTTGTTTTACATCGTTCGGCCAATTTGTATTTCAAAAAGTTTTGATAACTTTTGAAATTAATAATATTAATTGTTTATTGTTTATAAAAATTTTTATTAGTATACCAAGATTGAAATTATGATTTACTATGCTAATATTGAAAGTGGCGAAAATTTTATAAGAAACAAATATTTATATTAGGCCTTTTTAATGAAAAACAAAATGAGATTTTTTACAAATTTTCTGTACCTTGAAAAATTATTAAGTTATCGTCAAAAAACCAATTGGTAATTGTCAAAAACTCAAAACATTATAATAGGCCTACTAGTTATATATTAGTTATTATACAGAAGTTATTTAAAACTTTTTTTTTATTGCAAATTTTTAATTACAAAAATTGACAACTGCACGCATCAAAGAAATAAAAATACTAGTTTAAATACGAGATTCGGCTAGGCCGCGTCACTGACGTAGTGGAGGCTACTTCATCTTTGAGGCCCACCAGAGTCAGATATTGGACACGAACGAAGCGAGTTGAGACTTTTTAATAAGTCTATTCCACGTTAAGAAAGTAGTGATATACACAATAATTACAAGATTTAGAAAACCTGTGAAACAACTTAACCAAGTCTGTAAGACCCTTTGATTGTAACATTCCCTACAAAACCCAAGAAAATAATTTTTGGGCATTAAATGTAGAAGATGTGGTGTATGATCATGTGGGGTATGTATTATGATGATATCTATCAACTAGTTTTAGATGCGTATTGACTCCTGGAGGTTTCCGAAGTTGTTTTCTAATCTGTCTGTGTGGGAAAGACAGTACAATATTTCCCGTTTATTTGTTAACTTCCTTTATAGTGATAAAAATAACATACTTTTGAGGTAGCAACAGCAATATTTTATTATCATTTATTATTTGATAAAGAAACCCTGATTAGAGAAACAATTTCTGTATTGACACTTCTTCCACAACTTGTTACTATAGACGCAATGTATTTGTCAAAGCAAATTTAACCGCAATCATAGAACTTAGGAGTTAAATTTACCTCAAGCGTATCGCAGACCACTTTTCTGTCTTTCTTTATTTTTATTATTTCTTTGTCGGAAACTTCTTATTGGATGATAAAGAATTCTTTTGACAATAAAGTGAGCAATGGGATTTTCTAAAAATACTTTATGTAGGGCCTACTGAAGCAGAACTTTGAAAACTCGTAAAAGTATCAAAGAATTGTGAAATGTTTGGGGCAATAATATATATAGACTGTTGAAAATTATGGAAACGCTTTGACAACTTTAAACTAATATCAAAAGAAAACCAAGAATTGGGGCTCCATCTATTTACTGGTCAAATTGAGGCCTCCATCTATTTTTCAAATTGGGACTCCACCTTTTGGTCAAATTGAGACTCCACCTACTGGTCAAATTGAAGCCTCTACCTATTTCTCAAATTGAGACTCCACCTATTGGTCAAATTGAGACAGTTGTTGAGGCTCAAATTGTTGAGACAAATTGTTAAAATTGAGGCTCCACCTATTAGTCGAATTGAGCTACTTTTTTTGTTAATAACGGTATAAAAACCTGTTTGGAATCGTCCTGTGATCCACTAGCTCATTTTCATTCCCTACAGCGGTTTCAGATGTAGTTAAACATCCATCTCCAGGCAGCGAGTACAAGGAGTTAATCACTCATGCCAGGTTGCCAGGAAAATTATCATACAATAAAATTATAATAAATACAATTACTACAATATACTAAAAAAATCTATGGTCAGAACTGATATGGTAACGTGTGGCACTGAATCAAGACTTACGTAGCAAACATTGTTCCTCCTTCCCCTGTGCGATGGCTAGTCTTGATTTACTTGAACCACACAGATGGGTTTGAATGCATCTGAAAAAGCGTTAACGACTGAACTCTGCTAGAGGATCACAGACAGATTATAACCAGAATTATTCCTAGACCCCTAGGAAGCGAATAAGAGTTGATCAAGAGAAACCTTATAAGGAAAGTGAAAGCGAGTGAAGACTAGTGACGAAAGGTGTAGATCGGGTTAGGCACAGGCTGAACTATTAGCATTATGAATTTAGGTAATTGTATGTAAAACTTAATTAAGATACCTTGTTTTATGCAACCAAATTTTACAAGCCTAAAAAGGCCTCCTCCAGAGAGTATAAGTCAAAAATTTTAAAAATACAAACCTCTACTTTAATAGAACTAGTAAATATCAATAACTTACACAACACAGGATGAAATAGTATAGTCTCTTTTAAGTTAGAGAATTAAATAAAAATTCCCAAAATACTTTTAAAAAATGAAGGAAAAAAGGAATGACTTATCACCCATTCATGTTAAAGAAGAATATACCAAGTAACATAAAGCATTCAGTAGAAATAATTTTAAGATATAAGGAAAGGTTGGACAAAGTACACTTTCGTGGTAAATAAGAAAATACGGAAAAGATGAAAAAAAAAAGAAAGAAAGAAAGAAAAGAAAAGAAAATAGAAAATAATGTGTAAGATAAATACTTTCGCTCAAGTATACCCACACGTGGGTTTATAGTTATTGTGGGTGGGTAGGATCAGGAAGTAAAAGAAAAGTAGTGTATCATTTCTCAAAATATAAAACAACACATCTTTGTATACAAGATTTTGTATGCACGTTGTAATTTTAATCATTACTGGGTTTGGCAAAGTTGTAATTAAATAGAATTATATCTATCTGCTAATAAAATAGATTTGGCTCATCCTCCATTATTAAATTTTTAAAGAAGACATTTAGTTGAAATGTGCAACACTTGTGGGAACTTCAAATAACAAATGGAAAAAAACTATTTTTTCCGAAACAAACATTTTTTTGAAACTAAACGGAGTTTCAATTACTACCTGCTAAGACCAATATACGTTTATTTCAGCACTTAGAAGCAACATTTTATCAAACATTTAATGGCGTTTTTGAGAAAAAACATAGTTTTGTGTTATTTTCGTATGGTAGCACCCAAATCACAAAAAAATAAAAAAGTTAAAAATCCCGATAATTTCCTACATGTAAAATTTGACTAAAATCAGTTCACAGGTTTGGGAAAAACGACTAACAGCATACAGACATCATTACAAAAACTACAGTTGGCGTTTTTAGAATGATATACGACTGTATATCTGCAATTTGTCCAACACAAATGGGTGGAACAATGTTGAACAATTTTTTTATGCCAAATTTTCATCGTATCTAAAGATATTACATATTCTTTTTTTGTTTTTCATAACCCAAAATTTTGAGTTTCCTGCTAGAACATAAATTTCCCACTTACTCAAAAGAAACCCTAATAAATTTGTTATGATTGTGATAAAATGTGAATTTTTAATGTGATTTACAAACTTCGAAAAGCGGCAAAAAAGGGTTCCACGGAAAATCAACATTGAAAACAAAACACCCCAATTAATAACAAATATGCGTACTCAATGTTGTAACTGATCAGCATTAAACAAGTTTATCGTTGCCATCATGCTACTTACCAACCCCTATTATACTAATGCAATCAATTTAATGCCGAAAAGTCAGTTCTCTAGGGATTTAAAGGAAATGTTAAATTGTATTAGTAGATTGTATTGGTATGGATAAGTTTGATAAGTTTGTATGATAACAGTTGTTAGACAGATTTTCTAATTCTCGTAAATGAATATATTACTACTTTCTTGACGTCAGCAAGGCTTTAAAGAGCCTCGTAAATGTGTTTTATTAAAATGTTTCCACGGGTTTCTCTCGTGTCAGTGTCTTTGCTCTATCGGGAGTCGAAGCTGTGCATATGTGAAGAAGCCTGTTCGTTACTCGGGCCTGGGATTTTGTAACTATGCGAATACCATATTAACCAAGGAGGTCAGAGTTTGAAAATGCAATATTGATATTAACTTTGCTATTTGTTATCGCAGAGAGATGGGCCACCACCATTACATAAAGAATTGAACTCTGAAATTTTCGTTTAATTTATCGTGCTATAAGTTGAATAACACAAGTTACATGGACAAAAAAATGTTTAATATGGGCGCCAGTTTGACATTATCAATTAGATTTTTATGAAATAGCACACTATAGTGACCCTATATCAAATTTTATGTTCCTATCTCTATTTTTGTGGCTCCTATCGTGCTTACGTACAGACGACAACGACGACCGACGGAAGACATGACGAAAATAACTTTTTAGAACTCCTATGCCATGAAACGTGACGATCGGCCAAAATAGGGAAGTCGAAATATTTAACGATTACCATATTTACTGCCTCTACTACGTAAGTGAAACAACAATATCCCTAAATTATTACTAAATGTTGTGAATGATTAGATAAATAAATAGGAAAACATCAGTCACAAAATTACTACGTCATACACTGTCAACACAATTACTTATCGCTTCTGTGCATATTTCAATTCGTTTTTTGCAACTCTAACCTTCCAGTCAGTTTACTTATTTGTGCGAGTCCGCAACGATGTTATATTATATACATAACGATGTTATATTATATTTCACCGTACTATATTTTTTGTGATGTGACATAATGTTTAGTGTTTTTCGTAGTTAGGTACGTGTGTAATGTGTTCGTTTCCTATAGATACTAATGTGTGTTTAGTTTTGGGCTTAGTTTATTAATTTTTGTGGATATGAGTAAGATATTTTTTATAATTAAATTTTAACAGTAGAATTTAATTTTTTTTTCTGGTATAATGTTCATAGAACTACGTTTTGTAATAATAATACTTATTATTTTACTTTTAAAATTAGAAAGAAAAAAAAAAGATTTCCGTATTTAAAGCTATCTCAAACTTTCTTTCATTTTACAAAGATACAATATCAAACAATATTAAATTCTGTATTTAATACTATAACTGTATAATAATAATTGACTTTTAGAATTAGATCAAATTAAGTGTAATATTCTAGGCTTTCTCGTATGTTATGAATAATCTCGCCTAGGTTTGGTTAACTTTAGACAAAAGTCTATATTTAGGGTTAATTAGACTTAAAGAAGTCCTAAGCCTAGCTGAAAAGAAAATTGGAATTTATAATAGTTTCCTTGCTTGATTTCGAAAGTTTAAACCAATAATTTTATCTGTTATATATCGTCAAGTAATTTAACCATGATATAGATTTTAGAAGTTTAGGATAAATTATAGACATATGGCTATATTTATGATTATTTACAAATTTAAAAACAGTTAGGCATTGTTGAAATGTTTTGGCCCATCACGTAACTTTCTCTACGTGTATATGAAAAAAGTGAAAATATATTTTCGATTCATAGTTTAAGCCAAAATGGCGAACATATTGAACCAAATTTATAGATCTCTCAAGGAGTTTTAAGTAAAACAAGACCTGTAGTAGAATTCTCCCTTACTGTTTTAATAACGTTAGCCTTTCTAGTTTCGTTCAACTTGTTGCCTCTTTGTCTCTGATTATTGTAAACGTCTGGAGGAACTCAACAAGTAGATGGAAACAAGACGATTAAGTCACTTGACTTTATTAATTGTCTTCAATTCAATAGACAATGAGATATAAATCTAATCCTAATGACATTACACACATTAGAAATACTTCCACTTTCTCAAAAAGACGAGTCAGCAGACCACTACAAACAGATGAAAGTTGATAAATAACACTTCCAGTTATTTATTATTTATCAGTTTCGAAACAATCAAGCTAATTAAATACTATTTGAAGTTACTTGAATATTTAAATATATCTTACGTGATATTTTAGAAAATTTCACATGGAATAAACACATTAATAATTAGTTAATAGGGTATTTATTTAGTTACCTCTGTCAAGCAATCCTCTCAGTTAATGTTATAGGATTACTAATCGAATCGTAATAACGTTTGACAATTTCGTATGACCCTTTCCTCATCAAACTGTCTTTAATGTCACATCAAAATGACAAATGTTGATATATAATAATCCTAAAGTTAATTTTTATCTATTTGGAAAGAAATTCAAAACAATTCTGTATTTATTGAAATAAGAAATATCACACGGTATTATTTTAACATATTTTTTATTGAATAAACAAATAAGTATCAAAATAATATATTATATTAACAATAAATATATCAAACGCTTTAGTGTATATCAAAAACGTTATTAAACTCTTTTGAAGCTTACGTAAAATACAGGAGTACTTAGCTGTACTTTTAATTTCACTCGGCTCACAATTAATTTAGAATGGGGAACAGCGACTTTCGTTTTATAAAGTTGTTTTCTATTCGTCATTCTCTTTAAAATGATCTATCACTTAATATATTTAAAATGTTGAAGTTGCCACCAAAAACCCATTTTCGAAAGTATAGAAAAATTGTACTATAGGCTAATACCAAAAGAACCGCTTTAATTTAAGCTTGAGCTTCCTGGCCTCGAAAGTAAGATTAAAAAAATAATAAAACCTGAAAAAATACGTAAGTTTTGCAATCGATGTGAAAGAATCACAGATATTTGAATCACCGACCATTACTATGTAATAAAATAGAGCTGTGCGAAAACTTGATTGGTGGTTTTCCATGTTAAGTTGATGAGCATTTTTTAATAAATTATTGGATGTATTCTTTATTAAAAAAACGCTAAATGAGGCGTGTATATTCGTGGTTCCTACTGGGGTTTTTGTGTGTGCATACTTCCGATTAACATAGAAACGTGAAAATTTAGAAAGGCTCTCTGAGAATAATATGAGAAAATTATATAATTTTGAAAATTAGTGAAAAGCTCCGATCGATGGCCAATTAATTTTGTTCCATCTTAAGCTTATGAGAATACTTTCAATCAGCTGTTTTTACATGTAAATATTGAGCAGTCAATCGGATGAAATTATTAAACAATCAAATTTCATATTGTTAAGTCAATACTTCAGCTATTACATACTGAACAAACAACCTGAAATACTAATGTATATATTGTGATTTCCGTCTTAAATCAATGAAAACTCAAAGGTGGTTTGAGTTCATGTACATTGAACAACTTTATAAATGATTATTCTCAAAATATTAAGATTAGATCTCTTTTTTGGCCTATATTCTTAAAATAATGGGAATTACCTCTAATTTACAACAGCGTATACACATAAGCTGTATGTTTCAAATTTACAAATGCAAAAGTAAAGAAGTATTTACTTGGTAATACGTCACAATTTTACAATTTATTGAGAAGACGAAGACTAAATAGAATAGATGTTGATAAATTGAGTTATTGCTACACGTGGAGTAAGTATGCCTACCATCAATAACAAGAAACAAAGCGATTGCCTTACAACACACCTGCTGCATTTTATGTGTCAAATTACCGACAGAATGATAGCTTCAGTAGCATATGTCCAAACCGTAATATACAAGTGCTTTGAAATGAGATCTAAGGATTAGAACTGCTGAGAGATACTTAACATATCACAATGTGCAAAGCTGTTAGTTGTGCTACAACTGAAAACTGATTTATGATTTACTGATTCTGTGATTCTATTACTGGGTTGTAAAAAAAGTCATTTACTTTATGAATGGTGATTAGTTGGAAAATGTGCCTCTGAGGGGCTCACGTATAGCGAGAATGGGTTTGATTACCCTGAGTTTCCTATCTGAATTTACACCTTTCTTCATGTGGTCAGCTTTTATCCCTCTCTTTCATCATTCATATCATATTGACAAAATCGTGTCCTTTACCGTCCCTGATGCAGTTAATCAGAGCTAGGGTCTCTCTATGTTATCCTCTTACTTCTATTTGCTTTAAGGCAATGATGACTAAGAGATTTTTAGCATTTAAAGAAGGAGAAAAAGAAGTCATCCTCGAATTTCATAAACATTGATCAGTATTTTTATAATTTGAAATTGGACGTAATTTATGCTATTGGCAAGTTTCAGTTCCTTCCGATAACACTTAATTTATACTTATAGTATAACACTTAATACAAACAGTGTTTTGGTGATTCAGGCTCACTCATTGGGCCCTATATATATATTATTCAGACATCATTGATTTGTCTTTAAAAAAGTAACATCCCACATTTCGAGAGTATGAATCAACTCTCGTTATCAAGTGGATAAATCTAGTTAATGACAACTCTGAAATAGTATCCCAGGGCAATTTAAGAAACCAAAACTAAATCTAGTAACAAAAGAAACGAACCCAAGGTGAAAACTAGGTTTGAGCATTCAAAATAACTAAGCCTATATACAAGCGTGATCAGGAAAAACCAAAAGGCAACAAAACTTCACATGAACACAAGCAATAACGAACACCAAATTGAACTAAAATCATCCACAAAAATTGGTACCAACGTGATAGTTACCTAACGGTTTAATAGTGAACGACTTTGTACCCTCTCTCAAGAGTTTAGAACATGACCATGTACTCACGTCTTGGGGCGTATTAATCAGTCCTTGGCTATTAGGTTATGTCGGGTCTTTTCATGTTTCTCATGTTCTAGGTTCTTTCATATGATATTGTGATGTGATACTATCTTAGACACGTTGTATAATAGTTTTTACTTTCACAAATAGCGGGAAATGCCAGAACAAACTGTATCAATAATATGAACCATCAATAAGTTTTAAATCAGTAAAGCCAGTGGTTAGTGATTTGTATTACTGTATAATATTATGATGTAAAAATATTGTGATTGAGGTTCTTAGTGATTTCTTCTGGTAAATAAATCTGGTAGAGTTATGTCATAGATTAACTGAAGGATTTTGCATTTATCGTAGATTTTATTTTTGATACTAGTAAATTGTAAATGGGACAATGCGTCAATCAGGTAGTTGAAATTGAAATATTTTCATTCCTGATACATTGTATTTACACGTTTTGTAAACACAAAATTTCCTATAAAACTTAAATGCATCATTTAACATATTATTTCGTTGTGTAACCATCTTTATAACAGAATCACAATCACTTGTTGATAATATTTTACTTCATAAATCACGTATAACACTGTTAATCACATTTTAAAACCGTTGGGACTGGTCGGAGCAATCGTTAATTTTATCATTTATTGTAAAACCACCATTTTACAATAAATATACAAAACTATCACTAGTTTTTATGAACGTAATATCACTTATGTTCAACCATTTGCACATAAGATATTTCTGTCCTTTGTGTGTTGTACAATAATCAAACAATTCTTCAAGTTTAACATAATTTAAAAAACCTAATATTCTTAAAGTCAAATATCGCTATAACATTCTGAGTTATTTCAGTCCAAACAACGCTTTATACCCTTCATAAGCAGTTACCCTCCAAGACTATCACGTAATTCCTCCAGAAACGTTTATATTGGAATTACCACTGCAACATTCTATGTACTCTTATTAGAATGAACTTCTCTCTCCCTCTCGTGGTTTCTGATAGAATAGATTATAGACGTCTCTATGTTTGGATAACCAATATGGCATATGAAAACTTTGTAAAATATTCATTTAATAAACGATAAGCTGTAGTTTGCAAATCACATATTTGAAATTCAGCGGATCATAAAGCAGATCCAATGCAAAGTCTATTAAGGATTTTAAAAGCAGAACTTCACATAAGCCCCACGATATAATTTATCATTTTTTAGTAAAACTGATAAATTTTATATTATTTTTGTTTATGTACTGCGTAAAACATCGTGATAAAATAATTAACAGTTTTTAAACTTACCGCTTTCTTGAACCTTATTAGTTTTTCTTAACTACGTAGGGCCTACGCTTCGTTATCGTTGATAACATCATCAGGTCAAAACATATGTATACATAATACTAAAAACACAAAATAATTAAAAAACACCTATATCAAATGACACCGAAACCTGAAGAATGATTTTATATTGGCCCATCCGGAAAAACAAGCGCCAAGCAAATGGAAAACACTAAATTCATCAAATCCAAAAGACCAGACAGATCCGATGATCCAATGCAGTATCGTGTTGATCTGTATTTTTGATGTTAATAGAATCTTGAACCAATAAATTGTTCCTCGTTAACAAAGTGGTTTAATTAGTCTATAATGCTATTGGACGACGTATTTGTGAAGAAAATCATTTTTGAAACAAAAATATCAATAAAAGACTCAGTATATTTGAATAATCCCTACATAATTGACTATTTAGGGATGATCTTCACAGAATACATTCGGAATGAGTACCGTGATATACTGAACACAGTCAATCGTCGAAAACACGGTGCGGTGTGTCAAGAAATGCTGAAGACTGGCGAGGAACACTGTCAGCGTTACTTGTAACTAAATTATCAGTTTTAGTGTGTTTTCTGTACTGTAATCATCTGATACATAAAGATTTTTTGATTATCCTTTAGTTTCACATTCTGGGCAACAAGTAACAAAAACGTTTACTGACTTACAAATCATACTAACCGCAATCACAGAATAGTACTTTGATACCTATAATATTATTACAATCTTATGCGTATTTTTTTAGTCTCAAACTTCTAATTGTGACCACGAAGCTTAAGGTTTATAGTTCCCCTATTTACATATCTAAACTTTAAATCCTCATTTATTTACTTTATTTTACGTATTTATGTAAAAACTATTTTAAATACATTTCTACTTAACCCATTTAATTGGTTACGATTTAAGCTTTCAAATAAAACTGAATAAATCTACAACTTTTATTTACGTTATACGATATTATATTGGGTACTTCTAAAATGAAGAGCAAAGTTAATTCCATATTTTAGACGAAGCAGTGGTACGTCCATCAAGTTGAAAATCCAATTATAGAAATTCTCTGCTGGCTGTTCTCTCCACAATTTACTTCATTTGTGGCGTCCATCTTTAATTACATTTTGATTTCATTTATCTGTTACATATCATGTCACATTATTAATGCATTATGAGAGGAGTTGAAATTAACTTGAATGTGCACTGTACGTCATAACCATTTCCCGAATCTGGGATTTTCTAACAGCTGTAGAAATAATTAATTGCATTCATGTAACTGGTATTTCTTGTTTGTACATAACTCATGAATGGTATAATTTGTATTTTTGTTGAAAAGGCAATATATTTTGATTCTTGTAAATATTTTTGTCATTTCAATCGTTTTCGAGAAATACAGCATTAAAATTTGTAAACATCCACCATTTCGAAAGCATAAAATAAATTCTTGCTTTTCTAGTAAACTGGTAAAAAGTTATACATTATGTAATGCGTTTATAAAATCTTCACTCAATATGTTATCTACTTACAAAGGTATAAAAACATAAAATAGCCATTAAACAGAAAACGAAGCCTTTCCTAACCTATGTGTACATAAACGTTTCTTATTAATTTTAACACCAGAAATATTGTCTTGCAATTTTAAATTATCCTGTATATTATTCTGCCAGATGTATATAAATCCTGAAATGATGAATGCATTGTTTTACGCTTCCACTGACTTCTGTTCATATTTTATTCATTGATACAGTAATATCAAGTTTTTCAAGAAATCATAAGGAACAAGATAGTATAAATTTATTTAAATGGTAATTTCATTTATATATATGTAAACTTATGATATTATAAAATGTTTTAATGCACTTAAATGAACGAATCGAAAAAATAGTAAGCTAGAAGGTTACTTATATTGTTACTGGCTTAAATAAAAATTTCCACCGGAAAGTATTAGAAAATTATTCAGATTTCATTTTAAGTTTTAAGTTTTTTTATGTAACTCTCATTCACACAATACTCATTCATATCTAACTAATACTTCGGAATGCACTGTAAACTACTCGGTGAACCCTCGTCCTTGCTTTGGATCCGTGCCTAAATGCATGGAGTGCTCGCTTGTCACGATCTTATATTCGAAAAAAAAACAAAAAAACTTTTGTTATCCCAAATATACAGATGTTGATATCGGTGTAACGTTTTTAATTTTTTTATGTTTTTAGTATTATATATTCATATGTTTCATAGTATTCATATGTTTGTGTAGGAGAATCATTAATTAATAGAAATTCAAAACATTTAAAATCTACTTTATAGATGTAAGAGAAACAAAATTATGGCATAGTTTGAAATATGTCGTGGTGAAGAACAATAGGCATGACAAAATGGAATGGAAATCTAACATCAGATTTACAAGATATGGAACAGCTCTTGATATTTCGATGTAACAGAAACTCCGAGGGTTGACACAACAGCATACTTCAGCTCTAATGGTGACATTAATGTGTTTAAACAACAGTGTGACGTCACTTTACAAGATATTACAGGACACTTGACAGTTTCCTGTAATGACTTATGAACGGTCTTAGAACTTGGATACATTTTTGGTTTGACATCTTAGTAGACTTGTAACACGGAAGAAAAGGTTTTATTATTTAGAAATAATTTAATTAATTAATTAATTAAAATTAATACACATTTATTCCAAACTCTGCCTAAGAATGATCACTAAAACTAATAAACAACTAAAACACAAGAGACTGATTGGTTCTATGATCATATAATCTTTTATTTCTGTAAATAAACCATACTGTCATGGGCTCCCTTACAGTGAGTACGGGGTGACTATCCCAAGAGACCCTGGGCTAGATCTGTAACTTGTTTCATGTAACCTTCAGTTTTTAATACATCCCTCTGTTTCAATTTTCCTATAAGGCCTCTCTTGACCAACTCTTGTTCACTTCCGTCTGACGTTTTAGAGTACTAGAGGGCAAAGGGGATTATTTTATTTTTTTCCTTTTTGTTATAGACTATAATAACCGAGAGGTTTTCCGCTTTTCAAATACAAGATAAATAGAAAATATTAACCCGTTAATGTCTATTATTGTACTTACAAGCCTATCTTTTGAGTTTTTGAATATATTTAGAATAAGTATACTGATAGGAGTATGAAAGTCGAACCTAGCGCTGTAAAAGTATTTAAAGTTCAAACAAAATCTAACCATAATTAACTATGTTAATAAATTTGTAAAACAAACCCCTGTGTTTAAGAATATAAACCCCTGTTGATAGTTCCAGAAAACAAATAAGGCGTAGAATGGGCAATCTGACTACTGTACACAAATGATACTAAAAGAGTGACTAATTATAATTGTTCTGGTAGCATTGAGGTTTAAGTCGTAACTTTTTAAATCAAGAGCGGTAATAAAATAATTAGTTCGAATTTCACCCAGGACGTAATTTTTTTTCTTTGTACAATTTAGTTCTTTTCAAAATATATTAAGGCTGAGTAATGGGCTACCTACATTAAATTGTACCCAAGCAATGCCGTTATTGCATTACGATACCTTTGATCTCGAATAACTCAAAGATATCACTGATGTGTTAATAGGCCAATAATACACACACGTTTCCCCAACATAATACTTCCCTATCTATCTATAAAGTTATTTGCAATGCACCAGGAAAACCTTACATTTAATCTATTTATAGCAGTTTCTCTTTAACTTAATTTGATATAATTCAGATTACAAGTAGGTTACTTTGTTATGTAAAAGTTGGATGGTATTCCAATAGATGTTTGAAGGCAATAAATCTGCCGCCCAAAGTTAGTTAACTACAGCTTCAAGAATTTCTTCATTATTTGGATGATTCAAAACTATCTAGCTATTTTCTAGATATGATTGTGCATGTAAAATACAGAAAAAGTTTTTGTAAATATATTTCCGAAAACTATTCGCTTTCCGTTTGTCAAATGTCTACAGCGCTATAAAATAATTTGGTTTTAAAACATTCGTTGAAAATGCAGATTAAAAGAAATACATAAACTACTTAATACTAGAGTAGCCATTTTGCCTGCTCTTTGATCTATTCTGATTTATTATGTGTATTCTTTTACACATTTTATCCGGAACGTATTCTTATCCTTAACATAATGAACTGTTACGGACGGTATGTCTGCATTAATTCATACTGTCACTTTCTGTTCACAACCAAAAAGTAAATGCAGTTTTGAAACGTTACCCTTAAATGTATTTGTAGTTGCGAACATAATTACTTAACGCTACTTTAGTCATTTATTTATCTTGACCTTGATGTGACGATCGTCTGGTTTGGAATCAATAAACAATAATAATTAATGAGTTTAATTCAATGAGGCCCTCACATTTTCTCTCTACTATCTTTACATGTGGGTATTTGTTCAAGATAAATTCAGACAAATTTTGTATTTTTTAAGGACAGCTGGTTCCTAGGAAGCCCTTTTATTTGGTCAGTGACTTGGTTAACTCAGTTACTAATTTATTCAGTCAGTCTTTGTTTACAATACTGTTTTATAGAATAATTTAATTTCTAAATAAATATCTTATTAATGAATCCATTTCTTCTATAAACATAAATCCAAGTAAACTGTTGCTTAAATTATAATCTGACAGCAACTTCAGCAATGCATTTAAAGTTACGGGTGGCGTTATTGTCGGATTAAAACAGTATTATTAGACTTTTGAATGCATTAAGGTTATAAGGATATTTTGTACGGTTATAGGAACAGAAATTACTTTAGGTAATATATGACAAATAGTGCAGCTGTAACAATTAAATTTTATATTTTGTATACTCCTTATTTTTCTTCAGAAACAGCAAACCATATTCATTTCGTACATACATTCACAAACAAACTAATGATGATCACAACAAAACACTACACCAACTAACTATACCACGTTTTATCAACTGAATCAACATCTTTAACGTAACACATTCAATCTAGTGGTATTCTTTCTGCGACTGGACGCCTACTATTGTCTTTATAGCTTGTCTTGATTGTGTGATATGTTTTTGTATTCATGATTGTTATTTTGGGGGTGTACTGTTTTGATGTTCAATCTGAGTGTATGTCCTACAAGTTACAGATGTTAATTACTAAGGTTAACAATAATGTACAAACCAACAATAAATTGTTTGACACAACACACGAAGACTAATTAATGTTATGGTGTTACAGATTCGAAGGAAATGAAATATGAGCGTCTTCTAGAAAATCTTTGAGTTTGACTAAAGACCGAGGACTGGTTACCGGATCCAAAGAAGCTGGTGTCATTCTGACAGTATACTCTAAAATTGTGTTCTTCAGTTCTTGCGTCAAACTTAGCAATATTTGTTTCTGTCTGTGAAATCAAACTCTGAAGTCTGGTTTCAACTTTCCCATATACAATTATAAATGTTGCAAGGAAGCTGGATATTATAAGTCAGCTGTTATTCAGTTATCCGAAATTCTTACGCTAGTATATGGAAACTTCTGGCTACATTCTATGCTTTAGGAATCCACATAAGAAATACACATAGATCAGCCGTCATAGGGGGAGGCTCTGAAAAGCGACCAGGAAAAAAAATTCTCTGACCAAGTTGTTTGAAAGAATTGTACTCATACTACCGTATATTTTTCATGGTCGTATGAAATTTGGATTTTGATTTGCAAATACACTATTATTGTCTTCTAAATTAAGATCATTTTAGCGTTTCTGCGTGGAAATTCGGTTGACTCTGCCTTGTTTGATTTCCCTATGTCTTTAAGCAAGTTAAACATTTTCAGCGATGATTACGTTGGCAGTACTAGGTGATCCCATACTTGTATTCTCTTGGGTTCCTCAGTGTTCACACGCAGAACTTTCTACATTTGTCTTCTTTTTTTCTCTCAAGTACACTCAACCACTACAATTAATAGGAAGTTTATGTTAAACGTTTTGATATTAATTATTGCAAGAGGTCTCAACATACGGTGAACAAGTAATGGAATGTTGAACAACTAAGCAATAACTTTAAAATGTGTAATGACTTAATCGAAACTTCAAATTGTTTATCCCTTTGTTACCAATGAAATTATTTTGAAAGAATTCACTATTGTTTTTTTTTATTTAGTTTAATTATTTTTGCTATACTGGTATCCTTCGTGTGACTTTCTTGATTGATATGAATTTCTACGACGCGTCAAACCATATCGAAAAAGTCACATGACGGATTAATTACAATTAATATTTACTGTTAATATTATCATATATCTTATTTCAACATATTTTCTCTATTGCAGTGTAGCTAAATCTGTAATACTACGCATATCAAGCAATCTGTTCATATTACTGAAAAACACTGCTTATATTGTTCAGATCACTGTTAGGAATTAGAATAGTTTTTCTTAGGAATATAGTACAAGTTCTTTTTAAGAAGCCAGTATGAAAACAAAATTATTATTATTTTGACAGATCTGGAAAAATGATGAAATTGCTTACCTTTCAAGCAAGGCAGACGTCAATGATGTTACAAACATATATAACCCCTTGGGTAGGAGACAACTGGGTCAGTGGGCCAAGATTTATCAAGGAAGGTGCTGCAGGAATTTTTGAAGGTGCAGATGCACTTGGCCAGTAAGAGCTTCCTGGGAGTATAATTCTTGAAGATAGCCTAACGGACGAGCTTGGCGTGTACAAGCTACCTAGGAGTATTGAGACTTCAGATGAGCATCCATGATTGGCAAGCAGAGTGAGCAAACTTCATGTATAAACCTTGTAATTATTTTAGAGAGAAGTAATTACAAAATAAAACGTAGAATCAGATCTGTGTCGCAACAATTAGCCATTTCGGATTAATAGTAGTGTTTGGTATTCATATGGCCCCTGCAATAAACATAATTAGGCTACACACTTGACGAGGCGGCGTGCGCATTTTTTGATTCATGCGATAATTGGAGCAGGTTTGCTCAGATGCTACTTTGCAATTGTCGAGTGTGCGTGTTACAAAAAAAAACCGCTTATAATATATATATTACGCTTTAACCTTCAATTCACCACTCAATTTTAAAAGACACTGGAGTATTTGTGTTTGTGATCTTTTACTTCCAGCTATGCAGACCAGTCCTGGCCAGGAATCATCCTAACATCACACCACAAGATAAGATCAACATTCACTTAATTATTTCAGTGTCTGTTATCTAATTAATATTATAATAAAGGTCCTCCGGAAAATAAACATTACACAGATTTACACCCCTTTTGTTCAGCGCTGCCAGAGGCGTTAAAATTACGTTACAAGTAGTAATAAGGTGATATTATAGTATTGTAATAAAATAGGAGATATTAATGTATTTTTCCATATATATTTTTTTAAACAATTAGTATTTTAGGATTAAACAATCAAGAAAATTTCTAATTTGTAGTGCACAACTAGACCATTGTTGGAAAAGGTGAGTAAATATACTAGGAAATCGGTTCATCCTTATAGTCTTAAGAAATGACACACCCTCCTATTTTTTGTTGTTGTTAATAAATCTAAAGAGAAAAATTATATATATTTTTTTTATTCTACAAGTGTTTTATAAAAGGGAGAATGTAGACGCTAGCACTTATTTCACAATATTTAAAGCATGTTTTAAATTAAACTCTATTTTCGTAAGGGGGAAAACGTGGAGGTCACTACAGGAAACCAAGGGTAAGGAGTCTCTAGCTAGAGAATGATGAAGTAGTTTTAGTAGCTGAAATTAAAAGAAAAAGAATTCATGACCGACTTAAGGAGATTTAGTACAAGAGCCGAGTGAAGTGCAACATTCGGTTTGCCAATTTGAAAAGTCTAGCTTAGAAAATACTACATGCGTTGTATTAGAGGAACCAAATATGAACATAAAAATATAAAATTTTATATTTCGAATTCTCAATAATAAAACTACATAAAAATTATTTTGTTCTGTAATTCTATTACTGAAAATTTGATTTTATTTGAATATGTTCTGTTTCTTCAAATAAATAATTAGAAAGATAATGCACGAAAAAATTATAATTTCTAGGAAGCTTGTTACATTAGATAATTTAAATAATTATAAAAGTGTATGCTCTACTGTGGAACAGTGAATTAATGAAGTTGTTTTAAAATAATAATATTTCTTGATAATAAAACTGCTTTTATTCCTATAAATTAAATTCCTTCGTTTTTCAAGATGCTCATCCAATTAGGGTTGTGAGCTGACCTAGTCTTACTGCAACCAACATAACTAGAACAGGATTTCATTTTCCCTAATTTCAAATTGATTCGTTTAATTTCTCGGTCTTTAAAACATTTCGAAATATATTTTGAGAGTTCAAGGTGAATTGAATATGTTTTCAAATATTCTTTTATTTAAAATAAATACTCGTACACGATTGTAATTATTTTATTATGATCTTCAACGTTAGTTTTCAAACATTTTTGAAAAATATTTGACAGAATTACATTGAATAAAATGTTTCCATAAATTTTGTTACTAGAAAGGTAACTTAGGTTAATGGTGCCATAAATGTAAAAATTCTCATTTTTGTCAATCTTTTACAAGAAAGGAAGGCATGGAAATTGGTATATGAATGACAGAGTTGTCCATATATATATAGTATATATCTGCAATATGTCAATAATAATATCAACTATTAATCAATTATAATCAAATGTTTAGACAACTTGAAAATGTGATAAGACTTCAGTTATGGACAGACCTCAGGGACGGCTATTACAAATGCAAGCCACACTCAACAACTTATTAAACGATTTTCATTAAAGGAGTTCGGGTGAGTTCTGCAGTGGTGGTATGTCGAATTGGTAAATTGAATATATAAATATAATACGTCATTCAGTGAACAATGCTTTGTGAGCGCAGTTGGTTAAGACAAACACAAAGTTTAGTTTAAACTTTATTTCTCTCAATTAAATACTATCCTGAATTATACTTTAGAAAATATAGATGGAAGTTTATATTGGACGCTAAACTGCCCTAACTATTGGGTAGAATCTACGGAAAAATATTAGTTCGGTGCAATGTAGGCATTCTGTAATTTAGAGACCTGTTAATTATTTTCAATTATATATCAAAGGAAATAATTCAATTTGTCAACAAGAGTTGATCGGTTTCCAGATAGAGTGTTTATTTCCAACTTTAAGTTATGCAACATAAATTAATCACGCGTAGTTTACAAGACCGAGGCAGAGACGAGTAGTTTCCTTTTCAAATGTCTAGTCCCCGTCTCGTCATTTAAATACCCTTCTCGGTCTCGAGTCTTTTTTAATTAATGGTCTTGATTGTTGTTTTATTTCTCTTTTTTTAAATAGTTAGTAATTTAAGTAAAGTGGAAATTTATCTTAATAAAATAACTGAGTAAATTATTCAATAACAAAGGTACTTAGTTCTTCGTACAAAATTTACTAATAATAAGGAACTGCTTCCTTACTCTGATCACAGAGGATATTTCTAACTAACAACACTAAGGTAATCTGAGCAAACACAGTTATCTTTAAATTAAAGGAGAACTGGGTTCAAAAGAGATATAAGAAATAATCATTCTTCGAACCGAAAATAAACTATAATATATAACAGATAAACTATGTAAACATGAAGAAAAAACATAAACCTACAGGTTTGCTTCCTACAGGAACTCAAACATAAAAATTGATATTATATTCCAATAATGGTGAAGTTTTTGTTAGTTCCCGTTTAGAAAAAAATTATTAATAAGAAAAAATCATCAGAATGCAAATGGTACGAGAAGTGTGTAGGTAATGCGTTCTGTTAGTCTCATGATGTACCGTATTTGGATACCAATATGCATGTAAAGTTGTTGAATTAAAAGGTTCTAGTTCACAGTCTTGTGAAATCCCAAAAAAATATTTTAAGAGCTTTAAAACACCTGTGGATTTAAATAAATGAAGTTTCACTCATATCATACAAATTAGCCTACTGAGATAGTTATTTTAATAAAAGCAATAAATATCAAGGACGAAAAGGATAACTCATTTTCTCATGCAAAGACTAAAGAGTTTTTTTTAAACACCAAGATTTTATGTAAGTTGATTTGCCAAAAGTAAAACCATTTTGATCGATGCTTATAAGACTGTGAACAGTCTGTGAGAAGGGTAATTAGTGTTTCGTTGAATTTACTCACTATGCGTTGCCGTAGAAGACTGAATAATTACAAAGTTTTAAAACCAGATTTCATTATAGGGATGATTGAAACCAGCTTTCAGACTCCTAAGTACCTTATAGACAGGAACTAACATAAAAATATAACCAAATATTCAACAAGAATTGAAAAACAGTACCGAAATACTGCTGAGTGAATAAGTTCAGATATTGGTCTTTGGATCCTTGCCTCATTAGCCACTGCAAAATATGCCACGAAGAGATTGATTGCTTCCAAATCGTAAAGAATGAAGTGACAAAAAGATTCGACGTACTTTGGCTTCAATTTATCCATTCAGAAAGAGAGGACTTGTTAGTAAAAAAACGTAGACAGAAAATGCCAGAGAAATAGAATATCACGAGATACTGTAGAGATGGTAGTTCTATTGTTAAAACGTTGTCTTGGTGATGTAATGATTTGCTGAGGAAGATGAGTAGTTTGAATTTATTCTTTAGAAAACAATCTGTTATGAGGGGGATATTATAAGTTGACGAAATATTAAAACTTTATTGTTAGAAGCACTCTCTGGCATGGATGACAGTGCTCGTATATTGCCTAAGGACGTATACAATATCTTTACAACCTTAATGTCTTTAAAAGTCCCATAATGCTATTGTATTCTGACATTAACACTACCATTAGCTTTAATAACATTGCTGGAGCTAATGTAAGCTGCTGGGGTGAATTATTATTTAATCCTCAGTTTACTTGAATTTATGTAAAAAAAAAAAATTAATATCTTAGTAGAATTAATCGTATGCTGTAAAACTTAATTAAAAATTAAAACTGAGTCACTCAATAAATTACTTATATTATCTAAGTTATATTATCTAAATCTAAATATTACATCTTATATATAAGATAAATAAATAAATCTAAATATAGCTAAAAGAGTTGTAGAGACAAACTCCCCTAACATTTCGTGCTATCCTCAGCAAAAATGTTGCATAAATGTATCTTGCACAGCAAAGAAAGTAGAAACTCGGTGTAATGACACCATGGAACGAAGTGAATCAATTTTATAATGCTAAATATTTTTATTCAGTAGTTGTTGTTGATCACAAACCCGACAGTAGACAAGTTATTGGTTAAAATAGCGTTAACTAAAATTAGGATCGTAACTTAAACTACAGATATGTTTATTACGATGTTTCAATAATTAAATTTACTTTCCTATTGAGTATAGGAAATGCTGTATACTACACAACGTATATTCATCGGTGAAATTTTGCGTTAATTTCGTTGTGTCTCTGCGAAGAGATTTGGAATTGCTACCATGACTTATGGAAAATAAAATATTTTAACAAAACATATATTTAAAATAAATAAATTTTATAATTGTAAAACTAATGATACAACATTTTAAAACTGCCACCATTTTGGAACAGTTTTTGTTATTCTTATAGGTTTATTTTAAAAAGCAATTGATTTATTGAATTTGATTAAAAATCTGATACATAATCTTTAGAATATTAATAACTTTAATAAATTAATACAAAAATTTATATTTAAAAAGTTATAACATAGTTGTTTACAATACTGCTATGTTTTCGTGTATACATTTTCTATAGAGCAGAAAACAAAATAATAATTAACATTTTGACTTGCCAATAATAGTTCAGCGTCCAGAAGATTTGTGTACATGTAATAACTGAGGATGATGGCTTAGTAATTTAAACGTCATCTTGAACAAATAAAGTGTTTGTTGTAGAAAATGTTGTTTGTTTTTTTTTATCTTGAATAATAAGTTTTACTTAGCGCAACAATTAAAGCGATAAAGGTTAGTTTTTAATACCTTATAAATAATACAAAGTTTTTTCGCGTGTTTCAAAATTATTAAGACAATAAACTAGAAGTGTGTCTAAGTTTATAAGTCATTCCAGAAAACTGTCAAGTATCACTGTACAATATGGTTCCTACACGTCTTGCAAAGTGATGTCATATTATAATATAAGCATATTAGATCTGATGTATTCTGTTATGAAACTTGTTTGAGTCAACCTATCTAAATCTCAATTATATCAATTGGAAGTAATTAATAAAATGTAAAGGTTAAAACTATTTGTGCAATAAACAAAAATTATGGATTATAACATTGTTTTCTTTTTTTTTTTACTAACATAGTGACTTTGTATGTATTTATATCATACAATGTAAATAAAGTTTTATTATCATTTGAAGAATACATAAACAAGTTTTAATTAATGAGAAATAACTTAGTTTTCTCATTTACATTACCTATATTCCATAAAGTAAATTCAAAACTAATAATTTATGCTTTGTCAGTTATAGTTTAGTGCCTACAAGGTTTGTGTGAGTGTAACAACTGAGGGTGATAACTCAATAATTAGATACGTCATCTTTAACAATTAAAGTGTAAATTGTGGAAAATTGTATTTTTTTTATTTACTCTATCCATAATATTTTCATTTCATGAGTTTTATTTGTAACAATTCACACAACAAGGTTAGTTTTAATTCATTTGTAAATAATTCAAAGTTTCCTTCAGTGATTACTAAAACATTAAACTAAAAGTGTGTCTATATTTAAAAAAAACTTTATAAGTTATATAGGAAACTGTCAAGTGTCACTGTACAACATGGTTCATACACGTCTTGCAAAGTGACTTCATGTTATATAGTATAAACACGTTAGAACGGATGTACACAGTTGGAAACGTATGTGTGTCAACCCGATAAAGTATCGGTTACATCGACTTAGAACTATGAAGACCTATTCTATAATGTATAAGACTCATATATTATGACAGATTTCCATTCCATTCTGTCGCCAACTATTATTCAATATGACATCTTTTAACCTTGAAAAAGTTTTTCCTTCTCTTTCTTATTTCAATTTAAATACATATAAATACAATATAAAGTCACTATGTTAGTAAAAAGAAAAAGAAAACACTGTTATAATCCATAATTTTTGTTTATTGGACAAATAGTTATTTACCTTTACAACTAGTTATTAAAGAGTGAACAAATTTTAAATAGTAATGGTATTTAATTAGTAATTACTTTTGTTACTAGTAGTGTTATAAACAAAATAGTGGATTATTACAGTATTTTGTTCTTCTAATACAATGTCTGACTTCCACATAGTAGCAGCATCAAAATTTATGACTAGTTATGTTTATACGTGATGTAAGAATTTTTATTTTTTGTATAAAATAAAAAATCCCAAATACTGAGGTTGCGACATATGACGGATATTAAACAATCCAGTATCTTATAACATACTTCATTTTTATATTTTCATGATATTTAAAGGGTAAATGAAATGAAAACCTAATTAAATATGGACGCCACAAAATAAGGAAAAGATGACGAAACAGCCAGCAGAGTATTTCTACAATTGAATTTTTAACTTGATGGACATACCTCTGTCTAAAATATGAAATTTAACTTTGCTTTTCATTTTGAAATACGAAATATACCATACAACGTATGGTAAATTATCGTAAATAAACTTGTATTCTTATTTGAAGATAATTGTTCGGTTATGATCAAATTATGAGATTAAATAGAATCTTACTTTGGAAATGAAAAAGAAAGATAGGAATGGTTATAACACCATGGCTCTTTTTACCTTATACTGTTTTAACTCCATTTGGTTGTCCATGTGCCTCAAATAGATTGTCATGCATATGGACTTAGACTTCTTGGCTGTTGATATAGGTATGTAACAGCTGATATACTGAAGTACTTTGAAGGCATAATTATTATTATTATTTATAGTATTAAGTGTCAATTTACTAAATGGCTAAAATATTGAGACTTTGAGGTTTGTTTGTTTGCGAGGCCGATATCGAGTTCGTCACTTCACCTGTTTAAAATGACTAAATATTTTATTGAAATCGTAGAAAGAAGTATTTTTAAAGAAAGATCATGAAATATGTAGAACATTATAGTGAAATATTCTAAATACGAGGATGTATTGCTACAGCTTAACCTATTTTACCTATTTCTAAACTACTAAACCTTTTATCTCTTTAAAACAATCAGTTTTTTTAAATATAATTTTAATTTATATTCCTTGAATTATTCCTTATATATATGAATTCCTTATAATTCCTTGAATTCTATAATTTTAGTGAAGAATAAGGAAACAAACAATTTAAATTTTATCTCAATGAAATGTCGAGATGTAATGAAATAATTTTGTTTAAAGAAAATTCAGTTAAGAAAATTTACTATTTTAAAGTGTAAAACAGAACATTTTAGAAATGAAAATGGATGATGCTCTTTTAAACCAATTCAAAAGACAATTTCAGAAAACGAGGATGCCTTCATTCTATTATTTTAAAATATCGAAGAAAGTTCACCTAAAAGATACCAAGAAATTTTCAATAATCAACACGTTAATACGACTTTACACCCGTGGAATTTCATATGGTTGTATGTTAAACAAAATGTGTGCAATGAATGAATTCAGAACTTTGAACATTTCAGACAACAAATTCAAGAAGCAGCGACATCAATAACTTAAGGTCGAGTTTGGGAAGGAAAGATCTGTAATATCGCTTGGACGTTTGTTGAGCTACCTACATGATCCACATAGAACTTGGAAAACAAGAAAACACTTCTTGATCTATTCTTTCCTTTTATTAGTGTTTCATGCTTTTTTAAATGTTCCCCCTTGTAAATATATCTATTCACATCACGATGACTTTATAGACAAACTGTATTTTTAATTGTAAGGTGATGTTACCAGTAATTTATTTTATTATATTTTCTTTCAAATTCTCACCGTTCCCTGTAAGATTTACGTCTAACCTACCTTGGTAGTTCCGTTGTCCTTCTTTGGAATGAAGTAGTTTCATGTTTATTACAAATGAGGATGACATCTTAAAAATTTGAAACTGCTAATGTTTTAGGTATTTTCTTCTTATAGAAAATGGCCTTTCTCGTTTATTGTTGGTTTCATAATACTAGTTTAACAACATTTCGTTTTCAACTATTTAATTTTCAAAGCTTTTAAAAAGGTGTCTCATCTTATATTGCACTTAGATGTTAGTGATTCTTCAAGAAGATTATCCCGTAGCACTTATAGAATTTAGGAGCTGTTGTACTTTATCTAAGATATAAAATCCCTCGCCTCGGGAGTCCTTAAAACTAAAGAGATTGCCTTGTAATGGATCCATAGTGTCGAAACGTAATAACTATAGTCGCCTATGTAGATTTAACTCATTTTTACTGTTTTATATTTGATACTTAATCAATATTAAAGAAAAATATTAGGAACTTCCGTTGTGTTGACTCAAATCTGATTTATCGTTGATGCTGATTCTCGTCTATATTGACAGATTTTAATGAAATTTCTTAAGTAAAAAGAACAGAACAAATTACAAGTAATCAAAAAAATAAAAATTACTTAAAATTTTTAATAAAACTTATATTATTGAGGTATTGTGGTAGGTTAAAAACTGATTGGTAAATCCTAGATCAAGTATATGCAAAACAAGAAATAAATCCCAAACTTTTATTTACAAATTATGACTTAATTTAGGGATTTTATGATAGCTTATAAAATATATGTCTTTATACTCCAGAAAGAGTCGAGTTCGATTTTTTGAACCTTATTATCCAAAAATTTGGTTTGGGAAAGATGTTTCTTGTCTTTTGCCTGTACATTGTTATACAGCCAAAACATTTTATAATGAAATGTATATATGGCATGGGAATATACTGTATTTTGGCCTTTCCTTAAGATCACATATTTTTAAATCAAAATTTAGAGGTAGCTTAACTTGAAATTCCGACTTTCTCAAAAATTTTATAAATTTTCACTAAAACGCAGCTCCTAAGTACCCAAGCAAAACTAATTGATCACTATCTCCACAAAAAAAATTATTGATCGATAAAAGACGAAAAACCGTAAATAAAGACCTATTTTTTAAAAATTGGACTTACCAATTTTGTTCAGACATTGATGAAATGTAAATACTAATGACCCTAGCAATGCCAAATTGAAAGTTTAAAACAGGATTCTTAACTTTCATGTTTAAGAACTCGATTTCAACTAAATACCATTTAACTCTGATAGAGTTTATGGCACAAGTTGCTCCTAGAATATATACAACAATAATAACGCTTTCAACAAACAGAATCTTAAAAATCATTGAGTAATTAATTATCAATAGATGAGAAAGTGTTTTTTTCTTATACAGTATTAATCCATTTACGATATTATGTCAAATATACCTTAAAAAATCTAGATTATTACAAAAATAAATATTCTTAAATGCAAATTAATATCGTAACAGAAATCTCTCCTTATTTATTTTATTTCAGACAACAATTTATTTCCTCACTAAACAGATTTCAGATTGCAGAACAGTTCGGGAGACTGTCACGTAATACCTCCAGCAAAGTTTACATTGGAATTGCCACTGAACTAGAACACAGAACCTCTCTCTCGTGTAGTATATATGGTATTCTCTCTCTCTAATAGAATAGACTGTAAACACATCTATGTTTGTGTAACCTATATGTAATACTCAAACTTGTCTATAGTTTATAAAGTAATCAGTCTAATATATGAATGTCTAGTTTGCAAGGCACATTCAGTGGATCATTCAATACACTTACAATCCACCCAAAAGCACAACTCGGCTTCTGAGATTGGATATGGGCTTTAAATAATTAGTCTTAGAAGTATTTTGAATTACATTGTGGCAGCCCACGGATTAGTGAAATTTTAATTATAGTATTAATATACCAGAAGTTTTGTTTATTTCCCATTGTATAATATTAATGGATATTGTTGAGTATCTTATAAACAACGCTACATTGGTTAAAATATGTATACAAGTAGATTTATAAAATCTTGCTTTAAATGAATTGAATGTCTGAGTGAAGCATAGAAAGAGTGGGGTATAAGAAAGTTTTTTATTAGTTTAATAAATCATGCTATAATCCAGTTTTAATTCCTATTAGTAAGAGTTGTATGAATTTGTTTCATTATTATGTTTCTTCGAATAGTTTAATTAGTGATGGTATACTTCCAATATAATTCCTTAAGAAAACGATAAAGAAAATATGCTTATTTTTAATCGTAATAATAATGTATATTAAAAAAATTAATTGGAAAAGATAACGAATCAAGTGTGTTAGTGTTATTGATAAGAAGAGTTTTCTATGTTTATCCTCAAGTAAAGCTCTTAAATTCTTGTCCTTCTGAATAGAAGCGTAAATTTTTGGTAAAACACTTAATATTAATAATGGGTAAAAAAACAGCTTAAAGCAGAAACTTAGTGTGAAATTTACTATGTTAATTTTCCATTGATGAATTGAGAGAAATTTAAAAAATAAAAATCAAGTTAGGCATCAACAAAATTGACCTTTAAAATTATTTGTTACACCGAGATGTTTTTCAATTAACTCAAATTTTACAATTAATTTTAAATTATAAATCTGTTTCATAAAACTGAAAACCTTTTTGGGTTCCATAAACATTAAAACATGATATTCCACTTTGTAAAATTATACATTGAATTTGGCTTCGGTCAATAAGTAATTAGTAATTGGAAGCATGAACACTCCATAGGATTTTATTATTTATTAATCAATTTTATTAAAACCTAAAGTAATAATAATGTTTTGTACACTGTTATGCTCTATTATTGATATCCGTTGATATATTATAGCCTATAATTGCACAATGCTTAGATAGTTCTGCTTCTGTACATAAAGTATTGTTACAAAGTGCCATTTCTGAGTTTATGTTCAAAACATTTCTTTAACATTTAACAAGAACTTTTCCCACAAAGAAATAATAAAAATAAAAAGACTGAAAGTTTTTCTGTGATGCACTCGAGGTAAATATATACACGTTCGGTAGCAGTATTATTTATTCACAGTACGACTGTGGCTAAATTTGCTTTGACAAACTAACCAAATACGATGCGTCTGTGGTAACAAATTGTACAGAAAGTGTTAATAAAAAATTGTGTGTTTAATCAAGGACATTTTATAAATTAATAAAACGTAATTATGCATTGTTGTTGAAAGAAAGTAAACTTGGCGTAAACGTTGCACTAACTTTCTCACATACTTGGAAACAATAACAAATTATATTTTTTCCAAGACAATTTATAGTCAGGACTTATCAGTAAAGGGTAAAAATGAACCATTGCTGCCGTCCTAGAAAGTTCAATAAAGATAATTGTTTTTGTTGTTGGTTTTTTTTTCCTTTAGTACATATTGCTGGAGCTCTATTGGCATCCGGCACTTCGGCTACGAGCCTATTGTCCTCCCCTTTCTTGTTCATCTTACACCGATCCCAAGTGCCTCTAACAAGCTTCAGGTCCTTTTCAGGGTGTTCTTGTCAAAATTTATGTCTGATTCTCCTTCTTTTGGATTCCAGGACCTCACAATCAAACAAAATGTGAACTGCGATCTCAGGTACGAGACCGCAAAGACGGCAGTAAAGTGAGACTTGTAGTTGTCCCACCTTATTTAAGTGTTTCTGGATATTCCCATGTCCGGTAATGGTGGCAACTTCCTGTCATCCTGAACCAGCACTTTTGTCAGTGCAGGGTCTGGTCCAGAGAAAAGTCGCAAACCCAATCTCTGACCTGAAAATTGTCTCCATCTTGCGATGTGCTCTTCCTTAGCCCGTTTTCTTATCGATCATCTTGCCGCTGTTGATTGATCCCGCAAGCGGATTTTGGTTCCATAAGCCGGTTAGCGTCCCCTTTCTTTGCCAACAGATCCGCCCTCTCATTACCCTCGGTCCCGCAATGCCCAGATACCCATATCAAGTACACCATATTGACAGTGGACAAGATCCATAGGGAAGGGTGAGAATCCCATACCAATTTGGATGAGATTTCTACGGAGCTGAGGGTTTTAATTGCCGCTTGGTTATCTGAGAGTATTAAAATGTCTTTTAATCCCTTCTAATCCTTTTAATCCTCGATGAACGCATACTACGATTGCCCAAATCTCAGTTTGGAATACTGTACAATACCTACCTAGGTTAGCTTCGAAAGTTTCCCCAGTAGTTTGACATTATCCTCCGTATCCAGACTTTTGATCATGTAGTGGTTCGTCTGTATACCAAATAAGCTGTCCTGGATATCCCGGTACCTTCTCATCCTTCCAGCCATCTCTTCTGTTTGAGAGAACGCTGAAGGGTCGAGTGAAGACTAACTTGGTTTGCATACCATCATTCGGCATTTCCAAAACCAAGTTTTCCAATACATTATTGACGATTTCTAAGTGCCCCACCTGACTGTAGCTCCTCCTCCATTCGCCATGATTTTTTAGCCTATAGGCCGCCATTCTCGCCTTCGATATTTTGAAAATATCTAGAGGCGGCAGGCTTAAACACACCTCTAGAGCAACCTTTGGTGTGTTCGAGAAATCACCTGTGACTAGCATGCATCCTAGCCGCTGTAAGCTCGTAAGTCTGCTGCCCACTGTGATTTGTGCTGCTTTTGTCCACCATACCATAGAATCGCGCGTCAGTTGAAGTCTAACGATTGCCTTGTGGATCCAAATGTGACCTTCGGTTTCAATCCCCATTCATATTCTATAAGTTGTCTCGTCACCATTAGAGACGACTTTTCCTTTAATATGACATAGTCCAGATGGGCGTTCCACGTCAGTTCCTTATCCAGGATTACTCCCAGATATTTTACCATTTATGAAACGCCCAATCTAGTTCCCTCAAGCCATATCTTCCCACCACTCGTTTCCTTCCTCCTGCTAAATGGGACAATAACCGTCTTTGAGGGATTGACTCGAAGTCCCTCCCTCCGACACCAATCACTGATGGGTCCCAGAAGTTAAGTGAACTTGGAACTTGTCTTGTACCTTGATGCTGCTACATGATATATGTAACCTTGCGCATATGACACTGAGTCATTAAGATCTCAAAGGAGGCTGTCCACAACCAGGGCCTACAAAAGTGGCGAAATAAGGCTTCCCTGTGGACAATCTCTGGTCACGTCGACCTCTAGTACCGCGTGGCCCATGGAGGACTGTACCTGTCTACTGCGAAGCATAGAATCCATCCACCTGAAAATGGTATGATCAACTCCATGACCTTGCGTTACCCTTACAATTACGTCAAATGAGACGTTATCAAAAGGCAGCCTCAATTTCTGAGAAGGCGCACATTGCCGTTTCCTTCCTCGTTAAGGCGTCCTCAATCCTGCCTACTAACTGATGTAGAGTGAATTCGCAGGATTTCGCAGTCTCTCCAGAGTTTTTAGGATAAACGAGGTAATACTGATTGGCCTAAAAGATTTGGGTTGAGTATGATCTGGTCAACCACGCTTCGGAATAAAAACCACCCTGCTGACTCTCCAGGCCCTCTGTATATACACGTAGGCTATCCATTTAATACAAACAGTATGAAATATCTTCCCTATTAAGCATACGCTAAAATGTTCACCTTACTATGATGAATTTTGACATTTTCTAAGCTGATGCACACAATACCGAATAACAAATCACGAAAACGTATCAAAGTATTTTATAAAGTATAATGTGTTGCCTTGGACTGTTTAATATATATTATGGTTAATTACCTTAGAGATTGTCCTCAGTCCGTATTAAAGTTATGGCTATACCGCTGTTTCGCCGAACACTGTCGGCTTCGTCAGACCCGCACTAACACATAAAGACGTAACACAACACAACACTAACACATATAAAATCAGAGTATGACTCGTGCATAAATAATAAAATTGTTTGAGGCTACATTATAAGGTCTTACTTGTCCAGCTGCAGGTATGGTACTGGATCTATACAGCAGTTATCAGTATGATACTGATAATTAAGTTTAGTTGAAATGAAATGTAGACATGTTTGCTATGTTTATTTAATTTTAATTTTTGTTATTATATAAATACTTTTATATGTGTTAGTGTTGTGTTGTGTTACGTGTTTATGTGTTAGTGCGGGCCTGACGAAGTAGACAGTGTTCGGCGAAACAGCGGTGTAGCCATAACTATAATACGGACTGAGGACAACCTCTAAGGTAATTAACTATATTATGTATCAAAGTATGTATTAGTTGTAACTGAATTCAGGAATTTGTGACTGTGAACACAAAGTAGGTCTGTAAATGGACGCTAAAGTTAACTAAGTACATATTTTGTTTAATACATATGATTACAAAACTTTATTTTAAAAACATTTGATTGGATATTTTATTTTCATTATTTATTTATGAAATGTTCAGAATAGGAACGCAAATTGTGTTTTGATTTATGTACGTATGGAAATGTTTCAGTGAATGATTTTTTTTGGATACATAACTTTAGAAAGAATGTCCAAAGTAGAAAATGTATACGTAGATAATAATTGTTTTTTTATGGGTTTTTCCTTTTTTGTTTTTTGTTGGAAGAGAAAATGTATACAAACACAGTTTTATAGACCACAGCTATGTAAACGAAGTTGTAAATAATTAGCATGACAATGCTCTGTTTATTATCGGTAACCAAACTATCTTGATATTTAATTCATTCATTTTGTTTGTACATTCACTGAAAGAAAACAGTTATATTTGAAAAGCTAGCATTGTAATATTGAGGGAGCAATAAATTTATTTTTCTATTTATACTACAATCTATAAAAATATTTAGTAAATTTAAAAAATCATAAAATTTGAAATAGAACAATGAAGTAACACTCGGAAGGGAATCTAGACCGTAGGACAATTATTTTCCTTAACGCTTCCAGAATAGCCGTCCTCAGAGGGCTTTTTATTAATTTTAATATAATTATATAGACACGGCATAAATACAGTTGTATATAAAGGTTTTTTTAAATGGAATTTGAACTGTTTTAAAAAAGTCTCATTAGGGCGTTTTCAAATGATAAAAAATATAACGTTTTTATTGCTTTCTACTTTCTTAATTTGTTTTACTTAGCTCCAAACCCCTTTCAAGTTACGTAGGGTTTAAAAATACAAATAAATGATTATATCCTTAATGGTTAAAATGTTTTGTTGCTTGAGATTTTCTCCAGACCTTGTTGGAATAAAATATAAACATTAGTTAGGAAATGGTGTTCAACTATTCCGGACCCACAGCCGTCGGGATAAAGGTACATCAGCATTACACAGATAAAATACACCGAAGTGAACAGCATAAATTTATTATTAAAATTTATATATATATATATATATATATATATATATATATAAACAAGTAGTCCAAACATGAAGAACTTTTATTAGATCTCCCTGTGAATAGTGTTACTGTTATACTGGCGCTGTAACTGTTATTGTGTGTCAAGTCACGAACATTTAGACATTTCCTATACGAGAACGATTTATTTAATCTACTGGAAAGAGATCTACTGTTAATCTCTAACATCAAATTTGATGAAAATGATACAACAATTGAAATATATGGAGAGTAATAATAATAATAACAGAATTAAAATAGAATCATTGTTTCAATGAGCTCAATGTTATAAGTACAAAAGTTCAAGTTTTACAGCTTTTAAACGGCAACTAGTGTCGGTACATTTAACAAGTACTAGGTTATGAGGTTAACTCAAACACTTAGGAACTACTTTGCACTAGTTTCATTTAAACTAAACCACGTACATTCAGTATCGTTTATCTGTAGCAAAACTCTTTGTGATACATTTTTTAGAAAGTTGGTAATGTGTTGAGATAATGTAGAAATATTCCAGGATACACAATTAATGTAATATTTACGGAAAATTTAGGAAAATATTAAATTGTCCTGCTACTTACTTACATATCAGTAATATAGAGAATGATTCTGACTCAAAATTCCAACATTTTTACATAAATAAATAGGGAATTGGACCATAATAACACTAATTTGCTCAATATTCGTAAAATGTAATTTTCTTTTAATTTGATTTTGTGCACTGTAAATCAAATAATAAATGCAATCCATTTGGATATCTCTTACAGGGACACATTCATAACGATTACAATTGTAGCAATCCTGAGGTAAACTAGCTGGACCTACACTTTTCTTCATCTAGTCTTCGGTTAAATCCCCCAATTTCATCTTACCCATAATGTCTATCTTAACCAACTATTCCACTATTCAATAGCTAGACCGGGGAGATTGTTCCTTTTAAACCACAAGAAATAAAATAACTTATAAATTAAACTTTAAACTGAATGTATACTACCGACCTTAGGCAATTATTGGAATTCCATTTCATAATAAATAAAAATATTTGTACTTCCACAAATAAATTATCAAAACTGTAAGCTGCTTTCATCAATGCCGTAGCTGGCGAAACCTAGATCAATCAGCAAGGCACAATAAATTTATTTGTGGAATATAAATAAATATTGAGTTTGACTTGTGAGATAATATCAGATAAAAAAAACTCGAATACAAGATCTCACAAAAATTGCATTTACTTAATCAAACGCGTTACAAGTTTTAGCTTTGTTATTGTAGCTCATATATCACTGAGGATGGTGACTTTGTCGTTGTAACGCGTTTGATTAAGTAAAGTTTGCCTAAGCTGAGTTTTTTTATCTTATTTGTGGAAGTAAAAATTGATTTATTTATCATAGAATATAAACATATTAAGTTAATGACAATTTGTATATTCTGTACTGTATATATATTCCAGATAATTTCCCTTGAATTCACGTACAATTTATTGAGCCTTTACACATGATTATATAAATCAAAATGATGTTGCTGAAGGAGTGGTTTCAGCAGATAACAGAACATTACTTAGGCAACTATGGCGTTTATAATACTGTAAGAATATTATTATTATTTATATATTTAGCATATTTTTTTAATAGATATATGTATCTGCTATACGAAGCTCTACACTCCTTCGTAGAAGTACCCTGTCTTTAATTCTTTAGTCTACATACGTGTTTATACTTAGAAAACTACTTATCAATATTTTTACATATATAATTGTATTATCTCTAAAGGGCAACAGTAATCGAATGATTTAAAAAACATTTTTGTATTTCAACCATTTGATATGAAAACTGAAACCTCGACTTCTAACTGTCTCACCAACTGAGCACAAACATTCAAATCTGGGAGCTAATATGAGAACGAGTGAACAAATATTACACAATCAACATAAACTCCATTCATGTAAAATATGATAAATTGTGTATTCATGATCTAGAAAAGATTGATAAGAATTGCCGCCTCTTTGTTCTATGCGAGTCTACCGTGGAAATCCACAATCCGTCGGTTTTGTAAAATAAGGAATAAAATTATCTCCGCATTGGTAAGTTATTAGATTTATTCATTACAATACATTTATATTGCAAATATATCAATCTGAGAAATAGATCAACTATAAAATGTCTGTCCGATAAGTAGGAGTTTTGAAAGATCACTATATTTTATAAATTAAGCTTCTGTGCCAAACGTCTCAAAATAGGCTTTATCGCACATTCAATTCTCCAATACATTTTCTGTTACAGTCGTTATTTTACCAATGACTAAATGTGTATCTCTAAATCTAATTGATACTGTGGAATCATTTTAATAAAATGAAAACATTTTTTGTGTTACGAAATAAATCAGATTTCAGGCCGATTTGTTATATTCTACTTTCTCACAAATACGCAAAATAGGGAACGTTATGTGATTGTAAAATAAATCAATGTCAAAATTTGCGTCTATATCCGCTTTGAGTACCTCCGAGTCTTGAGTTTGGAATGATATCGGTCTATCGTCTGTCTGTCTGTTTGTCCGGCTTACATGCAGATTTGTCCGGCTCTACAGCCCAAACAATTTTGGTCACTGATTGCACGCCCTCCACCCTATTCGACAAAATAAAAGACTATGATTCTAAAACATACATAGTACAGAAAACAATTAACACGTGGACTATGAAAATGACATATCTGAAGCTGCTGGAATTTAAATCAAACCAGTAACGAATATATGGTTTATTTACTGTGGCAGATAAATGAAAAACAGTCATTAACAAGACCATTAAATTGTAAAAAAATAAAGGAAATTCCACTAAATATCACTCGATTTGAATTGTCCTGTTCATTTAACTCTTGTAACACTATCATTTTATACAATTGAAAATACAAATCCTTTTGCAGAATACTTCTAACTCTGTTACGAAATAAAAAAGGTTGCAGCATATTTCAGGCTGAACGCTGAGGACTAATTAGAGTTATCCTTTAGTAGTTCTTGGTATGCACAGGACCTGGTTGTTTGGTATGTGTTACAGAAGCAATAAATCGCTAGGTAGTGTTTTATTCACAAATTTATCGTAATCGCCATTAGAAAAGAAAACATTTTGTCACAGTTTTCGTCTGCCGTTTTGAATTCAACATCTTTGATTGAACGTAGTATTTATAAATAAGAAGTCCGATACATGTTTCTCTACATATTTTTAATTCTGTGAAAAACTGTATTTAGAACTTACAGTTTTCATACTTTTTGCAAAAATATGTTCTGCAAATTTAATGAAGTAAAAGTATGAAATCACGTCACTTAACACTTAAAACCCCTTTTATATAACATTAAAAATAGGAAAATCAAACACAATTGAAAAAGAAACGAATTAATTTCAAACATTGTGTAGCCTAAGTACCTTTTAGCATATCTTCACTCTATCTGACATAGTAAAGGAGACTTGAGGTACGACTCAGGGTAATTTTTGAAATATTGCTGATAGGCAGCCAACATGTTTAACTAAGAATGAAATTGAGCTTTATCTATTTAATATTGTATTAATATTTTCCCGAGTAATAAAGATATTTCAATTTTTGTTATACTGTACCATAGTTTTCAGAAGTATAGACACATCTACCATAAGACAAAATTGGTATTTATAATTCAAATTCAATCCAAAATGGAAAATTCAAAATTAATGACGAAAATTATGACCCTATCAAAATGTGCTCTTGATGAGAATGGATCAAATATCAAAATTATAAGGTGTTAAATTATAACAGTTTTTCTTAAAATTAATAGATTCTAAACTTTCAAAACATCCTGTATGCGAAAGACTTTTCTAAATTAAACACTGTGTACGATTACAATATTATGTTTACTGTTTAGAACCTAATACTGTATGTAGTTCATGTATTTGCAATTTAGAAGTAATATATCATGGCAAACGCATCGACTAATTATGCCAGCAAACAGAGTGTATTTGTAGACAACATTTCATCCCTGTCATTGTGTACAAGAGGGTAGTTTACCCCTTTCTTGTGTAAATACTAATTACATTAGGTTTATGTTTCATCTTGAACTGAAGTTATGGTTAATCAACAATATACCTTTTAATTAATTTATATGGTTGTTATATCGAATATAAATTTAATCTTATGTGTAATTGTAACAACAGTGGATTTAACAACGTAGGATATTAGTATAAATTGACAAAGACCTCTTTGTAACCTCCATCTAATTTATTTATAAAGGAATTTGTCTCACTGTCTTTCATTTTATTTTAAGAATTTATTGATATTAAATTAAGAAAATATTGTGTGAAAAGTATAAAATAGAATTAGTTGAAATAAAATAGGGGTTATGCACGTTCAGTTGAATGTAATATTAATTCACACTACGCATCCAGTTTATTTTTAGACAAAGCATTCCATTATACTAAGCATGCTTAAACTTTTTTCTGTAATCACGGATTTGTTACAAAATGAAGTAGAAAAATGAGTTTTATTTTACTAATTTTTTTGTACATAAAACTATATGTTAAATCTCTTCCATTAATGTAATATATAAATGTTTGATAAAATAAACCATAGTTACTGCGATACCAGTCGTTCCTATAAATAAACAAATTTTGCTTTTTTGTTAATAAATACAACAATATTGAATAATAACCAATGTATGTGGAATGCTAACGACATGTAGAATGAAATACAGATAATACAAACCTAAGTAAAATTATAGGAAATCAGGATAGGTCATGAATTCAAATAGTGTTTAAAATGTTATTGTTTTAGGAAACTTATGATTCAATTTTGGTGTTCTTAGAATTTTCAGAAAAATTTATTCTTTTTGAAAACCAAATCAAATAATAATTAAAAAGTTAAGGCTTTTTACACTAAAATAATAAAATCAATTACTTCAAAACACAAAACCTATGACACACCGCAGACATAAAACTATTGATTATTTATGCACACAAATTATATATCTTACATAACTCTATTTTAAGTATGATACCGAAATTTATTTTATCGATTTACTCTACTGGGGAAACAAAATTATACAAGGTGGAACATAATGAGGAACCTGGCGATTTTTAAAATGAAATAAAAATGTAACATAAAACTTACACTTAAATCTTGTAACGTAATTACAACAAATGTAATACCATTGAGGCATTACTTCATAATACTCATTTCTTAAATGGCAAGCACTGCTGTGGGTAATTTTTCTCATCGCTTGTTGCTCTATATCGTCTGACATGGCTGCGCTTTCTTGTATGGTGGCCTTGCGTTTCACAATAGACATTCTCCTATAAACGACCCTAGATTTCTTGTATGGTGGCCTTGCGTTTCACAATAGACATTCTCCTATAAACGACCCCAGATTTCTTGTATGGTGGCCTTGCGTTTCACAATAGACATTCTCCTATAAACAACCCCAGATTTCTTGTATGGTGGCCTTGCGTTTCACAATAGACATTCTCCTATAAACGACCCCAGATTTCTTGTATGGTGGCCTTGCCTTTCACAATAGACATTATCCTATAAACAACCCCAGATTTCTTGTATGGCCTTGCGTTTCACAATAGACATTCTCCTATAAACGACCCCAGTTAAATGACTCTAGATTTGATTTAATCACAGAGAAAAAATAGCGACATACTGATAGGCATGCAGGACATACCAAACATGGAACGTCTCATCCTCTAGAAATCACATGGCTTGGGAAAATCTGTTGATCAACTATTAGAACCAGCTGGTGCCCCATCCTCTTGGAACCACATCACGTTCAGATCAAAGGTGTTACCGTTTGATCCCCCTTCTCTCTTCGAAGAAATAAACTTTATTCTAAAATTTTCTGATTGATCGCTGAATACTCCTTATCAATGTCAAATTTTCGAGAGGTTCTATTCATGTACACAGGATCTGGTGGATTGTTTTTAGTTACAGAAGTAGTTCATCAGAAATACTCCATCCAGAATTTTATCGTATTGCGGAATCATGAAATATTGAAATGGCAGCAGAATAATCGCTTCGTTAACACACGGTGTACAACAATCCCGTCCATCGTTACTGAAATGGCTCCCGGTGTGTAAGGTTATACATGTGGCAAATCGATATCATCCTGCATTTCAGAGTTGCTAACCATCTTTATTTAAAAATCGACACGTTTCTATGGACCACCACGTCATTCATGATTAGTGAATGAGTATTTTCTCTTTTATTTATTTGATGTATCAAATATGAAGGAAATAGAATTAAATTTTCCACAATAATTATACTAATTTACACAAATATCCTGTGGAAAAAATCCTTAAACAATCACTATTATGACCTGTATTTTGTTCATCATTCAAATAATTCATGTACTTGAAAATAATTTGGGATATGATTTGTAAAACCTGAAAATTACAAATCAAACGAAAATGACTAAATACACTTTTTAATCTTTATCGTTTAAGATCACAGTGTAACATTATCAAACTTTAACCCAGTATAAAATCTGCTCATATAATTTTAGAGGCTTTAGAAACATAAGCACTATTTTGGGTTGAATGTTCATAAAAAAAAAATGTTAAAGGTATAATCAGATAATTGGAATTGTAGCAATAAAAAAATTACATGCGATCTGTCAAATTAAAAGCATTACGAATGTTTTTTTATTTATTTTAGATTATTTCAAGAAAAAATAATAAATCCTTGGCACAACAGCTAGATCTACTAGAAGACTTTTTATCTGGTCTGACTTCAGATAATCGAGTTCTAGTCGTCTTAATTCTAGATTTCGTAAATAGGATTGTGTAAAAATTTACCCAATTTTATCTGAATAAGGTGCGTAATAAATTATGTTAAAATTTAGAAAAAAATATGGATTTTTATTTTATTTGAAATATTATTTTTATTAAAAATTTAAAAAGTCCAGCCAGCTTGTAATTTGTTTATCTTTAAAATTATATTAGTTACAAAAATATCAAGTAAATTATCTGCTTTGTTGTAGAATACTGTTCAATAGTAATTATGCATACAGTTAGATATGAGAGCTTGGTTTATCGGAGAAAGTTCCTGCCACCAGGATACAATTTCTGCTTAATCCTGATGATTCTTAAATTATAAATTCTGATAATAATACTCGCGGTTTATTAAAACCACACAGACAGTAAAACATTCCACTTTATTTTATTGTTGACTTGACTTTAATAAAGCTCGATGTAAGTTTGAGACGACTTTGCAAATCAGAAGGAAGGCTGTAATGTTTACGACAAGCAAACCTCCTTTGCTGCTGACGTGAAGTCACTGCCTATAGAACAGAGAGTTATGACTCACATCCATACAGTAGATATAACCGATTGTACCCATAAAACATGTGTGTTTAATTTCATCGTTGGTTTCGAAATAAGATTCTAAAATTCACATTAATTCCATTTGAAGTAAGTTAGCTTCAAACTTTTAGCAATAAAACTTACATTTTTACATTAACCGATGATATTAAAAAATATACACGGATAATAGGACGTTGAAATTTCTTCAGTATGTGGGAGAAAGAATACTTTACTAATTAGTCTTTCACAGAACTTGTCTGTCACTCTGAATGTAATTACATCCATTAATTGGTAAACTCGTTAAAACTGTTCCAAAGTATTTGTTTATTTTAAATAAGAAAACTTTTTTAAGTTTTGTGAAAACTATTTTTTTGTTTATACCATTTTACTATGTATGTAAATGTAAATAGGGTTTTTCATTGACTAAGAGAGTAACTAAACTAAACTTATTGTTATAAAACTTTAAGTATTTTGTAGGTATCTTATGCAGGATGAGCAATTTAAAACCGGTCCGTCGCAGCCACTCATGCGGTAATACTCATTGTCTTTAACGAATGAGATGAAAAATTGAAAACAATTAAATTGAGAAAATTGTTTTAAAACAAACAAATTTTAGGAATTATGATTCATCTTTGAATTTGCAGACCAGATATTGAAACTCTGTACAAGAATCCATTTTGTGTTCGAGTAATCATGTTGAGAGACACCCGAAAAAAATAAAGAGTTTAGTGGCCTAAATAACAATTTGAGTATTCGAATCTTTTTAGTTCAAACTTGTTGTATAATGTCTATCTATCAAGAAATAATCAGATATAGACAAATCCGGGGATCGTGCACCACACAGATTTCTACTGAAGAAGCTTTGTCCTGTAATATCCACCTAAACACAAACCAGTGCATAGCAAACGAGTAACATGCCGCCATCTTACAGTTCCTGAGATTAAACTTTGCGTAGAATTCTTCTAAAGTATTGTTCTATATTGGTAGTTGAGTACAAAAATATTGAACATACAATATAATTACCAATTACTAATAGTAAAAAAGTTCAAGATATATTCATTGAACTAGACTTTTTTAAAGCCCCCCCACCCCCTTATGTTAAGCTGGCATAGGACATCTACATCATACAACACCTGAGTCAATTTTCAAATGATTAGCTGAACAGGAAATGTGTATTTTGGTAATGAGTTACAAAGTGAGAACAACGGTTTGTTACACATATATGAAATATAAAAGTGTTATTATTGCCATTGTTTAAAAAAGTAAAGTTTCTAAATAAAATTAATTATCCCCCCCCCCTTCAAACATATAAACGCTCCACTTCAATGTTAAAATTAAGTAAAGGGAATTAACATTAGTTGTATTTATACGAATGAATATTGAGTTTTGTATAACTAAACGTAAATTAATACATGTTTGTATTTATATAATTAAAATAGGCTTATAGTATTATAAAAGCACTCGCTAAGCAAAACCATTTAAATTTATAATCACATGTAGAGAATTCTCAATAAATTGTAAGTAAATTCAAAATAAATTATCTGGATATTATTTTCACAGCTGAATTCATTTTAGTAGATGCTGTAGAAAAATATAAATTGTGGAAAATGTAAACTCTTATTTAATTCTTGAAAGATTTAAATACGTTAAAATTAAATTTACCTTTTAAAGTGACAACGTAACAAGTTGATTTAATTATTATTATTAATTTTGATATTTTCCTTGTAACATGTGTTTTGTTTCTCGGTAATAAGGAAGAGAGTAGGGAAATTATATGGAGAAATATTAGTTTAGTTAATGTTTCACAATATCCCAATTTTGAAGCAACTACTCCTATTGTCGGGGCAACCATCTCAAACATAATTATTATGATTATCTGGCGTTGTGAAAAAGTATAATTTAAATCAAAATTATTTCAATAGAAGAAGAATTTTAAAAAAACTTCATTATGTAGAAAAAACTCATAATACAGTAATACAAATCACACACACATACAGACCATAAAACATATTACATCACCCAAAGGTCAAACCTTTCCTTGAAATGGTCATATAAACTTTAACTCCTCTAAATTCTTGGAAAATTAATTATCTATATAAGTTCACTTCTTATAACACTCATAGTAAATTACTTCTTTAACCATCTTATTTAGTTTGTATTTTGTTAAATCAACAGTTTTTAAGATATTTAGCATCAACAATATTTTAAAACGGACGTAATTTTGAAACTGTTATTAGTAAATGGTGCCAAAACAATGCACTAACTTTTCCACTCACCCATCACCAAAACCAAATAAAAACTAACCAAACTAATCGTCACTAAAAATGTGAGTTAGGTAAATTGTCAAACAAAAGTGAAAATTAACCATAGACATCGGCTTAAAAAAAAAGAGTTTTTAAATAGGAACCTAAACTTGTTTGGCTTGTTCTATAAACAAATTCTCAGCGAATATTTTGATTAAACATCTTCATGGCCGATTTTTGTTTTTTTAATAATAACTCAGAAATCTGCATTTTTGGAGATATGCCGTCCAATACTTAAATTTCTCTCAAATAGTATACTTTTAAGAAAAAATTAAGAAAAACCTAGGTAAAAATTATTTTATAATCACAAAGACAGAAAAGCACCGAAAATACTATTATAATTTGAATACTGTTTAAAAAGAATTAAAGTTAAACTGTTAAAACACAATTGCTCTTCTTCCCTGGAATACCGGATTAAATTTTTCTAAATTTAAAGCTTGGGATTAACGATTGCAAGCTCAACATTGTTGATCAATTTAGTAATAATCCTTTCATATTCAGAAAGTCACTACAACAATAATGTTTTGAGAATCAGGCGACTACATTGCACGAGGGTAAATGAAATAATGTTGATGTATTTTTCTTCTTAATCCCAATTTACCAATTTTTCTTCTTCAATTTAACACCCCCCTCCCGTCATCTTATATTATGTTAGAATATGTATCTCAATAGTCCACAGACGATAAACTCTAAAACAATAAACAAAAGTTATGGTACTTTGATACACGAACCACATTTTGTTTATTTGCGTTAAAAAATTTAAGTATGTGTTTCTATAGTAATACTCTGTACAAGATAAAGGAGAATGAACCGTTAACTTATTTTTATGTTTATGACGATGACGTAGAAACAGATACAATTTTATTGATTATATGTTGGCAACAGAACAGTTGGAGAGTTATATTGAATAATTTAAAGTAATGAATTGGGTCGATTTATTACTAGACTTTTTATCTAGAATTGTTTGTCCCATACTCTGAATAATGTATAAATAGGTATAAAAGGTATAAAAATAAATATAATGTAGTCCAATGTTTTAAGTAAAGTTTAAAATTAAATCGTATTTCAATTTTGTTTAACATGAGTGTAAGATACTTTATGGTGCGTTTTTGATATAATAAGGCAGTAAATATTCTCGATCAAGTTGTGAGAAAATTAGGCAGAAATGGGAATTAATACTTTTCAAGGATTTATAAAAGGAAAAAAACCAACGGGAAAGTTTAAATTCCTATAATTGGTTCTTCAATAAAATCACTGATTTTATTTATGACTAAAGAAGACTGGATCCCTCATTTTAGTTCTTACCACCTCATACCAGGTATTGGCTCGCAGAAACCCTGCTGAATGAGAATCCACTTCAGTATGATAAAACCAGTATGTGATTTTTGTTAATCTTATCGTAAGATCAATATTTTTTGACAAAACCGTCAATATCTCAGATTTCTAAGAATTCTACGCTCAGTTTACTAAAGGTGAGCACTAGTACTGCTCTTCCAACAACATACATGTCTCAAATTTCACTGACTGGCGATAACGAAACTTTTAAACAATCGATAATATGTACCTGATAATATATACAATGATCTGTGCCTTTATTTTTGCAAGACGTGTTAGGGTCAGACTACGATAGAGATTTGTTTCGTCGTTAAACAAAAAAAGAAAAGATTATTAGAAACGTCATAACAAAGACTTTCTCAGCTAATCGTAATGCCTTATCACCCTGTATAAAGAGCAATAAAGAACATTCAAAGATACCTTTTATACCTGTGTCCATATTGGATGCTCTACTTAAGAACCTGATATTGATAAACGACACCACTACTAGCCTACTGGTTTAAATATTTCGTTCAAAACTATATTGCTATTCTTGGTAGTCTTTTTTCACTCAAATACAGAAAATAAAACGGTTTGTGGTTCTCAACAGTGAACATAATACTGTAATATTACTCTCTGTTTATTTTAAATAGGCCACTACACGAGACAAAAACCATTAGTAGGCTAATTATAACGGAAGATCAAGAAGTCAAGGAAACATAATAAAGTGTTATTTATTATTATTTAAAATAATTTAACATTCGTAGAAATGTAATGTATTGTTAAAAAATAAACTTTTCTACTGTAATGATTGCGTGACTTCTGTATACCATTTATTAATTGATACTAATTTTTGTGTAGTCCCATCTAAACAAATGAAAGAGCAAGATGAGAGCACACTGATGTGTCTGATGCTATTTTGTAATTACTTATAAGACTTTTAAATGAAATGAAAAGTAATACAATATCTTATGGCAAACACATCAACTAATTATGTCTGCAAAGAGGGTGTATTTGTAGGCAACATTTCATCCTTGTCATTGTGTAACAGAGAGTAGTTTTCCCCTTTTATTATGTAAATAATAATTACACCATGTTCATGTTTCATCCTCTAAGTAAAGTAATAATTAATTAACAATGTAACATAATTAAAATTTGTGTGTATTGTGTTGTATTAAATATTAATTTCATTACAAATAGGCTGCATTACGTTAGTTACGAACTATCACACAGAAGGTTGGTGTTAGTTTAAGGTATCCAAGAGTCAATAAGTGGTTTTACCTTATATATTTATTTACGTATATATTCATCTCAATTTGACTTAATTTATTAATATCATCATAAGATTGTTATGCACGTAGTAAAACTTTGTTCCGACTAAATATTTGGCGGTAGTAGTAAAGTCAAATCATCAGTTCTAATATAGTTGTACATATCTCTAAATTCTCTTGAAACTTTTAAACTAAAATAAATTAATTGTTGATCATGTGTGATCCCAAACTAAATATCTTATAAATATGCAAATTGGGGAATATATATATATATATATATATATATATATATATATATATATATATACACACACATCAAGTGTATTATTTAAATTCACAAATAATGATAATTGTCTGAATAAACTATATCTAATTTAAATATTATTATCATTATCAAATAACTAAATAATAAAATAGATATCGTTATGATTTAACTAAAGAGCAATAAGGGCAGTTTAAAAACAAAAATCACTCGTATCAAATACCATACTAAATAGATAAAAAAGATGTCATTGAAAAGAAATTTGTTGTAATATGACAAATGGCCGACATTTTTTAGTTTATTAACACATTTGTTTGTATTCTGTAAACGAATTTGGATAACGATTCGTAAGCCTTTTATTAATTTGTATAAAAGACGAAGACACACACACACACACATATATATATATATATATATATATATATTACCAGGTCTTAGAAACGTTCCGGAACAGTTAAGTAACTTTTAAACTTTAAAAGGTAAGAGAGATCAAATTTTAGAAATTGGTTTTGGTGGAAATGCACCATATTTTGGCAATATAAGGTAAATTCAATCCCACTCCAAAATGGATTTTTGGGGGCTAAGATAAAATTTTCAAATGTAAAGCTCCATTAAAGAATTGAAGATTATTGTTTACTAATCGCATTGAATGGATGAATTATCTTTAAGGTCATTAAGGAGCGTTAGGTAAGATACGAAATATATATTCAGTAAACCAAAAGATAAATTACTTCAGTTAGGATGTATGAATATTTTATAGTCTCGGGTCTAGGGTGTTTCATTCCTCAATTATAAAGATAGAAAGAACTAAAACTTAAATATTGCAAATTCGCCGTGTTAGAAAATTGTAATCGTCTTTTCTGAAGAAATAAAATTTAGAAACACAATTTAACATCTTCTATTGAAGATTGTTATTTATTTTCACTTCACAGATTAGTTTATACAAAATATTTCTCCTTTGTCAAAATAACCAAAACCTCAAAACAGTTTAAATAACTTATCAGCAGTTAATAAATAAAACTGTTTGATTGTACAAAGTGTGCCAATACCTTCTCCCATTATTAAAAGTATTGCCTTTCCCCTTTAGTCACGGTTTTTTTACTAAATCAAAAACAGTAATAGTTTTCATTGCTATACAGATGGAAAATTTATTCGTCTTGTTCTTTGTGTCATTTTTTATTTATCATGTTAGTAATTTATAAACATAATATCTTCTTAGTAATTTTTTAACTGTCCATTGTATTTTATAAATATGGTGTTATACAATGGATTTAGGTGATAGAGAGGACTATACCGTCCTAACCTCGCCCCCCTAAAAAAGACAATTCAAATTCAAATTAAAAATTCACTCTCTCTCTCTCTCTCTCTCTCTATCTATCTATCTATCTATCTATCTATCTATCTCTCAATACAGTTACATCCTTCAGTAGATAAACTCATTAAAACTAATTCGAAAACTTCTGTCTAGTTTAAGATATCTACAGACTAAGTCAAATTCAAATAATACATCAATATATTAAATGTTGAGCTTGACTTATGAGAAAAATTATACAGTATAACAAACACACAGAACACAATTCTCATAAAAAAATACTCATAAGTATCAGACGCGTTTCAACGACAAGGGCGTCCTCTTCAGTGATACACGAGCTACACCAATCAAACTTACTATAATAGTTATAGTTTGATTGGTTGTAGCTCGTGTATCACTGAAGAGGACGACCTTGTCGTTGAAACGCGTCTGATACTTAGGCGTATATTTTTATGAGAATTGTGTTCTGTGTGTTTGTTATACTGAATACATCAATAAATTAGTGACAGGTGAACAGTAACTTTTGGTTCACATTAAAATACGTCAAATCTAAGTCTTCAAAATACTGTTACATCCAGGTTTTATACTTACATAAAACATGAATATATGTTGATATCTTTGAGTTAAAATCCGCTTACTGTAAAGAGTTACATAAAAGGGTTTTATACAAAGTGAACAAGATCCTTTTATACACGTTTCCGGCTTTACTAACTGCCACAACAACAATTGTATTGTTGTAATACAGACTGGATATAACTTTTATTTAGCACATATGATAAGCACACTTTTATTTAGCTACTTGATTGTATAGGGTGGTCCAAAATCATGTCAAACTCTATTCATTATAGTGACATTTATTATATTAATTTATAAAAGATAAAAGAATAACAAGTTTGTGCTTTGTGCGTTCAAAATGTTTCATGTCTATATTTTTTTCGAGGAGGAGAGGAAGCGATAGCTCCATCACAAGGAACGTGCCTCCAAGTTCATCCTGGTTACTCAATAAATACTACACTCCTTGTGACCTTGGAGTTTCAAATATCTTTATGGGAGAGCCTTCCGTCAACTGTATTGATTCATAAATTAACCCTTGATGAAACATTCACTTCAACGATTGCTTGTCTTCCAAAAACTTTGTTTTAGATTCTATCATATCAATTAATACTAACAAACAACTTTGGTTCAACCATCATGAAGAAAATAAACATCATTGAATTTCTCAATGTGCATCTGCAAAACTTGAAGTGCATCATTCTACAGTATTTGAATATATGCACCCACTGTTAACGTCCTACAAAATAAATAGGACCAAAATTTGAAATAGCCATCCACACGGTCAGTAGTTGATGAATTACGGTATAAATTCATCAAATATAAACGAAAAACTGTGGCATGATACGGTGGGGTGCCATTGTGTTGAAAATAAATTTCAATAAACTTTTCATTGTATAATCGTAGACATTCCCCTATTATTATTAATTCAAAGAAGTAGAGGCCAAGTACTTAAGAACTTGAGTGAACAACGCACACCATCAACTTAGGTTCGCCTAGTTTGGTCTAACAACATATGTCGGTTTTATATATTTTTTTTTATATATATATTCAAATAAAGTCTACATTTTTCACTCGTCAAAAAACCGTTTTACGTAAAAATATTAAAAAATGGATTCAATTTTAAATAACAGTGTTTTTTTATAGATTAATTCGAAAACTGCTTTGAGTTATTAATCTTAAGTTATTGGTAGAACTGATTTTGAGAAATTACTTCTTTTAAATAGCTTCATGGCAGATTTTATTCTGTTTTTAAAGATAACTCAAATAGAATTTTCGGAGAGATGGTGATTATTAAGTCTTGTTTAGTTCCATAGGGGTTAAATTTCAGCAACATTTGATCAAAATCGTTAGAATAAATTTGAAAAAATCGGAATTATGTTTTTTAAATTGTTTCTCAAATTTAAATTATCGAAAAACTGAAAAAAAAAAAAAAAAAAAAAAAAAAAAAAAGTAAACACCTCACGAGTTTTGGCTAAAATATTCACATTAGATACATTGATTAAAAACTGTCTACTTGTTTGAGCTGTAAAGCACTGCACAGACGAAAAACCACTTTTTTGAATTCAAAACTAATATTACTGCAAAAACATGGTCCCGTTATTTTGACCAATCGCATTACTTTGTATATAGTAACATATATGTAAGAAAGTAAAAGGAAATGGAAAGTAATCTGTGAATTATTAAGTTTTCTAAACAAAATTTCTAACTTGTTGAAGCTAGAACTCTGTACTAATGGACTTACATTTTATAAAGCTTTTCCGTTTTCTTGCTACTTAAAATACATATTGCTTACTTAGTTTTATTTATCGTTAATTTTAAAACACAAAACGAATTTATTATGTTTAACAAGTTCAACAATACAAATGATTAAATTACATTGAAACTGGTTTCACAATGGTAATACTTTTACACTAAAAAAAGGTGAATGTAAAAACTTGTAATTCGATTATATACTTGTAAATATATTCTGTCTGTAGTCTGTAGATAGTTGACAAATTTCAGTAATTAGTATTGGTGTAAGAACAGGATTAAGTTAACGTGACGTTCTGTCTTATCTTGAAGTTCAACTGATAACGGAAGTTTTTAAGCGATCGTGAAATTGTACGGAACAATATTGGAAAACAAATTAATTTTATCTATTTGTTAAATAAATACATGTATATTTATATTTTTAAAGACTTGGTGATTGTGAATTTATTTAATAAAATGACGATGGTATTCAAAATATGTACATAATTATATATTTTTATTTGAAATAAAGAAAATTGTTACTGTGTTTTAGTTCAAAGTAATTGGTTTATGTATAAAGAATGGCTGGCATTTTGAAACATTTAAACTATATTTTTTTTCATATTTTCGAATTTAACTCAAACCTTTACAATAGATTTCACGTTAATTTAAAACAAAAAGAAAAAATAATAAAATTAAAAATATATTAGTTGGCAAACTGAGAATCCTGCAAATTAGGAACAAATACAGATGGTCATTTTAGTGTCGTACTGTATATACAGATCTATGATTTTTGAAGTTACTTTGCCAAATCAACAAGTCTAAAAAATAGAGGTCTTAAAGGAGATAAAAAATCTAAACCATAAAAGTTAACGCAGCTGAATAAATGGCCATTTTTCGTTGGAATTGGAGCATAAATCCACGAATATAGGTCGATGTGCAAGCAAGCGTCTCTAAGCAGTACCCTCCCCACTGTTCAGGATTATCAAAGAAGTATGTTGACAAATACATTTAAAAGATAGTCGTATTAAACATGATATCCTGTTTTCCAAAAGAATACAGAGTGTCCAGAAAGTCCCGTGACTGTTAAATAACTTCTGTAAGAAAACAACAGAATCATAGGAATCTTTTACGTACGGCCAATTTTGTGAGGCCCCAAAAAGAGACGGCTGAATATGTGACTTAAAATGATTTAATTTATACTTATGTTTAACAATAGGATTACATATAAAACCATATTCCCAGTAATTAAAAAAGTTAAACCTTTTAGGATATAACGGCTATCAAAAGTTGTTGAAATTATAAATTTTTTAGTACTACACCAAAAATAAGTGTCCATCAAGTAATGTGAAATAATAAAATCGCCTTACACTATTAGGTAAATTTGAATTGATACAGCTACAATTTGTCTTTTTGAGGGTTGACAATATAACTTGAACAACAAATCGAACCCGACTGGCTGGATCTATCATGATTTTAGTACTACTTTATTATTTCAAATTGTTTATTAAAAGCTTAGTGTTTTGTTTTCAGGGCTGGAAATTTTAATAATTTTTGAATAACCATATATGAAAGACTGTAATAAAAAAACACATATGAGCATTTTGACTTATTTTCATATGTCATCAATAGTCCCTTTTTTATACTTGTGCTGTGAGCTGTTAGACTAATAGTAGAAGGTAGACTATTAGTAAATGTGACTAATAAGTATTGGGGGTAGCATAATTCTTATTGGTATATTTTCATTCGTTCAAATGTTATTTAATGGTTCCGGGACTTTTTAGACACCCTGTAATACACGTATAGGCTTGTTGTGTGGATAAGTGTTTACTATCTAGCAATTTCAAAATTCGATACCCAAGTGTTTTGTGCCATAATATCCATCTGCGCACACGATTAATGTCTCTTATACTCCTCCTCCGGGTCCAGTAGGCATTGTTATGTAGTGTTCTATTTCGTTCAAATTTTTCAACCTACATTAAGAACAAAACTATATTATTTCATTGTGTGCTAAAGCATTGCAGCTTCATAGGAGGTAGATAAAACCACAAAAACGAAATTTTAATTTGTTCCGTTTTTTATAAAAAAAAATATCCATTACTTATGAAACTATCGTACATTTTCTTGTATTGAAACTATAAAATGACAGAGCTTATATTATAAACTTCCTGAGTTTCCCATAATCGTTATAAACCACACAAGCTCATGAAATTGTTAATTTTATAAATTGCGAAATGTCCACTGAAAAGTGTTAAATAATTTATAAAGCTGCCAATGTGTCCGGAGAATATAAATTACTTAGGCCTTAACATACATTGTGCCTGTTTATGGTGCAGTTGTCGTTACGTTCCTATAATATATTCAACCTATAATACATGTGCATCATTCATTGTTGTATAAAAAGTTGTTTCTGTCATTCATTGCGAATTGATGTAAATAGATATTATATAAAATGAATTCAACTTATTATAAAATTTCTAGTATAAACGAAATGTTGATATTGTGAGCTCCCTCATAGAAAATTTGTCACGTGACACAGTAAAATGTTCATCTATCTTTCACTGGAAAAATTGGCAGAGTTTTGTATTTATTTGTAAACGCTCTGTAAGTCCTATTTTGCATCAAATTGGTGGGAGGTTATGTTTTATAAATCATTGGACAAGTTTGTTAATCAATTAAATGGATCAATAAATTTCTAACTTCGGTAATTTTGTAATTATCGAGTAATCTACATCTGCAATTAATGTGATTAATTATGAACGGACATCGATTTTTCCGGACTGATGTGATTATTGTTAGAATATATCAATGTAATTCCTAAACAGATTTGTATTTTATAAACACTTGCACCCAATTGTAAAACTTTTCTATAAAAATGAATAGCTATTTTACGTTTGGTGCTCTACAAGTTGGGGGTGGCCTTTGGCTTCATCTACACTCGTGTCTTCCTCTGGTGCCCCTATTCAATTTCAATGTGTCTTAGATCTCTTTCCACCTCGAGTTGACATTCCCTTCTTGGTCTTTATTTCATTCTGCTTGGTTTAAACAACTGCTGTTGGTAAATATTGACGTTGTAATGTTTACCAACATCAGTTTGGACAACCTTACTACAGTCATTCTCTCCATACACTCACACCACCTGATTTAATGAAGCATATTAGCCTATATTTGATTACTGAAAATTTCTGTATTTTTTATTATTCTCTACTTTCCTTGATCGGGTTAAGGGTCACAGATCCTAAGATTACCTTCTTTCAAAAATTCTAAATGTATATGTCCTCAAATATATTATAATCCATGTCTGAACGTCATAAATTACCACTGGCCTGATAAAGTCTTATGTAACTTTCATAGAGAGGAGAGAACCTTAATTTAACTTAAATTGACGTTTTGTGGTATTAGTTTTCATGGTTTAGGTTGACTCACAGTATCCCAGTTACAGCCCGTTGTAGCTGTTACAACCAACTTTCCCAGTTGTTCCGTGAATGGTTACATTTATTTGTAGTAAGCCCTATAACCACAACCCTCCATAACTGCACCATGCCCTACATTTTTGACTTTGGAATTCCCTCTATTCATAAATGGAAAACATTATTTAATATACATAAGAGTTAGAAAAAAGAATCATAATCATTAGTTTTTTTACGTCAAAGTAAAAAGGAAATTACCTTTTGCTCAGATGCGTTGTAACTTTTTTTATCGATTTAAATTGTTTTATTTGATTAAATTTGAACTTTTATATTTCTAATAATACCCCAGGGCTTAATTGCTCAACTATTTCGTACAGATCTGAATTATATGAGATATAAATATTTTTCCAGTGTCTGAAATCTAAAGAAAGGATTCCACTCTGCACAAAACTACACAAGCGTCATTCTTAATAAACTGAAAACACTCGGCAATCAACCAATAAGCTAACATGATTGGACGTGATTTGTTTTTTTTATTTTACTCTTTTACATAACACTTGATGTCGCAAACAATAAACAATATAATTTATTGTTTGTATTGTGATACATTATTTTTTTTAAGTATGTACCACATTTATGGAAATCCCATGACCTTCATGAATTGTTTCTGAAAAAAACTTATATCATTACAGTTAAATTAAATAGACAATATTGTTTAGATTAACCAGACAAAGTTCAAGGGTTTTCCCTACAAAATTTGTTATCAACTATTTCGTTGCAGTAAAAAATGAATTAACAATAGGAAATAAAGATTCTGTAAAAATATCCTAAGCTTCATATTACAATGAACATGTTTTCCTACAACTATGTCTAAAGTATTTACTTACGACTTAAGGATAGCGTCTAAAACAGCTGATTACTACGCAGCGTGTTAAAATTTATATTATAATCAAATTAACAATGATACACAATTATCGCACGTTGAATAAACCAGCTGCTTTAGGTTTATTATTCACGTCACTCGCTCACTGAGACTCAGCAAGGTAATTAGTATCAGTAAGGTATGAATTCCAGCTATTAGACCTAAAGCAAAAGTCTGACGAAGATTTGTCATCTGGGTCTTGACATGTTATTAAAAACCGCAAAAACTTTACATTTAACATAAATATAACTAACGTAAGTAACAATACCAACTATTGTTCTGTATATAATACTATTCTTCTGTAACATGCTACTCTATATTATATCTCACATAATAATTTATATTTACAAACTTATATATGAAATTATAACTACTGAAAATAACAAAAATAATAGGAAATATAATATGTATTGCAGTTGTAGGAAAATTCAGTTCACCTAAGCTAGTATTTGATAAATAAGTTAGTTTTATACTTGGGCTACAGTCAATAAATCAGCTTTATTTTTATAAAAAACAAACAGCGGAATAAGACGAGGTTCTTAAGCTGTATTTGTACAGGTCTACACCATGAAATAATTATTCTCACAAGCGTACTTTGGCTTATTCATCACATAATGTTAAATTTGTTTTACACTATGAGAGAATTAGAACAGTTTGCAGTTGTAGTTAAGTACGAGACAAAGTGGGGCAGGACTTATAAATCAGGATTAATGTTGCATGTAGCAACATTTACTTTGTGTACGACACGTTTCCGTAACAACCAATTTAGAATAAAGGTCGATTATTTAAATATTTTTCACAACATACACCTAATTTGTATTTAATTACCAAAGTAGTAATGTTTAGTTCTTGATCTAAAATAACTCATGTTATTAAAATGTGCACTGATCATTGTTTTTAAAATACGCCTTAAAATAGGAGCGCAGTGTTTCTCAGTCGTGAGGTGTAGCCTTATCTTAATCGGTTGATGGCGTTGCGTTTTTATCATTCCCCTGCACTGAGAGCTTCTTATCATTGCCTTACTTTTGAAGAGGCCCTCAAGCTGTGTAAAGGACCTAGTGGTTTGTTTTTAGTTTGAAAAGCAGGACATCGAAAGTTCTTCTTCGAATTATCTCATTGAGTCAACACGGTCAAATTTATAGCACACATAGATTTCGAAAAAGAAACTTCTGGTACACAAAGCGAAAGCACCAACCGGCAATATGATATTCAAATTATTAAGCTATAGGTTACGTTAGGATTTTTTAAAGTTTGCAATTGTTTATTTTTTAATTTTAATATTAAAGACGATTAAACTCTGAATTTAGTTATCTTTAAAGTTATATTATTTCTAATTGTTTGGATGGAGTATGGAGACAAAATCTATTTTATGTCCATATGGAATATCCGTGCAGTTTAGATATGAGAGCTTGCGTTATTTGAGTAAGTCCATGCTAGCCGATAAAATTTCTGTTTAATATTAACGATTCTTAAATTGAAAAATATTCTCTGATAATAATATTCTTAGTTTATTAAAAACGTTACAGACAATAACATATTCCACTTTATTTTATCGTTCACTTTTATATATTACCTTTAATGAAACTCACGAAATAAGTTTGAAGCAGACTTAACAAATCATAAAAAAAAGCTGTAATATTTGCAACAAGCTAACCTCTGCTTCTTACGTGGAGTTTGTTGTCTTAGAACAAGAGTTATGACTTATGTCAGATGAGACAGATTATATCCATAAAACACGTGTGTTTATTTCAAGGTTGGTTTCCAGATAATATCCTAAGAGTCACATTAATTTTTTACAGTTGAAATAAATCTGGTTTTCCAAGTTTTATTAATAAAGCTTTTTGTAGATATTCGAAAACCCGAATAATTAACAATTTCAATAATAGTGCGTTGACTATTCTTGAGTATATGAGAAAGTTTGTCTTCTTGTGAAATACTTTCGTATTTTTGTATTTAATTTAGTCTATCTGTCTGTCTCTGAATGTTATTGTTAAAGTCATTAAAACTAGTTCATTGTCATTGTTAAGTTGGAATAAAAAAATTTAAAAAACTTAAAGTTCGGTGAAACGATTACAGAATTACATAAATTATTTGTTTATACAAGTTTCCTCTAAATATATATCCATTTTGAAATAAGTTTTTTTAATTAACTAAACAATAAACTAATTTAACATTTTCCTATGTTTATAATGTTATATCCATAAGTGTAAGTTATGTTTTATAGAATAAGCAATAATTATGTTATACACAAATTATGGTCAGCTGAAGAAGTTCTATCCCTAACAGCGAATTACTGACGAATGTACATTTATTTTTACTAATGATGTTAGAAGTGAGCGTCATGTATAGCAATGTATATAGATAATCATATTGACCCACCGACCCAAAACTGTAGAGATAAAGGGTATTTTTATAACTCGAATATTCTTGATTTGTTCCATAAACTAAAAGCTACACAGACAAAAACCACATGTAGACAAATCTGAAGAACACGTGCAGACCATAGTGACAATTCGTTCTTCTGTAAAATACTATTAATTGTGAGGAAGTGAAACACAAAAACTGTGATATGTTGTTCTATCTTTTCGAGTCATGCTCACCAACAGTAAAATTAAAGTGTATTTCTGCATTGACAGTCCCCAAGTATCTAAAAAAATTGTCCCCAAGTATCAGAAACAGAAAACCAGTTAATTTTTTTTCTCGTTCCAGTGGTTTCTCATGCAGCTGATAAGGATTTACTGCGGTACAATACTTTTTGCAAATTAAGATCTCAGAAATTATCTATTTGCTAGAGTCATAAAATACTTCATCTGGTAAAACTATCAGCGATACTATTACGATGGCATTTAAAACTATTTGGTTTGCCTGCTTCCATCAGTTATTGCACAGATGATCCATGATATTATGATCTTTTATTTAAAAAATAGTAAAAAATAAAACCAAAGAACTACGTATGTGCAGTTATGTAAGATAAATTGCAGTCTGATCTAAACTTCAATGTTATCGCTATAGAGTCCAAGGTAAATTCTAAAATTAGATTTGGCTTCAGGCAGTCTTGTCTAGTCTAGTAACAGCGAGAAAAATAGAGAAAAATGCAAGTAGGCTGACTAATCTCAATGTCTTGACAAAAATTAAAAGTGCACTTTAAAATAAAAAGTCCTCTGGTTTCAATTATGAGTAGTGAAAGGTAAATAATTCATTTTTATATATAAAAAAAAATCTTAAAAAAAAAAAAAATCAACTCTATAACTTTTCGTGAATTGTTACGAGGTCAATTCTCTACAAATGAGGTAATGCCCCATTAATTTTCTACTAGTTATTCAGAATTTAGTTTATAAATGAATTTAAAAAATATATAATTAATTTTATTAATCATCTTGTGAAATAATTTTAAACTGAATCATGTGTTCTTGATAGCGTATCATAAAATTGTCTGAATCTTTAATAGAAAATGAGAAATATTTTAGAACGCGGTACCAACAATATTTTTTTCATTACGAAACTTTGTACTAATGACACTTTACAAAGTAAAAGTCATACATTTTCAGAACATAATATAATAGTACATTAGAAAATTTACTTTCCTAGCAAAGACATTATTTTGCCACCTCAAACAGTGATTGAAACAACCACTTTTTTATTTAAAATAACTACATCGTTTTGTTAGATGTGTTAAGACATGTACATAATACATGTGATATAATAAAATACCGACATCTGCAGCACAATCTTGGCAAGATGCATGTTTACCGTGTGATTTATATAACCTAGACAGCTCTATAAATTATTTTGCACTTTATCTGTGGTCTGACAAATGAGTGATTTATATAAAATAATAATATACGGTTGTGTAAATTTCAATATATTTGTGTCATCATATTTTCTATGTTTATTTTTCACTTTTCTGGTTAAAATTTTATGGAAGGAAGAGTTCTTAAGAAGCACTATTTGTTACAAATAACTGCTAGACCTGTAAATTCTTATAAATCAGTCTATCAGTCATGTTACCGTTGACTATAAAAGGGTATTTATTTTATGTTTTTGTTTATTATTTTTTTTCCAAGACTTTGATAACTGGGAGGTTTTGCCTCAATAAGACAAAATACAGATGTAAAGCCTCTTGTTTTTAATTTTTATATTATAAACTTTTAATAAATGAAGACATTATATAATATATCAGATTTGAGGATGACTTCTTTTATTCTTTTTTCTTACGCATACCTAAAATAGAGAACGTTATGTGATTGGTCAACCAATCAATGTCGTTTAGAATGAATATTTAGGTCACATTCAATAATCCTTTGATTATTTTTTCTTATTAAAATATGTTATTTGTTATTCTTATTACCGATTTCGGGCATTGGCGATCATCAGTAATGTCTAAATAAAAAACAGAGTATAATATAACCAACAAAAACAACACTTTTCACTCCTACTAGAGGTCGTTTATGAACACAAAACATGACACGAAACAAGTACAACAGCGTGACGTCAAGTCGGGGAGATTCGAGCGGAGATTTCAAGTTGTATGTAGGTTTACTATCAAGTTTTCGGTTATGAGTAATCTGATTGTAGTTTGTCGATTAGAGTGTCGTATAATATATTAGATGAGAAAAGGAGTCGTTCAACAAATTAGTTTTGTTGATTTTATAAGCTTTGTAGATTTCGTACAGCTCTGAGGAATTCACTATTCGTCCTTTCCTCCACACATGTATTATAGCTTTTGAAATTTGAGTACGCGAGGTTGTTATTAAGTATGTGTTTTGCGTAACTCAATATTTGTTGAATTTAAGTTGTTTGAAGGTAAATGTTCTATAAACCTTTTATAAAATGAGCGTCCTGTTTGTAGAAACTGGGACATTCGTTGCAGGAGAATTTGTATAACCCAGTTTTTTCCCCGGCTTGTAACGTGATGACATTTTCATTTCTTAATATTGACTACAATTTATTTTTTATTTGATGGTTTTTACGTGACTGTCACATTGTTTTTCGCCATCACATATTTCAAAGAATAATTTAGTTTGTTGCCAAAAAACACATGATACTGTCGTTTTTTATAGAGCGACATTTTTGGAGTGTTTTTTATGCTTTTGTAACAATTTATCAATCATGGACATTTTGTATCCTTTCGCTGTCTCAATATGCTTAATTACGTTGAATTCCTGGTTGTGATCGTGGGTAGTCATGGACAAAAGGCGATGGATAAAACTTATTATATGGTGCGAGTTTTTGTTCTGTTGGGTGATGTGATGAACAATGAATGGTTTGATCCGTGATGATTGGTTTTCTGTAAACTTTGAAATGTAAATTATTTCTGTTTCTTGGAATAGATAAATAGAGTTTATTTGTTTATTGTTTTCTGTTTCTAGTGTGAAACTGAGACTTGGGTGTAATGTGTTTAAGTATTTGTGTAGTAGTTGCAATTGTTTGGTACTCTGGTACTGCAGTTAAAAAGGATGATTGTATCATCTATATATCTGTGATAAAATATTATTTGGTTTCTGTGTTTTTGAACTGGAAAATAGATAATTATTTTCTATGTGGTTTAGGAATTTTTTTTAATTAGATGCTGGATAGTGAATCCTTTTGTGAATAGTGTTCCATTGTTGAACATAAAATAATTCTGGTTGATAACTGTTTTAAGGAGATTAAATAATTCATCTATGGCTTTATAGACAGATTGGAGTATTGTTTCAGGTCGGTGTGTAATATGCCTATGGTTTCCGAGATGGGAATGTTGGTGTATAAGTTTGTGATGTCAAAACAGGCTACTTTGTAACTCTCTTCCAGTTTTGTCGTTTTCGTTTTCTGTATTAGGTGTAAATTATTTGTTAGACTATGATTGTCGAAAAATACAAAATTATTCCTTATGATTTTTTCAAGATCTTTATATAAGGTATATTTGGTACAAAGGTAAAGTTTTGCAAGGGGTCTGATAAACATCAGTTTAAATCAATGTTTCTCACCCATACGTAAAATAGAAACGTTATATGACAAATCAATGTCGAGTTTTTGTGAATAAGTCCATTGACAGATCCTCTGAGTTTGGATTCTTGGAATGATGTTGACCTGTCTGATGTCTGTGCAGTGCTCTACAGCTCAAACACGAAGCCAGATTAGGTAAGTAAGCATATTTTGTCCATATCACAGGATGCTCTTTTTCTTTTTTAATAACGTGATGATAACCAAGAAAACCAAGGACTAAACTGAAATTTAGTTAAATAGTCCGACAATTTTTTTGAAACGACGTGCTAAAAATATGCTGCAATCAGAATGACAGATAGAAACTGATCTAACCGGCATTTCTTCTTCAGTACTTTCCCTACAAAGTATAGTAGAACCCCTCTAATCCGTCACTTTCGGGACTGGGGCAATGGTCGGAACGCAAAAAAGGTCGGATTATCCGAAAAAAGTCAATATTTATTACATATTATATAAACAGATTTTTTTAAAGTGAAATAAGTGATATATAAACTTTTAAAAGTCTATATAATAAATTCTATATATAAACTTTGCAAGTACAGTAGAACTTCTGTTAACCGGCCTATATCGTAGTGTACTGGTTGGATGAGAGTTTCCGAAAATAAATTGTAATTGAAACACCAAAGCGGCAGCGAGTCAAACGACTTTGTCGATAGCGGTATCCCATTGTCGGCGGCGTAAAAACTCCGCGGCACCAAAGAGCGGGGAGTCAAACGACTTTGTCGATAGCGGTATCCCATTGTCGGCGGCATAAAAACACCGCGGCATTGGCACCCGTCGGTATAGCAGACATACAAAGGCAACATCGTTTGATGGGCCGCTTTTTTTCCACGAATCAATTTAGTATACATTATGGAAAATATACCATTCTTTTCAGTTTTCTTCTTGTCTTTGACTGGTTATGATCTACGTACAGTATATACAGTAAATAAAAATGAACGAGTTACGAAAACGGGAATACGGAAGCGTGTGTTGGTTTCGTTTCAGACATGGTTAAATGTGTCAAAAGACTTGACAGAGGGGAATCTGTAAAAAAGCTTTGTAGTGTTTAATTTTTCACGAGAGATGACACAGCACTGAAGCGGGAAAGCGATGACAAACCGGAAAGAATGGCGCCAGACGGGCCGTGAGTGATCGACAAGTCGGCGAGTCGGCACAATATCGCGAGCTCGAGCACGGTCGGATTAACCGGAGTAACGGACCACCCGAGGGCGGATTAGAGAGGTTCTAAATTTGAATGTTAAACATAAAAGAAGACCTGTTGAAAAATCCACTCACTCATTGTTGTTTTTGTTCTTTCATAAATATTTTAATATCTCCCAAAAATTTTGCAATAAATTCTTGATATAAAATGATGAATCAAGAACCTAAGATTTCTAAAGTTATACAATTGCAATCTGACAACTTTACGACCTGCCGTAAAATAAACATTGGGTTTACCAGACATTCGTATGTCACGGAGAGTATCTTAAAATTAAATTGTTGTCCATTTTATATTTGTTTTATTATGTTATAAATTTAAGGAATATCCCTTTCCTCCAAATCTCTTGCGTTTAAATAAAATATAACAATCCGTTATTAAGTAAATCGGATTAGACAAAATGTCATTTTTCAGAAAAGTCCTTTAAGCACTTTTTTTTTGCTTGTCTGTAGAGCAGTGTATACAAAAACATACTTTTAAAATAAAAAAATTGTTCTTGTAGACTAACTCGTTTCATTAAGCTATGTTTTTGGTCAGTTATAAGTTTTTTATTACTTTTTGCGCACTTATCTATAAGTCAATACCAAATTACCCCCCCCCCCCATTCATATATTTACGTTTAAGAAGAGACGTGTAATTGTGTAATTGTTAATGAAGTGAAAACATAAATCGCAACCCCAAAAGTGAATTATTACTTGATGTGAACAACCCTTCGGGTCTCATTTATGGTAATGATTGCTTTGGCGATTCCGAGGGAACCTAGTTGGGATGTACACCTTTTTTCATGTAGTATTGGGTTAGATCACTCTATTTCATCTTTGCTATCTAGTGACTGTTGACCAACTCTTGTTCTTTTCCCATCACGCTGTTAAAGTATTCATGGGCTAGAGATCTTTATATTAATTAATCTTCACTTATTAATCTTTGCCTTATTATTTTGTAGATCACACAACCAATACCACCCACAAATATTCCGATATGGTAATTTTATATATGTGTAAGAAGGGCAAAACGCTTCGACTTTCATCTGTCGTTCTGATTGTGTGTGATTTTCTTATTCTCACTTTTCTTTTTATGAATAAGGAAATGGATGAGATATTGAATCTGGTTTTATGTATTCTTTAAACCAGTTGAGAAAATTTATTTTTTGACAGTATCCATAGGTAATCAACATATGGTTTAGTTCGAGTTAGTCAAACAATCTATATTATAGTTTATCACACTGCTTTTAAAATAATGACATCTTTTATTCATAAATATTTCCAGCAGTCCAGCAATATAGGACAAAGGTTTTAAAGGACAAAGTTTAAATAATCAGGTTTTTAAAGTATTAAATAAAAACATTACAATAATAAATTACTTAAATAAATAACCACTTAAATTATAATCCCTGGTATTATGTGCACTTAAAATTTATCTATGAGAGAAATCTATGAGAGTTATACGATATTCATGGCATACTTTTAAGTAAGAGTACGCTCGACTCGTCTATTTGAATATGCCAGAAACCAAATTAAATAGTAACTTTCGTCAAAATCAGCTGATAAAAAAAGTCGTGATTTGTCACTAATTATTGTTGGACGTGTTTACATTAATGACAGTAAGAATCATAGTTAGACAAAAATAATTACCGTCAGAAAATTCGTTGTAAGAAGGCAATAGTTAAAATTCACCGTTGGACATAGCCCGAAGTCTGTTAGATTTGTAATTGTTGCTGTAAAATAATGTATTTATTATTCCTCTAAAAAACAAGTTTATCAAGTTTTTACTTATGCGGTGTTTTTACTTTTAGTTATGTGATGAGTCAGGAAGTCGAAGTCTTGCTTTTCGCCAATATTCATTTTTACATCCGTTTTGAGTCATATTAAGTTCAAAGAGTAGTTTTTTGGAATATTTGTTTTTCTGTATATATGCAGAGATTTACAGCCCATTCTGTACTATCCCAGGATATCTTAAAATTTAGCTTCCACTTGAAAAAGAACAGAAATTAAGATTTTATCAAAATCTGCTCAAACATATAAGGACTCAAAAAAAATATATTATACACTATCATTCCAAAAATTTAGTTCATGAAACCCAATAATTTGGTTTCGGGACTGTTATAAATTACGTAATTTCTCAAAACTAACACAACTGATTTCATTAAAATTTTAGTAAAATGTGATAAATAAAGACACAAACCTGTGTGAAAAATCGAAAGAAAAATCGAAAGCATATTACAGTTCAGGACTATGAATGAACTTAGAGCATGTTTAGGCCCTAATTATTTTTTTTTCTTTTAAGACAGCGTCCATTGTTCATTTTCACTTTTTGATTAACAACTAGCGAACTGAGATTTTGGTGACGAATAGCTTTGTTTCGTGTTTATTTGGTTTTGGGAACGAGCGAGCAGGACAGTTTATGTATAAAATTTACCATTGACAACCAAAATTCTTCAATTTTTACATAAATTTGATTGTAAGACGTTTACTTGATTATAATGTGGATTTACATAAAACAGTCCGCTCTTCTACAGACAAATATACAGTAAAAATATAGCAAAAGTTACTCGTCTTAACTGACATTGTCTTCAGACTGGTCTTGGAATGTAATAACTGTCTTTAAAAGTATCTTCAAACTTATAACCGATTGAAGAATAAAGTTTTAAGGGCAAGTTTAATTAAAATTAAAAGTTGTCAAACAGAAATGTTTTTAACATTTGAATATAGTAGCAGGTTCTTTAATCTATAAGTATTTACGTTCCTCTATTGTTACCCAGTATACGATGCATAATCGCAAACACATTTGACAACCGTTCTTTGATATTTCCAGGACTCAGGAAATCGAAAAAGTTATTTTTGACATTCAGTTCGTCCGACCTTGTTGTAGTTGTATTTATAAGTAAGCACAATAGTTGCTACAGAAGTTAAGATGTATTTCTTTATAGGGCGCTCAAGTAGAACCCTTTCACAATTCAGAAAATGAAAAAATGATGCACATTTTAAACAGTGTTTTGTTCGAATCTCGTCTGTTATTCAACTTATATGATCAGTAAATAGTATAATTATTTGCAGTTTCAATTTTGCATGTAATAGTACCAACCCAACAACTACACGATAATAAATGACGGGTTATTGTCAAAAGTGTAATTTCGAACACTAACTTCTTAAGAATATGTATCAATCGCATAGTTCAGAGATCCAGGACCAATGTCACTAATACGAGCTTAGCGAGTTGAAGCTCCTTTACATGTATTGCGTCAAAGCCTGCCATGACTGTCACACTGACACGAGTGGAGAGTTTTTAATACATACAAGTCTACGATGCTCTTTAGAGCCTAGTGTACGTTAGGAAAGCAGTGATATACACAAGGTTCAGAAAACCTATGCAACGACTGCTTTGATGAAACTTATCCTACTGGGTATAAAATCCCTTGATCTACCAATACACATAAACATTTCCTAAGAGGCCCAAGAAACCTACTTTTAGAGGATCTGCTTGTATTACATAGTGTGATGAGCCTGGGTAAGCATCATTTTGTCCCTCATCAATTTGTTTTTCAGTAAGTTAACGTATTTACTGTTATCCATAATGTACACAATTTATCACTCTACCTCTCCTCTTGTTTGATTCGTGTTGTAAATTAAACTATAAATATGGATCTCATATTTATTTCAGATATAAACTTACGCACCATTAATTATAAATTGCTTTGTTGTGTTTATAACACTAGTATATATGTTTTGATATTTCTCAGTGAACTACTGTCATAAATTCAATCTATATTTAGTTCATGTAACTATAAAATCAATGTATAACGGATATTAAACTTAAGTTGATACAGAAATTGAGTTCCGAATTGTATGGACTATCTTTAAACAAATTTTCAGATTTGTGTTTTGATATTTTTACTAAATCAGATGTTAAATATTGAAACCTGCAATGCAACCTTTATATATGATAATGGAGATGTATTGGTTTATTTTGTCTGTTCATGCAGTGTATATAAATAATAAATAAACTTTGCGACTCATCTAACCTAGACGCGAGATGAGTATTAAATAGATTATGAGAAGTTTAATTATTTATTTATTTACCTATTTTCACACAGGACTGGTAATAATAAAATTGCCAGCTGGAAAACTGAAGTTATAAATTGAACTCACAAAGTTTTCCATCCACGAAGTGATGTTATTTAAAAATAGTATAATTTTATACTCTACAAAAAGGTTATCTTGATAATTTTCCTTCAAGTATGTACTTCTTTTAAATTATTCAAGACAAAAGCGCGTTTCATACAAAAATGGTATTTTTTTATATATTTTTTAAACCTTATAAAACACAGTGGTTTTTTATAAATTTTTTAAATTGTAAAACATTAAAATAAAACAAGAACATTTTAGATATTTTAATTCTCTACAAAATTAACCTTTACAGTTTTCAAATGACAACGTGTGTTCCTACTTTTTTATCGTAACCAAAAGAATTTTGGAAAATATGACATTTGATTTTTTTTGTCCTCTAACGAAGATCATTTTAATTGTAAAAAGTAATTACTTCTAACTCAAAAAGATCCGAGCAATTTTCTATTAAAGATTGAAACAAATTTTAAAAAAAATAAATAAAACTAGAACACAATTTCTTACAAATCCGTTTATTAAATCAAACACGTTCAACGAGAATGTCATCTTCAGTGCATCGTGGGATACAATAATAAAATTATAACTAACCTAGTTCTTCTCCAGTCACCGTATATTTATACAGAGTGCCACATAGTATTTACGAAAAGATGGCGACATGTCTTTAAAACATGTTAGATTTGATAACGTATTTATGAGAAATTGTGTTCAAGTTTTATTTTAATTTTAAAACATCTCACAGGTTAGCTCAATATTTATTTAACGAACTTTTGTTATATGTTACTATTTAGACCCGTCATAACACTATGCATTTAAACAGTAAAAATCAATGAACGAAAAATTGTACACAATTTTATGCTATACTATGTTATTTTAATAATTTAAAAAAAATAGATTATGATTGTTTGTGTACTAAGCAGACAAAATTAGAAAGTACGTAAACAGTTTTTTTTTTTTACTTTAAAAAAACCTTTATTTGGTAGAAACATCTTTTTAACCCAAATTGTAGATAATTTCACCTTCGACATAAATCGACACATGACGTTTGTACATGCATAATAACAGAGTTAACGGGAAAATTCAATTTTCCCTCTTCCAGGGTGATATGAGAGGTAGGCTGGGGGACAAATCTTTAGATTTTATCAAATCGAGCGTAAGATTCAGTCGATGTCTATAGGGAATGTTGTCTGCACAACTACTTTATTGTTGTCTATAACGTGACTCTTGACATTGTATATCTCTCGTACTAAGAGTACAAACTACCGGATGATTCGTTTTTGTTTTTTTTAATATCTTAATTAAATCAGTTCTTTATATTGTAACTGCAATGAGTAGTTCGGATACGGAAATATAAGATATATTAGTTTAAGTTATCTATCTGTCTATGCAAAATAATAAATAAACTACGCAGTTCGTATAACCTAGATACACGACGAGTGTTAATAAATTAACGTCAAATCTCACATAAACGTTGTATCAGTAATGTTATGATGTGTGTCAAAATATCGATGTCAAGTTTGGAGCTTACCTGAGTGTAAAAAAGTGTATTTTTTGAATTATGTCTGCCGTCTATGTAGTGCTCCGCAGCACAAACAGTGGACCAATTTTATCAAATTTGGTATGTGGGCAAATTGGTTATATCCCGGGTTTTTTAATTTTTACTTTTTGATAAATTAAAATTTGGAGGTATCTACCATAAGAAGAAAAAACACATAATTAAGGTTTTCTCAAAATCGTGGTAGTTAATTCGTGGTTCAAAGAACTAGAAAACAGGCGTAAAACTATTACAATAGACGAAATTTCTAATAAACGAATACCAATTTCGTTCAAATTATACAGAAATGTGAACACAAATCAAAAGTCAAATAATTTTACTGTTCAGGAATAATTGTAAAAACAGAAATGAACTTTGATTTCCGTCATTAAAAGATTAAGTTTAACCAGCAACGAGCTATACTGATGACTTGTTTATGTCAATAAGTTTAGCAAGTTTAGACCCTTATTTCATTTTTTTCTCAAACACGGTTCATTTTCACTTTTTGGCTGACAACTACCGAATGTTATTTTTTGATGACAATTAGCTTTGGTTCGTTATTACTTGGTTTTAGCAATTAGCGTGAAAGTTTGAGAAATATTTCTGCATCAATTTTAGGGGCCTAAGTCCTTAGAGGTTATACTTGAGCATAACTTGAAAAAAATTGTTTGTGCTTTATTGGGGGAAAAAATCATAATGTTGTTTTTTCCTTATAACAGCTATCCCCAAATTTCGAGTTATTGATAAAATAAAACAACTTTTCGTAATATGGTCAAAATATAGCCACAATACCAAAATTGATTAAATCATTTCAAGCGTTTGGGCTGTAGACAGACACACATTTTACAAAAAATTACTTCAATTAATTATAATTATAAAATATTAATTACACCCCCTGTTATGGTTTTTTTGTAATTCAATAATCGTAATTTTTCGCCGAGCCTTGGCAATAAACTCTCCCTCCATATATGTGATGGAACGTAAATTGCAACGGATGTAATTTTGTGATTTGTGTTTTGATAGCTTTATTAAATCAACTGTTCACAGTGTATATTGAAACCTGCAATGCGTATAGGAAACTTGCACTGCAACCCTTAGATACGGAAATGGAGATACATTTATAAAATAAATTGGTTTAACTTGTCTGTCCATACATAGAGACAAGTTTAAATAATAAATAAACTTTGCGGTTCATATAACCTAGATATGACACAACTATTAATAGATCCTAATCTGTTGGATTATTTATTTATATATTTACACAGAATTGGAAATAATAGTCGACTGGAAAATAGTACTATAAAAATCAAAATATAAAAACAGGTATATATTAACTAAATCGATAGATTTTAGTGAAACAAAAGAAATTCAAGGTAAAACATATCAAATATATTGCGATATGAAGCCTCTATTTTGGCCGAACAATATAAAGATCTTATTGTCCACCATTTTCTAAAGAGGATGTTATTTGTTCATCACAGTAAAATGTAATATCGTTCCAAACACTCCTGTAAACCATGAATTTCGACTCTCAAAACATGAAAGTTTTTGACGGTACATTATTTTACATAAATTGTCATATCTATTAACGAAATAGATCGATTTTGGTGAAACAACAGAATTCAATGTAAAACTTTTAAATATATAGTAATTTTTTTCTTACGTCTACAATGTTTTTGTCCATTTATTATAAGGGATTGAATTTTCTGTGTGTCTCAAAACCGCCATAGTTGTTGTCGCAAAATTGTTTACTCCCAAATGTGTAATAAGTACTTTTGTTTCCGTTTAGTAACATACTTCAGATGTTTTTGAAGATTTACGAATGAGATACTTTCCGAATATACAGAAGATTTCGACTAATAATTACAATTTGATGGTCTAGATTTTGGATGTAACTACATTTTATTGGCAGATTTGAATACTAGAGCAATAACAAGATCTTATTCCAACACTTTCTTAATTCAATGCTATTTTCATCCTCATAAAAAGATTGGTACAGATTTTATAACAGTGCAAAAATTCTCTCGAAAAACCATGTATTTCGACTATCACAAAACGAGCGGTTTTAATGGTCAAATCTCTTTCTTTAACTTTCACTTTTTTCCTGAAACCGTAATAATCTATACACTCATTAAACCGAATTATGTGATAAAACCTAATCTGATGTAAACACAATTACAAATATAATAATATAGATGAAAATTTTGTTTGATTTAAAATGTATTTCTCCATTTATTATAAGGGAATATATATTGAAAAACCGTCAACATGACGCTAACATTTTGGCAACAAAAAATTAAAACTTTCTTTTCCTGATCAGTACCATATCTTTAAATATTTATAAAAGCTGTATTTTGTGAACATTTGAAACGATTTCGACATATACCTCAACTTTTATGGCTTTCAAAATTACGACATAATTTTCTCTTTCTCTCGGACGTTGATAAAAACGTGTTCCTAGATGTCAATATGCGACCAATATGAAGATCTTATTCTCCATCATTTTCTGAACATAATACTGTATTTGCATCACCTTAAAATAACGAGTAGGCTACTCATATTATACTGATCCAAACACATAATGGAAACCACTTATGTAAACTGTCGCCAAATGAACGGATTTTTGACGGTATACTTTTATCCTTAACCGCAATATCTTTTAGACTCTACAGACAGATTTTTGTGAAACAAACTAAATTCGATCTAAAACATTTCAAGTATATAGGCAAAGATTTGTAGATGTAAAATCGTTTTTCTCCATTCATTATAATTGAATGCATTTGTTTTAATTCTAAAACTACCTTATGTTATTGGTCGCAAAACTATTTGATAACTATTATAATATGCTCAGGTGAATGATGAATAGTCCTGGAGAGTTGAAAGCTGTAAATTCTACCACTGTCATCCCCTCCGCCTTCCTAACTCATCCCTGTCAATCTGGCCACTTTCCAAACAGCTATTCAGCAAAATACATTACAGCGGCAATTTACACTCTCTCCAATGTACCAAATTACTGTTATTACATCTTAAAATGAAACTCAAAACATTATTTAATGATACTTTTACTTTCCATTCACATAGAAAGGTAATTATTATAATGGGTGTTTTAAGTTTGAAATACCTTTTGACAGGAAAAACTTTAAATTCGCTCCGGCATGGGGAGTTTCTACGAAAATTCAAACAACCAAAAATATTGCAATATTTGACACGTTTAATGCCGTAAACTTAAATGATAATCTAATTGTTTAAATTGTGTTGGATGGAGGGATTATGACGTAGGTGTTCAGTAGTTGTTTCCATTTTGGACGCAGATCATGAATCCAAAAATGGTGGTTAAACTCTTCATTAGAACGTTAACAATATCTTGATTTCGAATCATCCTTCGTATAAAAATTGCTCACATTCCACCGATGATGAATGCCCCACACAACAAATATATATAAATTTTTCTTCGAACAATAAATTTTCTAAAGAACATTCTATTCCTTTAGGAATTCTTTCACTACAAACTTTTCACACACCCTGTATACAGTTCATTACATCACATTGTATTCTGCGCTGTAAGCCTTGTAAACCACAGTGAATGATGAGTGTGTAGCACAGTGAGTGGTTGACACAATTCGCCAAGTCTAATCCTCAGGAAATGAGACCCGGAAAAACTTCAATAAGCAGTTTAGACGGAACGTAATATCTTGTCTTGTGTTTTGACTTATGATTTATGTTTCTCATTATATACAAAGGTTTAACTAATATTATATACTGTAAATGTATTCATTACAATACATTTTTGTGAACTTTAGAAAATTATTAGTAACTGTATAGATTACATTTTTATAACGTATTCTTGCATAGACAAAGAAAAACCAAAGTTGTAATGATCATTTAACATTCTATTAGCCAAATAATATTATGTCGTTTACAAACACGATTATGTACACAGTCATGGTACTTGCACCCTCATGGTGTAATTCCTCAATATGACCTATTTTGAAATGTTAGGAGATCTTAGTTCTAGGATAATTACAGTTTTAAACAGAGAACTCTGGAAAAGATGTATGTAAACAAGATAAAATAGCTGAAATATTTAAAAAGGGGAAGTATGCCTGGTATGGACACTTTTTGAGGCGAGCTGGTGACATTACTAGTCGGCAGCCTCAGAAGTTGAATCTACAAGGAAGATTTGTTAGATCCAAGATAACGTGGAGAAGAACAGTGGAAGGGAAAATAAAAGATGAAGGAAAGACTTAAGAGAGTTGATCAACCTGCCACGGAATGAAGTTCGGTAGGCATTACAAACTTCACCCTATATACCACAAGCGATTATAGGAAATCAGTCATGTCATTGTACTTACCCAGCTCTTTCATATTTCAAAACGAAACCTGATGCAGTTTTACAAATTGCTTTCTGACTACAAGGTAGCTCAGTAGAAGACTCGTCACTTTTCTGATCAAGAATTGTACGAGAGTTCGAAATTTTTATATTACATCCATTAAAATTTATTGATAAAATTTAGTTTTTTAAACAATGATAAAGTGGAGGGAAGGCACAAATTAAATAAAAGTGGTTGAAATGAGGGGAAATTGACGGTATTGGTTAAAATTGAAACAAAACACCTGATCTTTGAATACGAATGCCTCTATCGTGAGGACTGAGGACAGATAATCAAGACAAGTTTTTCATGACGATTCTAAAACTCACGGATGTTATGGATCTTCCAAGGGGATGTTTAGGATATCGAACCATCTATTATTATTCATATCATTGATTATGTTCGATATTGCGATTGGTTTGACAACTGTGGTAAAAGCGGATGGTTCAGTAATTCAATTTAAATTGGGAAGAAGACTGAATTGAAAAATGCATGAATAGGTTAATTGACATTTTGAAATTTTTAATAATTAATAAAATGGTTTTGATTAATTTGCTGTCATGTTTAGTTAAACCTAATGTCACAGTACCTTGTAGAGGCGGCGTTCCTTTCTTCGTAATGTCCTGGCGTTAAGACTGCCCGTGTGCACACGCGAGAACAGCTGCTCTAAACGCACAAAACTAAGTACAATTTAAATCATAAACACAAAAAAAACACTTGAGTTCTTCTTATTAACTAAACATGACAATTGTTTCTAAATCATAAATAATTGAACTGTGTCGAAATGCGTATCAAATAAAAAAACTGAAAATGCGGAATTGTATGCGGATGAAGAAGTACCGTTAAGCTACCTGTTTGAGGTTGAAACTTGGACTGCTGATATGAGACAAAGGATACCCCAAATCAGCTGGAGATCTCAGACTTCCGGTTGAAACGGTATAATCTTGAAACTGAACTTTAAACTGTAGATATACTGAACAGATTAATATACTCTTGTAACTGACGTGCTAAAACAATACAAAACCCTAGTGTAGATGAAGAAGGACCTCCTCTTTCTATAACATTGAAAGATAAATCCACGAAAATTCAATATCTCCCGCCCGTAACAGGATATTCTTTATATATACAAAGTAAATATGGCTTCACCAGTAAATCCTATATTGAATTTACTAACAGCAGTTTCTCGTTCACTTAATTTGATTAAATTCAGTTTATACAGTGATGCGCTAAAGTTGGAAGATTTTCCAAGACAAGTTTGTAGGCAATAAATCTGCCGACTAAAGTTAGTTAACTATTCCAATAGCTTCAGTACACTTCAAGTATCTCTTTATTATTTATACAGGGTGATACAAAACTATGTAACCAAACTTCAGGATACGATTGTACATGCAAAAAAATAATAAACAATGTAAACACATCCTTTTAAATCATATAAATATTTATCAAAACTATTCATAATCAAACACATCAGTCAGTCAAAAAGCGAAAATGAACATTGACGCCGTCATTCAAAAAATATTAATTTCTTAATAGGGCAAGTATGGTATACTTGCTTTGCTTATACCATAAACGCGTCTTCAACGTAAATCATATTTGGTTAAAATCGAACTTTTTTGACAATTGTTTAAAATTAATCTTTTTTGCTAGTATTTTTGCAAAATACAATTTATATGGTTTCGGTTATTAATTTGTACATATCACTTTTTGAATAATATCGTTCGCCACGTTTGAGCTAAATGCCAAACAGATAGACAGACAGACATCATTCCAAAAACAACTTCCAAAATTAGAATTAAAAAAGCTATCAAACGCTATCACAACTAAGGGTTAAACAATATAGGTGTCACTGGGACCAATTTACTTTTCCAAAATTAGGAATGATTATTATCACTTACATGAAAACACAGTGATTACACTATGATTTTTAGTCTTAACCTTCCTACCCCAAGGGAAAAAAATCTAACCTGAAAAAACCACCAAAGATGTATAAACAATCTGTTATTCCGTAAGAGAAATGAGACAGTTTATCTGTAATACGCTGAAGTCGGTTGTATACCTTTATGAAGTTTTGATTGGTTGGTCAAAATCGATAACCGTGCCAATAGGATCATCACTGATGGGATCTAATTTACACCAATTCCAGCCTTGAAACTTCAATCAAGAATCAGCTTGAAAAATCCATCTGAATCCGGTTAGTTAATGCTGTTTTGAACCACCTACAGAGCTGCCGCTAGAATTTGAAATTACAATTTGTACCTTCCATAAAAAGCAAAGGAGCTGGCACAAAAGTATTGCTTTAACATAGAAAACAAGAGCCGTAACTTTTCAACGACATCGACTGGCAATCTCTCAAATATAAAGTTCCAGCTCTCCTGGTCTAAATACAACTAAAGGTGCCACCCTCTGACCTTGAAATACCGTAAATCAGACTACCCTGTACACTATTAATGATTGAAACTGTGCCGAAGGATGATCAGCAAGTAGATATTAAGTCACGTTGGAATAGGAAACGAACACACTGGTAAAAGCCGAAATTAAACCATCACAACCTGAAGCAAACCTGCCTTTAACCTCAGCCAGATGGATAGTGCGGCGGCGTTGGCTAAATAATCAATAACAGATTAAAAGACGACTCCAAGACCAACACGTCTGACACGGAGAATATTCGTGCAACCGGGGTTACAAACTGCTCATGGTATATGACTTCCTCCAGGCTCACCAGGTAAAATCAGGAATTATAACAAGCGACTAGTATCCACGCTACGGGGATGACAGGAAGGATGGTGGACTACCTATTGGTCTGTTCAACTCTCGCACTCACTAGATCTTCTTTTGTTAATCATACAATGCAAAAGCAAGCCGTTGACATAAATGCTATGCGAATGCGTTCGATACAGGAAAGTATGGAATTTACTTCGTTCAATAGTTAAGGAAGGTAAATTTAAAGGTGAGGAGTTGTTGTTATTAGTCAATTATTAGTTTTTTTTTACCTCCAGGGGATCACTTCAGTGAGTACGAGTTTAGCAATCTAGAGAGTCCGAGCTGAATCTACACCTTATGTCGTGTATTCTTGTCGCGGTCCTTCTCGTTCTTCTTTCCTATCAAACCCCTCTTGACCAAGTCTTGTTCGTTTCCGACCCTGACGCTATTAAAGTATTTTATCTTCTTTTTTTCTTGTATAAGGTGATTTTGTCTTTATATATAACAATAAAAATAAAATTATTCTTCTTATCTCCAATTTAAATCATTATTAATTCATCCAATGTTTAGAAAGATATTAGATCGCTTAAAGACGTTCCTCATTATCTTCTGTATAACGATGTGCCTTACTACACACGAAGATCCAACTATATATATATTTTTATATATTGACTAAAGATTTATTTTATTATCCTACAGTATTAATTAATTCAGAGTTTGAGATTATTTCATCAAGTTCTCTGTTTATTGCAACTACTGTGGTTCAATTTATGGCAGATAATTGAAGGATGTTAATTTTGGAAATTTAATATAAATTATATTGAGTTAATGTTACATCTCATACATACATACATTGCATACATATTTAATAATCAACTAGCCTAGTTGGTTGGACACGTGCACAGTATCTGTTTATTTGTTTTGAGCAAAAGTGTTTTTAAAATAATATATTTTGACGATAATCTTTAAGAATTACCGTCAAACGGTCTTTGGAATGGAAAACCAAATTATCCATTCCTAAACACACCCTGTATAAAAAGGGTTAAAATTGAAAAATGTTAGAGCAAAAATTTAACTTTAAACCAGGGTTTGAGATTTGTTACTACCTAAACTGACCATGTTATAATAAAGAATTATTTGCAACTATAATGGTATTACTAGGAATATTCCAGGGTTTTTTTGGTTCGACAAGTGAACTAAAGGTTGAATACTAAAAATTAGCTGCAGTAACAGGTTTGAAATTTTGTTCTCCAAAATTGGATTTCGGGATTCTCTGGGTTTACTGTGATAAATAGAATATACTTGGTCAATCAAAATTACAGACATCTATTTTTTTATATATTTAGAGAATTTAAACAGCCTGTAATTTTCTTTTTTTAAATTTTTTGGACATTAAAAATATACAGAGCCACAGCGCACTTAAAATTCAAAATCCAACTAGTAAACACGTAGGAAACACGTGCGTTTCTAAGGAATATTTAAATAAAAGGTGCAAAAAACATGCTATAAATAAACCATACACGCAAACTTTGACAAAATATTTGTATATAACGTCCTAAACTTCTTCATTTATGCCATAACAAGTCATCAGTTTAAGTAGTATTGATTACTATCGAGTTCAAGGTTTTTTTTTTTTTTTTTTTTTTTTTTAACAATCCCTTAACCTTATTTATTTCCTTTTATTTGCAAAAAGGGTTGTGCACATTGGATTGGGTAATTCATACATAACTTCATATTTCACTAAATTTTAAACGAAATCAGTTAAGCTGATTTTGAGAAATTAAGTATATAACTACTCCATGTCTGATTTATTGGTTTTTTACCGATAACTTAAGAATAGGCATTTTTGAATAAATGGTAAGGAATAAAATTTGTTTGGGTTTTGGAGGCTACACCTAAGCAAAATTTGATGAAAATCGTAATGCCGATGTTGAGAAAAATCGTAATTTTGTTTTGTTTTTCCGTATGCATTTACCTCCAAATTATGAGGTATAAAAAAGAATCCCGAGGTATTGCCACAATAAGCCTAAATACCAAATTTTATTCAAATCGGCCCATGAGTTTGGGCCGTAAAGTACTTCACATATGACTACTGAAAAAATGCCAATAACCATATTATGGATTCGGAGGACCTTAGAAGAGACGTATCCGCAAAACAACTTCTATTTTAGATCCATGGCTGTCATGATATGTGGAAAAGTAAAAAGTACGTATTTAAACAACAATTGCAGACAAATTATCTATTTGAACATACAATATTTGTGTGTTTCATTAAATGAGAAATACACTACACATTGCCTTTTAAATGCCAACATACAAAAATTTGACTTTCTTATTAATTCAAACGTCCTTCTCAACCAATGTATTAAAGTTATTCTCCCAGGCTCAAGTATATTCACTCACTTGAAAATAACCGTTTGTTTTAGAGCTTACATCTCTTCTGACATTTAGTCCCACGTGACCTATCCGTCGCGTGATACAGGGAGATATATTGTGTTTTATTGTGGTTTCATGTTTCACGTTAAAGGTTACCTCTAGATGTGTGGGTGTTAGATATTGGTGGATGTTTTCTGTAACTATTTAATAATACTCGAAACGTGGCAGCAGAGATAAGAGAGTATAGAAGAGATGTGTGTCATAAATTAATCCCAAAGCGAGCAAACATTGGTAAACTTGGTAAACTTTGTCTAGCCTAAATGATTTAATTATACAATTTAACAATATTCCCATTATTTTAAAAATTGTTATACTATAATTTAATTAAAAAATCAGATTAATCCAATTTACGGTAGGCAAAGTCTTTGTCCACCCTAAGACTTTCTTTTTAAGCCGCATGGGTAATAATTCTGAAAATTACTCTTTTAATCCCTGATGAGTTTCTGCTAATTTGTGGGTTGCTCAACTTTTACGAGTATGAACTAATCTTAGGTTTGCCCAAGTACACAGTTTTTACTTCCAGGGCACCAGGAAAGCTGATAAGCAAGGTGTGAAATGGAGAGGAATTGTTATGACAAATGTTCTCATAATATTGACATTCGTGGGGTATTGTGAAACGTTGTTAAAGTAACATTATTATTCTGTTCCAACTTTGTTACTGATAAAATCGACACTTTCCAAAAACTATGTTAAATTTCCTATAAGACAGAACCAACATTGTTCTAAAAACGAGATAATGTATAAGTCCACAAACATAAAAAAGTGAAAGTTTTGAAATCTTTGTTAAATTTCAAATTTGTTTTACTCTCAAATGACACTAAAAAATGTCAATTAAAAGATTAATACAATATTGCTTTACAAAAATGTATATCTCTAAAACGAATCTAGATTAAATGGGGGTTACTTATGGTATATTTTGTTGCTAGAAAGTGTACTTAGGAACTACTGCATCAATTTTAAAATAGTTTTCCGTACCAATAAGCGATTAAACCACATACCAATTTCGTTACTGGCGAAACATGTTGGAGCTAAGAGTTTTTAAAACTATTTAAATGTATCAGCCAAACTGAATTTCCTACTTTTTAGCGGTAATAAATTACTATAACTCTGAAACCACTACACCTACTTATAAAAAGTTGCCTGAAAAATATATGTTGTCGTTGAAAATTGTGTTTTTAAACGCTAAAACATGTAAAGAAAACACCACTTTTCGGTGACAAATGTTGATATAACTTCGCAACTATTGAATTAAACAAAGACTAAAATCTAACCAGGATCATAATTTCAAAGGAAAGAAAACCTAATGAAAGTCGGAGTGACGGTTTCTAGGTATAAACCTAAAAACCTACTAACTAACAGAGAGAAGTTGCATTTTATGTAAGTAGAGTTGTAAACACGAAATGAACCATTCCGTCTGTCAAAACTAGCTGCGTGTGAAATTATCGCACAACTTGGCATCATCGCTTTGCAGTAACGCTGCACTAGTACTATCTACGACTGATCGGTTGAACTAATATAAAAAAGAATAACAGATTACATCATGACAATTGGCCGCACCCTTTTGTCTGTGGTAGCAGCCACGACAAAATAAGACACTTGTTTCCGTTAATTTTACATTATTTCACATAAGTTGTATAGAAGCCAAAACTTTTTTCTTTTCGAATGATCACCAAATGCCGTCTCCCTACAATTCAAACTCTTTTTAATTTTGTACGCAGACATATTTCGGTCATATCTCAAGTTTTTTCAAACTTTTTTCAACCTCCATATTGGAAGTAACTGCCATAAAAAAAACTCAAAATGCTTTTAACGATTTTGTAAAATTTTGTTCACGTGTAGCCTTTAGAGTCCCAAATAAAACGTATTGATCGCAATCTCTTCAAAAACGTCGGTTTCTGATTTATCGGTAAAAAAACAAAACCGTAATGAGTTTGTTATAAAAGACGTATTTACTCATAATCCGCTCTACCAATTTGGTTAAATTTGAATGAGTTGCCACAAAAAACTTAAATTTAACTTTAACGATTTTGATCAAATATTGCTAAAGTCCAACCTCTAATAACCCAAACCAAAAGTATTGGTTACCATTCCTCAAAAAATGTCGGTTCGTGAGTTATCGGTAAGAAACCAAAAACCAGACATGTTGATCTTATAAAAGACATAATTTCTCAAAATCGACTCTACCGTTTTCGTTTAAATGTTGGCGAAACGGGAGGATTAATTGTCCAAATCCGTGTCACAATCATAAGATATCAAAATATTACGGTTAAATTATTAATATTAAGAATTATTGATAGAAAAAATGATACTTGACCTCAGTCATTAAAAGTTCGATTTTAAATCAATATGATTTACGCTGAGACTCGATTTTGGTACAGAGCAATCAAGTTTAAACTCTATTTAAATGAATTGAAATGGTTGAAAAGACAGCGTCTTTGGTTCATTACACTTTTTGACTAACAACTATCGAACTGACATTCCTAACAAATAGTGTTTTTGTTAGTTTTGGGCGTAGGTGATTGGCAAACTTTATGCAATGTTTTTACAACGTTTATTAGTGTATCTATTAAATTCTCATATAACCTTAATATTAATTTTCTTGTTGTTTAAAGCGTAAAACCTCTATGTCATCATCGCCTTCTAAACAAAGGGAGAATACATCATATAATTTAAAAACCCCTAGTCTAGCGTCACGGAAAAGGACAAGAGTTGACTAATAAAGACGTAATAGGAAAGATTCTAGATCGAGATAGGTCCGTCGGGATTGCCACGTCCGTACTCAATATAGATTTGTCCCTGCAAGTTATTAATATTTACAGATCAACAAGCTAAACAAAGTAAGATATGATAGTCATGTTTGACCTATAGGAGAACTATCTACAGATGCACTGTTTCATAAATAAATAAAGTTTTTCCGTAGCAGCCCGTTGTGTGGCGTAGGTTTGTTAGACAGTTTTTCACCAGGGTATGTGGGGTCAGCTCATCGAATTCCCGCCATCGTAAATTCTTGCTTTCGTGCAACCCTAAAATGGAATCTATATTGCAAATTACCCAGGATATGCAAATGAGAAGGTAAGGGAAGATGTTTGTTCACCTTCACAGATGAAAGAAAACGGTGAGTAGTCAGAGGCAGACATATGATTTCATTGACTACCTGGACAAACATCTCAGCAAAGAATAACTAAATTGACCTTCACCAGTTAACCTACTACAAATACACCTCTTTTATTTTTCTTCATATACATAGTATAGGAAACGTTATGGTGTAAGTTAAATGGATGTTCCGTTTATATTTTTAATATATACGCCTTTTTTACTTTTGAATCGTAAAAAAGAAAATTTTCATTTATTATCAAAACTGATGTAATTACGTAACACCATGGTTTTCAAAATTAAAAACCGCTCTATACACTAGTGTCACACTACAACCTTTATATTAAAAAAATTAAAGTTTGAACAAAGGTGGTGGTTACAAAATGGCGAATGAAAACGTCTACCCTATTAAAATGTGATTTTAGGGGATGGATACAAATACAAAACTTAGCAAATTTTAATTCATAATTTTTTTAAATAATTATGTATTTCAAATTTATTCATTAGCTATATACACGGCAATGAGGCCCAACAGGTTAGGTTAGTAATATGCGCAACGAAAATCTGTAAATATTGTAAGCATCGGCGAGTATGACTGGGCTGGACAAGTACGATGTTCACGCACACCAATATGTTTAATTTAGGAAGGTTTTCAAAAGAATATTGTAATTTCCTTCTTTAAGTTATTTTTAACAGTTGAATTAGAAAACCACAACAACTATATTATTTGTTTTAAACTTAACTTCAAGTTAAAAATAAGTTTTAATTATATTACAAGACGAACGCATTTCATCTCAAGATAATGGATATTTCAATGAAACAAATAACAAGTAGAAGCTTTAATTGTAATTAAATAAAGTGGTGCTATCTATCGACAACTTGTGTAATTATATTTCCAGCTTCTTGTGAGCATTTCTCTCTCTTTTGAAAGATGAAGTTTCAAGTGGAATCTAGATGAAGTTAGTCTACCACTGAGGGAAACTAAATACACAAGACAATTTATTAAAGTTTTCATAAAATATTAGAAGAGAATATAATGAATGGACTTGGGTTTGACAAATACATTTAATTGTTTAAAACGTCTATTAAGGGTTTACACATTATTCCTAGGTTTTAAATTTCAAAATCACAAGTTATGCTTTATCCATTAAATATTATGTGTTATAAAGTGTTATTTAGGACTATTGGAAGTTATAAAATACATAAATATTTAAGACTAATTCTTATATTTTGGTATATGTTAGAGTTAAATTTAGATCCTAGTATTTAGATATGTTTTTAGTTTGGAAATATAAATAACGTATTACATAGCAATTAGACGTAAAAGTATAACTATTTCTAAATGTTCTGGTAGCTCAGTGGTTTAAATCGTCACTTCTTTGTTCAAGAGTTGTACTACCAAGTCGTTGGTTTCAATTTCATTCAGGAGGTAAAGTTTAGCAGTTTTCTGTGCAGTTTAGTTCTTCCTAATCTCTGGTAAGATTGATGGAGGGCTCACAATAATTTTGATTCGTATTAACTTTTTATATTATTAGGGAAATGGTAAATTCATCAATTGAGAATTGCATAAGAGCGTAGTGTAACGATACAGAATTGTAATTGTCTTAAAGATAATTTCATACACAGTCATTCATCACAGTGTCTTTTAGGCGACTTCACGCCAGGACGAAGGATGGTGGTATAGGATCTCCAACCTCAAAATTTTGACCTATTTCCACCAAGTTCCCCTTTGCCTTCCGCATCAAAAATTCCATCCAATACTCATTGCCTCAAAAATTTCACCCACCATAATATTATGGAATTATGATAATTGTTACAAATAAATCCGTTGGTCATAAATATAATAAAAATGAAAATGTTTCCTAAGCGTTTCAATACGGCGACTAGTATTTTGTCGGTTTTGAAAAAAATTCTATTTCTCCATACAGGATGCAGCAGGACAAAGGCTCCATTTGTCTTTTTAATATGACTTTTAGCTTCAACTTTTGTTCTTCCCTCTCTCGTAACGACACTCTCAAGATATACATTTTTTTTCCACTCGTTAACTTCACCACTCAATAAAAGTGGGTCTGAATTTGTTCATGTGCTCTCAAATCTTTTCTATTTTTTATATTTTTTCAAAAACTATCACCACTTGCTATTTTACTAAAAGAAATGACCTTATACATTTACAAATTAATCTCTAAATTTCAGTGCGAGGGGACGTAAATCATCAGGAAAATCGAGATCCTCAATCCTTCCATACAGCTCCCACTGTTTGTTCCTATCTCTGCCCTCAGATGTGCACTTCTCATGATAGCATCTAGCATCATAATAAAAAGAGTAGGTAAGAGGATATACCCTTATTTAATTCCACTTTTTTACCCTTAAGTCCAATGTGCTTTATTTGGAATTCGAAATGCCATATAGTCAAACTGAAACAAAACCTTAAATTGCTTAGTCAACTAATTACTTACACAAACTGCGGCAATAACTTCTAGCTGGAACCTCGTTTCCTTCAATGAAAACTGATTGTCAAACAACTACAATCAACACTCACTATTCCAAATGAAATATAATATTATGAAGTACCCTAAAGCATTGGATCTACCTACACATTACATTTAGCGAAATGTATTTACACACAATAAACAATTAACTAGTGTTTATGTGAACAGTAGACTTCCCTCCTTGACATCTGGATATAATTTTTTCCTAATCTTTAAACTTTCTTCCAATTTTTGATAACTTGAATTGGAGAAGTGTTGCTTCCATGAAACAAAAACACGCTAATTCAAAATCGGGTCTAAAGATATTGGTAGAATGTGCTCAAATGTAGCCTCAAAGAATCAAAATAAAACGTATTTGGTAGCTATCTTCCAAAATATGCCGGTTTCGGAACTATCGATAAAACCAAGCACATCGTTCCTGTTATAAAAATCCTAATTTTATAGTACGATCCTATAAATCCGAAAGTACAAATTTTGTTCAAATTTTGTTGTTGTAAAGTTATAATTAATATCCTAAATCGTAAGTCAAAGTACGGTTCATAAATAATTAAATGAAATGAACCTTCGTCAAATTTATTTTTAATTGCAAGAAACAATATTGTTTATAGAATTTAAAAAAGGTGATAAGGAGGACTCTTCTTTCTCAATTTATCTTCCATAAAAATATTTAAATAAAAATCTAGAAATAAAGAAAAAACCTTCAAACTTAAACACTTTCGGGATTTGTTTGTTAGTTGTTATTTTTTCTTCTTTGTGAGAAAGAGTAAGACAGTGTCTCTGCAGTTTATATGATTGATCATCAATTTTCATAACATATGAATGGAGGGGCAATTATTACTTTCTGCCCGTCTGGGATCGTAGTTGTCTTCACGTAAACAAAACAACAGCATTCAAAATTTAATACGGGGGACTTGTGTGTACCATTAGCTCATAAGATAACAAATGCCGGGTGGGAGTTGTCCAAAAGCGACAATCATTCAAAAAGTTCGTTATTACAAGTAATATGTTTCAAATCTACGCTTGATGCAATATTGATGTTCAATCAACAATGAAATTCGATTGAAATTATAAATATTTTGCGTGAAATTTAATCCGCGAGATCTCGAGGCCGTCATTTCATTGTACGCGACTGAGTTGACAAGCTATAGATATCATCTGTCCACTGCAATATGTCAAACTGACAACTATCAGAGACTATATTTCACATTTCAATGAAAATTTAAAATAGGATGGGATACCTTTTATCGAATTAAAGTAAAATAAATATTCTATTTCATTGATATTTCCCAAATTAGTTTAAGTTTTTAATGTTCATATTTCAATGTCGTAATTCACACAATGAAAATACGCTATTCAATAAGTTTCATTAATAAAATACATATAATTTCACATCGACGTTCTCAAGTAATAATTGTTTTGAAATATGAGTCCACTGGTTTAACTCCCCAATGACGGTTCAGTAATAATTGAACAAAACATTACATTTAATATAAGTAGGCTTACGTTATTAATATCACACAGGTCCAAACTGTAAATATTTAAAGTGAAATTTAATCCTGAAGGCTGTCATTTCATTGTATTGTAACGCACATGTACACTGCAATGACATGTCAACGTGATAACTACCAGGCAGTAAGTACATTTCACTTTTCAATCAAAGTTTTAAACTGAATCGGATTTAGATCCCTCTCGTTAAGCTACCATAATTATGAAAACCAAAATATTTATATTTTGTTTTAAATTCCTTTAAAATTAGTGCTCCAAAATAAAATAAATGGTACTGAAACATCAAACAACACTCATCCATCCACGAAACCTAAAAGTCACCGAAAATGACAGGTCAGTAAAAAGTAATATGAACCATGGACGTTATGTTAAAAATTTTTTTTAAATATATTTAAATAAAATCTGTACTTCCTACCCTTGTGCCTAAAATGTGTCCACAACTTAAATATTATTTTTGCCAACTATTCCTAAACCGTAATAATTTTTTACTTAGAATTTTGGACGAGAGATTGGGTTATTTATCTACAAATTACAGAAATATTTTATAATAATTTGGATACTTATAGGCTACATATGAACAAGGTTTAATCAAAATCGTTATAAGTAATTTTTATAAAATCGTAATTTTGTGAGTTTTCTATAGCGGCTACCCACAATTTTTATTATAAAAAATATGAAAAAAAACAAGATAGATATCTGGCCAAAATATTATCAAATTTAATTAAAATCTATCCACACGTATGGGTATTGTACAAAAAATACTAATAAGAAACATCATTCAAACATTATAATATGGCTACTAGTTATTTCTTATTATACAGTGTCAATAACTCGAGCTAAAAGGTAGTATTTTTTATCAAAAATTAGACTTTGCTTGTTTATAAATTAAAAATTTTCTTTATTATAGACTTTTAATTACAAAAAACCGAGTTATCAACAAAACACTTAGCGAGTTACGACGGTCCTAGAACCTACAAATCCTTAGTAATTTATTTTTGTAATTGACATGTAAAAAGTTCTTTCCAAAAACATTTATGTAAATTAGGCAAGTAACAAATAAACACAGATTATTAAAATTGGCCTATTACTAATAACAAAACAGACCCATTTGTTACCAAATAAAAATACAATTTTTTAGCAGAATGGGATAATTTTGTTTCATAATTATGTTAAGGTCTAATTTTTGAGTACGTTATGATAAAAAATATTGCTTTTTATTATCAGTTATTGACACTGTACAATAAGAAATAACAAGTAGGCCTATCATAATGTTTTGCGTTTTCTTGACAATTGCCTTTTTTTGCGTTTTAGTTTTTTTTACTACAACTTGGTTATTTTTCAAGTTACAGAAAAATTAAAAACCCCATTTTATTTGTCATATTGTTAACAATATAAATATTTTGTTCCTTGTAAAATATTCGTAAAATTTACGGTTTTCGAGATATTTGATTTAAATATATATAAACAGTCGCCATTTTGAATATTTATATAGTAAAGTTTTATGTCTTGGTATACTGATTAAAATAGCTTAAACAATACGTGTACCTAATTTAAACTCATAACATTACTGATATTAAAATTTTTACTTATTTTTTAAACAGAAAATGCCCGATAGACGGAAAATAAAGCGTTTTCGAATTTATGTTTATACAAACTTTTTTTCTCATTTTTAGCTCTACAATCAACTCCCGAACATTGCCGTGGGATTTTGAATCACCCTGTACATCAGAAAGTAAATACAAAAAAATAGAAGATAAACTTAACAATAAAGACAAATTACACGTAGGTCTATATAAAGTGTGTAGGTAGTTTTTGGAGTGATGGTGACGAATGTGTCTACGTACTCATAATTCGAAGTAGCTATTGGATAATTTGGTAACCTTCAATAATTTCGCCCTCGTTTTCTGACGTTTCATTGTATCAGGAAACCGAAAAACTTGATTTCCATAAGCCGTCCGTCCGTTGTCATTGTCCTGTGTAGCTAAGTACAAAAATTAAGATTGGAACATGGAATTTGGTATAGGGGATTATATTGTGCTCATATATAACTCTATTGAAATTGATAAAAATCAAATTAACATCAAATAAAAAATAAGTTTTTGTTCATATCTCATGAGATATGTGTTATTCAACTTATAACACAATATATTGTATAAGACTTTGCATATTTCCATTCACCGTATAATTGTAACCCCCACCTCTCTACAATATCAAATAGCGGAATTATTAACAATAATGTAATTTTGAACCCTTGACCTCTCTAGAATACGTGGTATTCTTATAGTTACGAAATTTATGACCTATTTACTGACACGAACTTAACAAGTGGAGGCTTCTCCCTTCACATGCGTACAGCTTCGAAGACCATTAGACCACACACATACGACCCTTAGTGTACCAATATAATTTAACATTTCCTACAATGCCCAAAAACCCAACTTTTCTTATTTACAGGTTCTAGTATTACATTTTATGATGAGACTGGGTAAGTAACATGATGGTGCCTATCAACTTGTTTAATTCGTATTTTGTTTTGTCGTTGGGTGTGTCAGAAAGTCTGTGCTCAATCTATTTTATTCAAAATGAGCTAGCAACTTTATATGTTACTTATAAACAAACATTCACGAAATCCTTATTTGCTGCATCAGATTACATATCTTCTTGAGCAGACAATTTTAATGATATAACTCATCCTTCGTACTGCAAGAGATCTTCCTCCCCCCTCCCCCACATGTTTAACCACGTGAAATGACAGGATCATACGCTCCGTTTTGTACACTCTAAGGATGGTTTATATTCAAGCTTTATTTACAAAATATGTTGCTCTGTCATATTAGATATGAATAAAACTCTTAACATAGGTATTCATAGTTTTAAAATGTTATTTATATTTTCTTCTTTTTACTTTCTCACATACACGTAGTACGTTAATGGTCCCCAAGAGTCCAAAAAAGTGGTTTTTGAAATTATGTGTCCGTCATCTGCCTGTCGTATTCTAAGTGTTTTACAACCCAAACGCGTGGACCGTTTTAATCAAATTTAGCATTTGGACATATTTTGGCCATATCTTGGGACATTGTTTTCATTTTTTTATAACAAAATTTGAAGGTGATGTGGAGGTGAAATACAACTGCTACCTTTAGAGACTTGCTTCTTCTTAGACGGGGAAGTCTCAGTCCCAACTCCGGCTACACATGAAGTGTAGATATCTCCTCTTCATCAATATTGCACGTTCACAGACATCTCGTCTAACAGACAGTGTGGCGTCTTCTCCTTCTCTTGGCAGAATCTGCAAGTCCAATCATTTTCTATTCCGATCCTTCTAACCCGTCTAAGGCTAGTTGCACACACACCGATTTTGGACGGCCGGTAAAAAATCGGGCGATATTTTATCGGTAGCAAGTGCTTGCAGACATACCGGATTTTTACCGGTCAAACAATCAGTTGGTGACACGAGATTATTGAATAATGAATCCTAAACGAGTTGTTGCTATGTGGTTATTGTATCGCCGTAGGATTAAGCGCAAGTGTTGGATTCACCCTATCAATCAAAACAGAGAAACCACGGGAACATTCTACACTCTTTTTGAAGAACTAAGGCTTGATGGCAGTAAGGTTCACTCCACGCATCCCTAGTCAGATTTCTGTCTTTAAAGGTGTCAGAAGTTTTATCCCACAAAACAGGTCTTGCCTCCACTAACGTTACATTACGTTACTAACGATCATCCATTTCAAACGTTACAATTACGTTACAATTATAATACGTTATAATTAGCACGCACTACAAAAAAGTAGTCCTATATCAACAGAGCAGTCGATTGGAATGGAAATGTCGCAGCGAGAACTACAGAGGTCGGTCGTAGAGTCTCCAAAGCCACTAAAAAGTTCTCCATATATGAGGGATCTGATTTCCTATTCTCGCAAGTTTGTCCACATGCTCATTTCCCTGTACTCTTATGTGTCGTGGCACCCAGAGTATAGTTAATTTATTGTTTTTGCCTAGGTCGTTGAGTATCCTTAGGGAATTCAATACCATCTAAGAGCTGATGACTGGAGAGTTGTATGTGTCATAAGACTAAAGTAGGCTACCTTAGCCGAATAGATATTAAACATTACATTTAACATGACACAATAAAATAACTATACAATAGCCCTCACTCCTTAGATGTATTATACATTCAGTAGATCCTTCTTGTACACCGAATATTGCTACTGCCGCACGACGTGACTCATAATGATATTCATAAACCAATATACATTAGTAAATAATACCAGAGCTACTGTACACTTGAACAATACAGACTCAGATAAAATAATAAAAACTAATTTTTTTATGACTTGCTCCTTGAATTATGTTTGTGATTTACCATTCATTGAGATCACGGTGCTACCAAATATTATAATGTACCCCACCGATGTACCCTGGAATACTGACGGCCTAGGCTGAAGAAAAGAAATCTCCCATATATCACTTATAGACCGTTGAATACGAGTTAAATAAAATTCTTATCATGTATATTATAACTTCGGTAATGTGTTATATCCGGGCATTGAACGTCATAATATTTATCCGGAATGTGATCATAAAGGCTGTAAGTTTACAGTTGTATAAATCCACCCCAATACATGTAATAAATACTTTTATTTTTATCTATAGATGTAGTATGATTGGACTGTCTCTGTTCTGTCACAAAGATTTCATTTCTTTACAAACTTTAATATTTTATAAAAGGTTGTCTGGACGTCGTCGTAAAATGGAAGAAAATATCTTATGTACACACTAACTAAACTGTAATTTGATCCAAGTAGAATAGTTAAAATATGTTAAAAATGAAACTAATGTGATGTACATTCGTCTATCTTGCTCGCTTTCTTTCTAGCTCAAGTTTGGGGAATTGAACGACTAGTGATTCTGTAAACAGTAAACATCGCATCCTTGGAAGTTTTAATTTTAACAATTTACGATTGAAAAATGAAAACGCGCGTACAACTTAAAATTAAAAATATACCAATTCATGAATATTTTTCAAACCCATCACCTTCTCTCATTATAAAACGACCCTATTGAGTACTCGTGACACCTCTAATTTTTAAAAAGTAAGCACTCTTAGGCATTTCGTGTAATTATGTTTCTCACTTCAATGTTTCCTTTTTTGAATCTATTACTAGACTACATTATAATAGAAAAGATACTGTATTTAATATTTTAGACTGAATCCGAAAACACCATTTCATCATTGTCCGTTTCACATTCTATGTCAGTCAAATTGGCTAAAATGTTAAAGTGTGATGCGGAGGAAGTGATCCGTTAAAACTAGAGAATCTGTGAATAGAAGCCCTCTCTCCTTGGAAGTTTTAACACATTCAAGAAATCGTAATGTAAACCCAATACCTAGCACGTGACGTGATACACAAAATTATTCCTAGACCAAGAACAGTGAATATTAACAGTTATCGTATACTTGAGAAAACACCACTCCCAGGGACAAACACAAGTAAAATGGTTTACAAGCGGTTTGCTTGTTACATTGTGATTGTGATATACCATTCGTTGGAATCACAGTGATGTAAAATATTATGCTCTACTCCATACACGTTGAAACACTGAAATGTTGATTGCCTTAACTATAAACCCTTTATCCCCACATCCTGAAGCAGAGGCTTACTATAGTGAGTACCGCCCTGCCAATCCCAAAGGAACCTAGCTGGATGTACAGATTTTTTTCATGTATTCTTGGATTATATCCCTCTATTGCATGTTTCCTATCAGGTCTCTCTTGAAATTTTCCGACTATGACACATGTATTATTATTTGAGTATTGAAGGGCTAGACTGGAGATGTTGTTGCTTTTAAAACCACAATTAGTAAGACAATTTATAAATTAAATTCTAACCCTGACGGAATTGCATGTTCTTTTCTGACTCTGACTATAATAGATTATTCGAGAGGTCGTGATCTTTATTTTTTATGAAGCTGTGATGAACCTAGAGATTCTTTGCCTTTAAACAACAAGAAATAATACAACCAGATATAAGATATTCTCGGCTCCAAATCAACAAGCATTGTTTCCCCTTTATATCCTTGCGTACAAACTGTGGTGAATTCCATAGACCACCTCCCTTTTTCCCCCGGCGGACTTCCAGTCGAACAACCTTGCTTGCGGGTTGCTTGGATAGTTTTTACTGCAGGCGAATTGTTTACCGCGGTACAAAAAAAAAGTTTTTCCCTCTCTCGGGACCCAAATCCTTATCGCGCATCAAGGGTAGACGAGGAGTTGTGCACCGAGCGTACGAGAGGCTGGATGTGATCAACCAAGTATTTTTCTTCAAGTCTATTGTACAACCGATATTTTAGGTACCCCCAACAATTGTTCACCCACAACATAATGGCTGATTAGCCCCTTTGCCCAATGGTTCAGACGGCCCAGGGTTTTTGGCGGTGCATCTCCAAATTTCGTAAATAATTAAAAATAATGAAATATATGATAAGTAGTTAACGGCCATTTTGGCCATATACAGTTTCCTAGACCAATAATTTTTAATACAGTCATTCCATTTAATATCATTCATAGTTAATTTAGTTTATATATATATATATATATATATATATATATATATTTAATAATATAATTTTAATCACACTTGAAGCTGACTGAGCTGTAGTATTTGTGTAGTCAAGGGTACGTGTCAGGTAATTTCCCCTCTCCCCCCGCTTATACCCAAATTCCTTTGCCGAACTCAAACTCTCTTATAGATCCATACAAGAAGCGACCAATAATTTATGCTCTATTTGTTATATACCACAACTCTGGTTGCTGCAACCACTCACAAGTACCCATCATTTGTCATGTGCGAAGTGTACACCCATTCTTCCTCAATTTGTTGTTAGTTTAGTTCGCTTTCTAATTGTTTTTTAATTTTATAAAATTAGTACTGACGTTTTTTCTGTCATGTTTAGAAAGTAACAGCTGGATCTCAATTTAGGTCAAATAAAAAAAAACAAATAAATGCAGTTCCATAAGTGAATGTACAGTAATAAAAACATTTTGTTTATAGAATTTCATAATAATGTAATTTACTTGTGTTTTTACGCAGTCTGATCTGTGTTTGAAAATTAGATTCGTATACGACAATAAAATGTGTATTACATTAAATACCAAATAACAGTTATAGTCTACCAACATTGTAACAATACAATTCACATTCACTTTGTATAAAACCCTTTTATGTAGTCCTTTAAGGGAATTGTATGGCTCTTATTTTACGTAAGTCCAAAATCATATGAGAGTTTTATGAAGACTGAAATTTTATAAACTGTTGTACTACTGTGTGTGAGTACCTCTCGTTAGTTACGTTCGTATATTTACTTAACAAAGTGATATTGTTTTTGTTTTGTTTGTTTAATTAGAATGTACTCAGCCGATTTTTCCAGCTTCTCATGGGATTATTCATGGTTTTATTTTTCATGTGACAATTATTCATTCCTTTGGAATATCTGTTATTATTATGTTTATATAATATAACTAAGTGCAACGTGACTTTTGGTTTACTGTTCAGATTCATTACAAAGCACGAAATTTTAGTTAATTTATATGAAAGTCGTGTAATTGCGTTATACAACTAGATGAAATTAAGATAAGTTAATTGTTTTAATCGAACATTTGCCATCATTTTTTATATTCAAACTAATACATGACATTTCCAGAGTATAAATCTGGATATTAAGTTAACTTAATTGGTTATTTTACCAATTATGCCTACATTTGATAAATATTTGATAAAAATTGTTAAAGCTGGTTTTGTGGAAACCTTAATTTTGTGTTTCTTACCGCAAAATTTTGAGTTATGAAAAAATTACAAAAGAATCCTCTGATATATGATCAAAATATACTTACTTGCCAAATTTTATAAAAATCGTCTACGTGTAGAACACTCCATGCATAGACAGAGCCGACATCATTCTGAAATCAAAAATCAGAGGACTTCAATGCGGATGTAGTTGTAAAAACTCCCTTTCATCTTTCCTATCTTGACCAACTAATGCTCTTTTTTGATCCTGATATATCAGAATATTTGAGACGTAGGCATCTGTATTTTATGATCTTTAATTTTTTTTACAGGAGATGATACCACAAATATTTTCATCTTAAAAAATGAACTAAACATCAATTATTCATCCATTTATTACCATTGCTTTTTATTATACTGTCTTGTTATAAACACTCTATATTTAGACAGTATAAACGCCAAAAATGTATAAATTTATTTCTCAAGAAAGCAATGTAAAAATATTTTTCTTAGTTAATTATATTAATTAAGAAATATATATTATATCCCCACTTTATGCAATCCTTCACTTATCATATTTCAGCTCCTGTGGTGTATTGGTTGGTTTGTTAAAGGAAATTTTTGTATAAAATTAATTGCTTGCAGCGTGTATAAATAATAATCTTCATTGAACGTGCACAATTTTCAATATCATTTTTAAATGAAAATCTTCAAACAAATTTCGAATATATAAATTGTAGATGTTGTGATCTCCCTTGTGAAACATCTGACGTAATTATTATTTACATAATAAAGGGGTAAACTACCCTCTGTTATACAATGACAGGGGTGAAATAATGTCTACAAATACACTCTGTGTGCTGGAATAATTAGTTGATGTGTTTGTCACTAGATATTATTTGTGCATGGTAAATACAAGAAATAAGGTGTGGTGTTCTAAACAGTAAACTAATGTAATCCTGTAACTTTAGTCGCTGTTTATTGAAAACGTGTTGTCCACGTATTAAAACTATTATATGAGATAGCTAAAAAATATCCTCACTCTCAATTTTTCCTCACAAGTTGTAGGTTGGCTAAAAAGTGCTTCCCACTTACTTTTCTCCACATATTTCGACATATCCCATTGGGAAATAAATTAAGTTTGCACCTTATCTCTCTAACCAGGTTTTAAAATAATAACATTTTCCAACCACCATATTGTATTTGAACATATTTTGTAAATGGTAAGATGGTATATGTGATACATAACACGTGATTAAAAATTGTTTTTCAAAACTGATTTGGGTGACAGAATATGTTTTTAATCGACATATCGATAGAAAGGAGGGAGGAAAGTTTTGACCGTCAACTTAAAAATAAATTTATTTGCTCACTAATGAATCGACTTAAACACGGTTTTCATGTCTTTATGGAATTTTAAACCGATACACTGATCTTAATACACACCTTCCTCTGCTTCTGATTTTAAACATCATTCATCCGACTTTTGTACTATAAAATATTTAGAACCGTTTTACTCTTCAACAAATTCAAATCATTAAAACAAAACAACATCATGAACAACATTGATATGGCAAAACGTTATATATAAGTAAAATAGAAATATGCAAATACATGCAATTAGTTTACTTATATATACACCAACAGGGTGGATAAGTTTAATATTATAGTTTCTACTAGACATATTATATGCGTGAGACCAGTCATAAATCTACCTTCAGAGTGTCGTACAAATTTGGTACCATAAACTGACTGTCCCGAAAAAGTATAAAGTATATATTGTCTTGAACTTTAAAAAAGTAATAGTAGTGTTATTTTTCCATATTTTTGAAATCCTAACGTTGTTGATGCGATAACAGACTTTTAGATTATTTGCCTACCATTATAATTGTAATTGTTATTGTAGTAACAAAAAAAATTTAATGTTTCTAAAGTTGTCAGTTTATTATTCACCTTTTATTCAAATTTAGATTATGAGAGAGAAGCGCTCGTACACACCAAAATGGTGAAGATTTTTGTTCCTTAAGCCTATTTTTGTAACATACAAATTTCTACATTCTTCAATGAACACAAGATGAAATTCACAATATAATTTATAAATCTCCTAACTACATTATAAAACTAAACATACAATAATAATAATTAATTTTATTCCCTTAAATACTCTAATGTACATTTCATTAACATATTTATCATCATCTGTTAAACTAGACCTTATATTTGTTAGTTGAGTCCTCAAGCTGATAGGTTGAAACGTCTGTGGATTGGAAGGGGAGTGGAAACCTCTCATGTACCTTCAACAAGTACGTCAGGTTATTTTAAAATAGAGTAAACTAAATAATAATTATGGAAATAATGTGTTTTTAGATTTTGTTCCTGAAACTTTATTTAGGTATTTCCATTGTATATTGTATATTTATATCGTATTATACATTTGCTGTTGTAAAAAAAAAAGTACTCTATTCGACTGATAATTTATGCACATTTTCAATATAAATGGACTGCAATAAATAAATCGAATTAAATAACTGACCGATGGAGAGATCATTTGATTCCTAATTTTATAAAACTGACGGATTGTAAATTATATTGCATTGTACATCCCTGTGGATCTAAGAGGGGACTTTCCTAGAACATGAATACAAAATTTATCATATATTACATGAATGAAGTTTAACATTTTGACCACTAGCTCCCACATTTGAATGTTTGTGCCAAGATGACGAGACCGTGACATGCGGAGGTTTTCGTTTTCATTCCAAATGAATGAAATACAAATGTTTTTTTTAAATATTTTTTTTACTGTTGCCATTGTTGTAGAGATATTACAATTCTATAAGTAAAAATATTGATAGGTCTTTTTCTGTACACTGAAGAATAAGATCTATAACAAAATTAAATAAACAGAATCAACAATAAACGTACTTCTAGGAATGAGACTCGAGCTTCGTATAACAAAATCCATTTCCCTATTCATATAATTAATATAAGCTTATAGTATTATAAACGCCAATGTTGCGTAAATAACATTGTTATCTACACCAAGCATTCGCTCAGCAACACCATATTAATTTATGTAATCATCAGGTGTGTATCTCAATAAATTGTACGTGAATTCAAGAGATATTATCTGGATATCGTTTTTACAGCTGACTTCACTACTGTGTATATGTTGCAGATATTTAATCTCGCTATTAACTAAATATGTTTATATTCGTTAAAATTGAATTTATTTCTTGTTAAAATACTAACCTTATTTTCCGTCTTGTGACTTATTTTGATGTTTTTCCATAAAACTATTAAGCGTTTCGGGATTTATATCCCATCATGAGAATAGTTGCACTCCTTGGAAGTCGTCAGAACATTAAGAACACATAACACAAAACACGAGACGGATGCGCACCACGACATTTGAGGGACGACTCAAATAAATCACAAAACGTAAAATAAGGTTAGTATTTTAGTAATACTTTGTGACTTGGATACACGTTTACGACCTTGTTTGTCAAGCCCTTGTAATAGCATTATAGTTGGAAGAGATCAAGAATTGGTCATGATAGAACTTATAGGAAAGAAAGGGATTTAATCAGAGTAAATGAAGAAAGTATAGAATGCAGCAGCTAGGTTACACCGGGATTGTCACAATTGCTATAATTATATATTGGTAGCTCTGAAGGATTTAGCCACTAGAGTGGCAATTTAAAACAAAATGTATTGCATTTATTATTTAATTTCATTTAACTTTCAGAGTACAAGTAAATCCAAGTAAAAGAACTAAATAATTCCTTTATAAATAATTAAAAATTAATATTATTTTTGTCATATATATATATATATATATATATATATATATATATATATTAATCCCAATTTTTAGTCAGTCTCATCACATAATATTTTCTATACTACTAATATCTAAGAAATATAATATATTCTTTATTTCTTCCAGAAATATCACATCAATTGAATTGTGTATCTACGAATACGTATATATTATTTCAACACATTACCAACTTTCAAACAAATTTGCCACAAAGAGTTCTGCTACAGATAAACTATATTGATTGTACGTGATAGTTTAGTTTAAATAAAACTAGTCCAAAATAGTTTCTAAGTGCTTTGACTTAACTTCAAAACCTAGTCTTGTTAAATATACCCACCATAGTTGCCGTTTAAAAACTGTAAAACTTGTTTACTTTTGTAGTAATAATATTGAGCTTATAAAAGTAATGATTCTATTTTAATTCTCCTATTATTATTATTATTATTACTCTCCATAGGTGGCATTGTTGTATCATTTTCAACAAACTTATATAGCGATTAACAGTAGATCATTTTCCAGTAAAATAAATAAATCGTTCTCGTGTAGGTAATGTATAAATCCTACTTCCCATTCCCTGACTTGACACAATAACAGTCACAGCTACTATATACAGAGAACCATTTACAGAGAGAAATAATAAAAGTTCATCATCGGTGGACTGCACATTTTGATTGAGATATGTAACTGAGAATGTAAAATAAGATAACTTTTGGAAATACATTAATGCTATTCACATCGGTGTATTTAAACCCTACGATGCTGATTGCCTTATCTGAAAAAAAAAAAAAAAAAAAAAAAAGTACCAATGCCCCACCACTGGTGTTCCGCAGTGGCTGGTGACCCAATTTGTTTATTAGCATTTACTAACAATCGTATTAATGTTTAGCCTATATTTTATTCTAATTCATTAATGTATCAAGGTCTAGAGAAAAATTCAAGCAATAAAACAGTGTAACTGTTAAGCAAATAATACTTTATTTGATATTTTTTGTTAAATCTTATTTAATAAATCTTCTTTACAAAATGAAGGAAATATTGAGCATGAAAAACGTTATACTTTTTTGTCAGTTGAAAACTTCCAGCGGGTATCTTTTTGAAAACATTTCAAATTTCATTTACAAACCTTCTTGTTATATAGGCTACAACTCTCGTCTATAAATGCCTCGTCTACATAATTATATTTAACGCTTTAGCGCTCCGTAGTTCTAATTATAGTATCCATGCCCATGCCTTGGAACCTAGCAGTAACTGTTTTGAGAGATCACCATTTTACTGTAAATACAATTTTACCTTAATCCTAAATTTAGAACGTTGTCAAACTAATTAGGCAGTAATTTTGTAACAATCATACAAAGAAACGAAATACGAAATGATAGAGTTAAAATAGGACCATCTTCGCTTTTGAACTTGATTATTACAATTATTTGAACATGTTAAAATACAAATATTTTTACCACCTTCAGTAAAAAAAAAAAGAGCTTACAATGGGCGTGATAATTTTTAAAATTTAAATAAATAAATTAGCATATTGATTTAGCTGATACATTTTTACATTTTACTATGATTTAATTAAAATAACTTTAATCCATTATTTTTATTTAACTTTCTAGAAGGATTCATTTTCATCTTTTACCGTTAAAGTCCTGACGATAAATTGTTTCTGAATGAGTAATATTTCTTAGTGTTTTCTAGTATGTGGAAAAGTTAGTGCAACGTTTACGCATTGTTTTAATTCTTTGAACAACAATTTATAATTACGTTTTATTATTCTATAAAAAGTTCCTGATTATTGAAACAATTCTTTATTAACACTTTTTGTGCAACTTGTTACTACAAACGCAATGTATTTGGTTGGTTTGTCAAAGCAAATTTAGCCACTGTCGTACCGTGAATAAATAATACGTATATATTTACCTCGAGCGTATCACAGAAAACCTTTCAGTCTTTTTTTTATTTTTATTATTTCTTTGTGGGAAAAGTTCTTGTTGAATGTTAAAGAATTCTCTTGAAAATAAAGTAAGAAATGGCGCTTTGTAACAATACTTTATGTTCAGAAGCAGAACTATCAAATCATTGTGCAATGATATATCCTATATCAACGGTTATAAATAATAAAACAGAACAGTTTACAAAACTTAAATATTACTTTTATTTTTAATAAAATTTATCAAAAAATAATAAAATCCTGTGGAGTTTTCACTCATGCAAAGACTAATTTATTACTAACCAAAACCAAGTTCAAAGTATAATTTATCAAACTAGAACGTCATATTTTCAATGTTTATGGGGCCTAAAAAGTCTTTAGTTTTGTAATACAGATTTGAAATTGAAAATTGTATGATTTGAGTTAATTGAAAAACAAAAACTGTCAGTATGACAAATTATGTTATACAGATCAGTTGTTGTTGATGCCTAATTTGAGTTTTATTTTTTTTCAATTTTTATTTTCTTTCATTTCGCCAAATAAAAATTAAAATGGTAAAACTTGTGGTCGTTTTCCAGAGTTTTATAAATAGTGGCAATTCTATTTTGAAGGACAAGATTATAAGCTTTATTTGAGAATACACACAGAAGACACTTTGTATCAATAGCACCAATACACTTACACATGCCTTTTTTTATATAATATATATATATATATATATATAATTATTTATTAACTACTAAAAATAAAGTTAGTCCCTCTAACCTCTTATTAGGTATTTTTATTGGAAGTATACCAACACTAATTAAACTATTCCAAACATAATAATGAAGCAAATTCATACAATTCTCATTAATATGAACCTAAACTACATTCTAGATTTATTAAACTCATAAAATACTTTCATATAGCTCACTCTTTGTATGCTTCACTAGCACATTTAATTCCTTCAAAGCAAGATATCATAAAATCTACTCATATCAATAATTAATTTAACCAATAGAGCATTGTTTACACAATAATATTATACAATGAGAAATAAACAAAAGTTCTGACTTAAAATTGCATAAATCCGTTGGCTGCCACAATAGAATAAAAAAATGTTTAAATTAGGCTGATGTGTTTTCTCTGAAGACGAGTCGTGGTTTATGGTGCATTGTATGTGTATTGAATGAACCATTGAATGTGCCTTGGAAACTAGATATCTCGTCTATTAGACGAAATATTTTACAAACTGTAGAAAATTTGGGATATTCCATATAGCTTACATAAACGTAGAAACGTCTAAAATTTATTCTATCAGACCACAAAATAGAGAAGGTTATTTTAATAACACTACATAAAGAGCCGTATTTAAATGTCTGTGTTCTAGCTCAGTAGTAATTCCAATGTAAACTTTGCTGGAGGAGTTACGAGACGAACTTCAGGCTGGGGTCGCTTAATAAGAGAATAAATCGTAAATCGTATTTGACTAAAGTCGAGTTCTTAATAAAGGAAAACAAGAATAAGTTTTAAACTTGCAATTTGGCCCACTTGTTTGGGACAATTTTCCTTACATTCCACCCAAATTTGATCGAAATCGGCAGAGTCGATTTTGTAAAATTAGATCGTTTATAACAGAGTAAAAGTCTTTAAGCAGCTGTCACATGTCATTATAATCATCGGGGCTTTATAACAATGTACAGGCAACAGACAACGACAGACATCATTTCAAAACCATTATTTTGAATAATGGGGTCAGAAATACATTTTCGTGCAAATCTAATCATCGATTTTTAACTCAACACAGATTTTCCTGTACCACATTATAATATGTGAGAAAGTAAATGGTACAAAGAAAGTATTCTTTAAACAATTAAAATTTAACATGACGGCTAATTGATGACAGGAAGTGTTTAAACGTCTCTCAAAATGTGTCTTTTCCAGTCGTAGGGTTTAAGATTTATTAATCTGTCAAAAATAATTTTTATCTCTCTGTATAAGGGGGGGCAGACCACTTTAAAATGGATTTTTTTAGATTTTTGGGTTTTTATATCATTGGAAAGCCTGAAATCTCCCCTTTAAATTGATATATAATACATTGTGTTTGGCAGTTTTATTGATGGTTAAAAAAAATGATGAGTGTAGGTCTGCACACATGTTTTCCACCCATTACCTGAATTCCGCTCTCAGTGCCAGTGCGCATCAAAGTATTCGGCTCTTTTTCACTTTATATAGTGCTACTTATGATATTATAGTTCAAAGAACCTGTTTTTGTAAAGGCACTGGATTCCTCTATGTCTTATTTCAACAGGTGTTTTTTTTACAGTGGTTATGTTTGATGTTTACAAATCAGTGCAGAAGTGAAATAGTGAAGAATTGTGTGTGGGAAAAGTTAACTTTTGTGTAGGCTAGCTGTTTTATCCTCTTTTAGTGTTAATATAAGGTAAATTAGGTAGAAAACTATAACCAAAATGCCAAGGGTAAAGACTTTCCAAAAAAAGAAGACTAAAAACAAGTTTGGTTGGCCTAGGCCTAGTCCTAATGTTGCAGCTAGTGCTCCAAGAAAGAACAGCACATCTAAAGAGAAACTTGATGGCAGTTCAGGGTATGATCTATTTACAGAAGATGAGTTTAAATATGATATATTAGATTTAGATACAGTAAGAAAAGTGATTTCTGAAATTGCAGTTTGCAAGCATTGTTACAACACACTAGAACTTTCAGTAAGTAATAGAGTAGGCCTAGCGTTTACACTAAATTTGAGTTGCTCTAAAGCAGATTGTGGAAAAAACATAAGTGAAAGAAACTGTAATCTTAGTACTGTTGATGTAGGCCTAAATGACCAGAAGCCTAAAGTGTACGATATAAATGTACGATTTGTGTACGCATTGCGCAGTATTGGAGTAGGCCAAGAAACTGGAGAAATGTTTGCTGGAATTATGAACTTACCTAAGCCTTCTAAATTTTCAAAGTATAATAAGATGTTGATGCCTGTAACAAAAATGGTGTGCTTAGAGACAATGAAGCAAGCTGTAGAAAAAGCAGTTGAACAAAACGATGGCAGTCGTGACTTGGCATGTGCTTTTGATGGTAGTTGGCAGAGACGCGGGTTTTCAAGTTTGAACGGTGTAGTAACAGCTACAAGCATCACTACAGGACAGGTCTTAGATGTTGAAGTAATGTCAAAATTTTGTCGATGTAAGGGAAGATTAGAGAAAAATCATGAGCCTCTGTGTATTTCTAATTACTCTGGCACTAGTGGTGGAATGGAGGTTGCAGGTGTATCTAAAATGTTTGCACGGTCACAAGAAAACTACGGTGTTAGATACAAGTATTATCTAGGCGATGGGGACTGTAAAGGATACGGCACTGTGAACTCTGAACAGCCCTATGGACCTGATTTTCACATTGAAAAAATGGAATGCCTGGGCCACATTCAAAAACGAATGGGGAAACGATTACGAACCTACAAGCAAAAAAACTCGAAGGCAGTTCTCGCAGATGGAAAAAAACTAGGTGGCCAAGGAAGACTAACTGGACATGCCATAGACACTATTCAGATATTTTATGGATTAGCTATCCGAAGAAATGCAGCTTTAGGAGTCGAATCTATGAAGAGTGCAATATGGGCGGAATATTTTCATTTAGGTTCCACTGATGAAAACCCTGAACATGCGCTGTGCTCGAAAGACTGTGATACTTGGTGCAAGTACCAGAAAGCACAACAGGATAATGTAGAGTACAAACACTCAGAACATACCCATCTGCCTACCACAATTATGCAGGAAATAAAACCAATTTTTAGAGACCTATCTAACCCTATCTTGTTGGCGAAGTGTACACATGGTGGTACACAAAATACAAGTGAGTCTCTAAATAATGTTATTTGGAGTCGTATTCCAAAAAGAGTGTTTGTTGAACTAACAACCCTTCAACTAGGTGTGTTTGATGCCATAGCAGGATATAATAAGGGGAATGTGTCAAAGTGCATGGTTTTTAAAGTAATGGGTCTGCCACCTGGAGGGAATTGTGTTACGGCTATGAAGTTGTTGGATTCACGCAGGATTCAACGGGCAGAAAAGGCAGTGGAGGAGGTGCAAAAGAAGTGTAGACAGCAAACCAGTTTAAAAAGAAAGAAGCAAGAAGATGAATTTGAGGAGAGGGAAGATCCAGACAATCCACCTTATTCTTCAGGTCACTACTAATGGTAGTCATTCTGAAAATTTTATTGCCTGTATGTTTTTTTCGTTACTAAGGCTACCAAAGATTTTTTAAACATTACAGATCTACAAACATGAAGCTTTGTTGCATTATTAAGTCCAACAGAGTACAAATTTAAATAATAAAACAATTTACTTTAAATTGTGGTGGAGTTTTTTTTTGTTACCGGTATGTGGCGCTTTTATTTCATAGGACTTTTTTAATCTCATATGCCCATGTATAAAAAATATTCTTGGATTAATAAATAAGTAAGATATTTTAAGACCACTTGGTAACCCTTTGCACATATACCCCCTTAAGGTGTATGCCAAATTTCAAACTCCTAACCTAAAGGTTTCTTTAAAAAAAGTGTACATTTACTGTTGCATCCGAACTATTTCTGCGTTTTCCGAAAGTCGTGTTTTTCTACACTTAGGTACATGTTTATAGAAAACTACTGGTGCTAGAGCCTTCAAATTTTTTTTACATATTTAGGGTAACATTGTGCACAATCACTCGATTGGATTTTTTTCTATCTTCCTCACTTTTTCTAAAAAAAAATTTTTTTGGTAAAAATTATAAATTTTTTTAAGTTTTAGAGAAAACTATCTGTAAAAAAAAAATAAAGCAAGATTAAGAAAATCCCAATCGAGTGATTATGTCTTACGGTCTAAACTAAATGTATGCCAAGTTTCAACTTTTTATCTTAATTGGTTCAGTAGAAAAGTGTACCAAAGCTAACATAGCGTTCTTATGGAGTTTTCGAAGTGGACTGCCCCCCATAATACATTATATATAGTACTTACTTAGGAAAACAATTAAAATTCAAACACTTAGAATACAGTTTAAAACAATTGTTCTTAAATGAAAGGTTTTCTAACTATAAAAGTACATGTACTGTATATAATTATTCTTGTTAGAACATTTGAGGTTAACTTGATTCCTCGTTTACAGTTCTTTCTTAACATCTTTGGACTAGTTTTTATTAAAGTTTTCAAACAATTCTGTTTTTCTTAAGTTGTAACATTTTATTCAGATACTTAGAACAGTATTAGTAAAACAACAATGGAAACATTTTAAGATATATTAATATGAATAAATAAAAGGTCCAAACATATTGCACAAATTTTCTCATTCTTTCATCACCAAAACCAAATAAAAATCGCCCAAAACTAATAATCAACAAAAATGTCTCTTTTATTGAGAAGTGTCAATAAAAAGTCAATATAAGCCATGGACGCCATATTTTGAAAAATAAGGATCTAAACTTGCCTCGCTTGTGCCATAAACACGGCGTAAATTGTATTTTATTAAAATCGATGTTTTTAATGTTTTTTTGCTTGCGAATTTGCACACATGTGTCAGTAATTAATCTTAACATTTCACTAAAAGAGACTCGACATGGATTTTTTTATCCACACGTATAACTACATAAGTGTAGTGTTTCCTATAGACTACATATTTGTGAGAAAGTATACGGCATTGAAATTAGAGAAAATATATAATTAATTGATGTCATTTATAATTTCAGTTTACCAGCTCTCCCGCCTGGGGGTTATACGTTTGAAATTGTCGATATCACTATAAATAGTCACATGGTAGACATGTGCTCCTCCCCAAATCAAGGATGAAGATTTTAAACTTTCGCTTCACTATGCTGATATTGTTTCAGATTTCCCTGATATGAAATAATTGCAACGTTGGTTTGGAAGCGATGGAAGGAAAACATGATACCATACTCACCCTACTTGGTGTTATGTTAAACAAAATCCCTACAATGACAGAATTTGGAACTTTGAACATTTAAGACAATGAATTCAAGAAACAGTGGCATCATCAATAACTTAGGTCAAGTGTGGGAAGAGAAGATCTGTAATATCGGTTGGACGTTTATTGAGCTAACGTAGAACTCGGATAAACAAGAAAACTCTGTTTGATATATTCTTTCATTTTATTAGTGTTTCATGTTTTTAAAATGTATGTACTAAGTATATACTCCTATTTATTCACAACATCATGATAACATTATAGACAAACTGTATTTTCAACTGTTATAATGTGATGTTACCAGTATTTGATTTTATTATATTCCCTTCAATTTGTCGCCGTTCCCTGTAAGTTTTTTGTCAAACCTCCCTTAGAAGTTACGTTGTCCATATTAGAAATGTAATAATTTGTGTGCTGATTATAAATGAGGATGACGTCTTAATCTTTGATACTACGGACATGTCTGGTGTTTTCTTTTTATAAAAAAAAAAAAACTTTTTTGATAATTGTTGATTTCAAAGACGCTTCGTATTAAACTGTTAATTTTCAAAGTTTATTAAAATGTGTCTCATCTTATTTATATTGCACTTCGATATTCGGAATCCTCAAGAAGATTATCCCGTAGCACTTTGAGAATTTAAGAGCTGTTGTACTTTATCTAAGATATAAAATTCCTCTCCTCGGAAGTAGTTAAGCCTGATGAGATTGCTTTGTAATGTATCCGAGGTGTCGAGACGTAATAATTATAGCCACCTATGTAGATTTGATTTATTTGTACTGCATTTTATATTTCGTAGTTAAAGAAAAATGTTACCTTGGTGTCGACTCAAATCTGATTTTATCACTGACCCTGATCCTCGGAAATAATAACAGATTTGAATGTAATTTCGTAAGCAAGGAACAGAAGAAATTGCAAAAATGACAAAATAATCAAAATTAATTTAGGGGTGGAGTACAATAGTCTTATAACGTAAATATATTAACTTTAAGCCAGGTTTTAATAAAACTAATGTTATTTATGTATTTTGGTGGGTTAAAAACTGTTGGTAGAAACTAAATCACAATTAATAAATAAATCCCTAGATTTGTCTATTTGACTTCAAAATTTAAGTAATTGATGTATTATATGTGATTAAATTGGAAAATTAATTAGTACTAGGAATACTTACATCCCTAAATAAACGACAAATAAATCCCAAATATTCATTTGAAATTTATTACTTATTTGACTGATTTTATAATAGTTTATAAAATATGTGTTTTTTATGAAGTGCTGAGTTTGAATTCCTAATTCAGTTTTGATTTTATTAATTTAAATCATGAGTGATCACGATTAATTTTAAATAATATAGACTTTTACCATATGTATGGAATATTAAAAGATCTAGCAAATTTACAAAACCTTAATGAGAATAACGAGAAATGAGATCACCGGTTTCAACTGGTTTAAGAGCTTACGATAGGATAAAACTTGTCTGATCGGCCGTCCGTCTTATTATTCAATCATCAGTATTGAGTGAACATGAATAAAATACCACCTTCCCAGTTTTGTCTGTTTTGAGTAGTAAAAAGAAGATTGTTTTTGATAGGGAAAATTATTTGCTTGAATTAAAAGAAGATCAACAACTAAGAAAAAACCTCTTTTCAAAGCATTTTGTTATTTGAAAAATACGATGTTTTGAAAAACGGATATTCAGAAAAAACAATTTAAAATAGTTTAAGAATATGTTAAATTGATAAAATACGTTATTTTTTCAAGATTTGTGAATTTTTTGAGTGCTTGTTCTCTGCTTACAATGACACTAAACAAGAATGAACGAGAGGGGAGATAATTTTTTTTTTTTTTTTTTTTTTTTTTTTCATCTGATTATCACGTTCACTTGTTCAAATGTTCGGTTTGTGAGTTTCCATAGGGACCAAACTCTATAATAAATGCATTGTCTATGTTATATGTTAAAGCACACGTTTTGGAAAATGCTTACTCAACCAACAATTTCAATGATTGCACCAGAATATTATATGTCATATTTGCATTTTCTTCAAAAATATATTCAGAGCATGTATATGTCTGTTTACTCTGAGTTCGAATTTATTGAAACTACGTCGCCATTAAGACGGATACATTTACTGTAGGAATTTATTACACTCAGATCCCGAGGGAATACATGTGATCGTATAAATGCACTTAACTACTCCAGGATTCTGCATTTAACGCTGCGTCTAATATCACTAATTTATTGCAAATAGTAATGAAGTAGAGTTAATATAAAATATAGGTGGTCCGATAAAAGAAGAAAACATATTTTAGAAGAAGAAAAACCCAACATTATTCTATCAACAAATATATTAAAGAGATAATTAAGGTAAGCAAATACCCGTGGGTAGGAAAGAGAAAATGTATTACAGGTTCGTCAAGGGGATAGCAAATTGTATTACAAGACCAGTTTCATCGATGATACTTTTAAAACTGTCGATCTCAAACGGAAGCGGAGAGAACAAGGGACTGTTTTGCCAGCGGCTATCCCCACCAATGAGGTTAACACACAAAAAAATAAGTAATGAAAAATACATAGACCTCATAAAATTATTGCAGTGGGTTCTGGAAAAGTTTCCTGAGTTTCCTGAACCGCTTTAAATTAGTAGTTTTGTTGATAATCTGTAGATTTTCAGCCTTCAAAACCATAACATCATTTTGATATGTACACTTTTGTAAAGATTTTTTTCAATATTAATAAAAGTATTGTTACAATGATTGCTGTGTACTCCTTATTAACACAATGTAAGTGCTAAGGTCCTAAACGTGGTTTAATAAGTAAAGCCAATATAACGTAAGTCCAGTTTTAAGTCCTAAAATGGTTTTATAAGTACAGCTAAAAAAACGTAAATCAAGTCCTGACCAAATAAGGTGAAGATTTTTAAAAAATACCTAAAAATGGGTTAAGTATATACTATTTTAATGATTTCAATACTTTTTTATTGGCGAATTCAAGTGATAGCTCTACAGCCAGACATAGAGTAAACTTTTTCAGTTTTTATGCTCTCCTAAAAAGTTGTCATAGTGTGACTTACGTTAGTCTGGTTCTGAGGTACAGTGATATTAGGAAAAATAAGTAAAAATACTGTTACAATCGACAATTTCTGTTTATTACACAACTAATAACAAAATCATCACTAAATAAATATCATTTGTTCACTCGTAAATGACCTGTGAAGTTAGAAACTAGTTGTGCAATAAACAAAAATTGTGGAGTACAATAGTGTTTTCTTCTTTTTTTAATATAGTGACATCATTCTGTAATAATATATATCTAAATTGAAATAAGAAAGAGAAGAAGAAAAGTTATTATTATGTTTATTATTATTTGCTTTCTGCTCTGTATGAAATTTACGTATAAGGGAAAACTTAGCTATGTTGTAATAACTTGTTACTTTATTTTTTACAAATTGGAATTAATTTATTAAAGTTTTACTGATAACATTCTACAAGCTTATTTGTCAGTTTTCAATCAAATTCGGTAAATTGAATGCTTTGTAAAATTAACTGGTAAGATTAAGCAAACAGTTCTAAAATGGTGGCAGTTTCAAAATGTTATATCCACAGTTTTATAATAACTGAAATTACGACGCACTAATATCTTTTTTAAATATATGTTTTGTCACAGTATTTTATTTCTGTGAGTCATGGCAACAACTCCAAATCTCTTCTCAGAGACACAAAAAGTTATAGCCACCGATGGATATACGGTCAACTCAATCAAGAAGTAAATTTAATTATTGTAAGGTCGTAAGAAAAATATATGTGTACTTTAAGTTATGACAATTAATCTTAGTTGAAGCTACTTTAACCAACAACAAATCAATCTACAACTTATTCACAACATTTAGCATTGTAAAATGGATTCACTTCTCTCGATGGTGTCACAACACCTTATTTTAACGTTCTTTGCTGTGCAAATAAATTTAGACAACATTTTTCTGAGGATAACAAGAAATGTTAGGAAACGTGGTGTCTAGAATCTCTTTTTACTTTGATGTATGATTTATGTTTTAACTTGGGTAAATAAATTGTTTAGTCATTCATTCAGTGACTCAGTCTCTAATTTTAATAAATGTTTGACATTTAAACTATTCTACTAAGATTCCTTCTATAAACATAAATTAAAGTAAATTGAGGATTAAATAATAATGTCCCAACAGCTTACATTAGCTCCAGCAATGTTATTAAAGCTAATGGTAGTGTTAATGTCAGAATACAATAGCATTATGGGACTTTTAAAGACATTAAGGTTATAAAGATATTGTATACGTGCTTAGGCAATATACGAGCACTGACATCAGTGACAGAGAGTGCTCCTAACAATAAAGTTTTAATATTTCGTAAACTTATAATATCCATCTCATAACACATTATTTTCTAAAGAATAAATTCAAACCACTCATCTTCCTCAGCAAATCATTACATCATCAAGACAACAATAGAACTATCATCTCTAGAGTTCGAAACGTCACGTCTAACTAAAAAGAGTAATTTATGAATTTAATAATTTATTATTAGTGTAATATTAAAATCAATATGTTTAGTGAAGACTCAGTTAAAACATATGTTACTTGTGGAGAGTATACATACAACTGGAGTCATGTACAATTTTATGTAAGAGATAAGGATGTTCGACAATTAAGGTTGTTAATATTTTATCTCTCAACTGGATAGCTGTGTTAAATAATTCGTTAGTTGATAATTCAGTTTATCATTTAATACATTGTATGGATCACATTTTGAGACTGTGTAAACATAACATAAACCTAAGATATTGATTTTAACCTTTGAAATATTTTTTTATTATTGTCATACAGTGTACATGTTTTCGAGTGATTGTGTATGTTTAGTGTTGTATGTGTTAGTTTTATATAGTTTTTACGACGTGTTCCATAATGATATAGATGAGTAGATCTGATGATGGTGACATGAACCACCGAAACCGGTACTCCGATAGGATATATTTAAAGTGCTTGTCGGTGAGAAATAAGGTATAATTCGTATAATCCATTTATTATAAAAGATTAGTTATATTTATTATTAATTACAACTTATCTAATAATATATTCTTCATAATTTATCAAATAATGATGAAATTGTAATTATCCATGAACCAGATTCATAGGTTATAAACGCACTAAGTCAATAGGTTTTCTTCTTCAATCTGCTCTGATCTAGGTTGGCGCTGAGGAAAGGTAATACTTCTGCATTCATGTGAGTATTTAGTCTTTTGGTATGTTTTAAGACGATTATCTTAATTTCTTCTATAACGGTATAAATTTCTGACTCGCGATAAATATTATGCCCACACAGGCTTCAGGATTAGCTTGTAGGAGAAAACTGCAAGTGTCTTCCCAAGAGTCATTACAGCTTCTTCAGTTTGATATTTAATTCGTTCCTTTTCATTTTCACATGTATGTTCCTTACGAGTTTTGTGTCCAGCATCATACCAAGATAATTTACTGAATTTGCACTACGGTATTACCTGCAGGTTGATAATAACTGCAGCTAGTACAACTTTACGGTAAATTAGTTAACTATTTGCTTTCATTTGTTTATCCATTTAAGAGAGTATCGCGGCTTACTGGTGGCATCTTCCACATTGTTCACGACCACCAATACAGCTGTATTATTTGCATAGGTGGCGATAGTGGTGTCACAAACACTGCATTGATACTATTCATAACGTAATCTATTACACAGCTGGTATTTAAGTCCATGGTGCCATAATTTTATGGTTTTTGATTTTTCATTAAAAAAATTCCTAAATTATACCTTTGAATTTCATGAAATGTGGCTATATAATTATTTATGTATTTCTCCCCCTTTACCATTACTAAAATGCTCAACACTTTCAATTTATAGGTTTTGTTTAAAAAAACTGCTAAAAAATGACGTTTCACAATCATTAACAGCTTTAATTGAATAACATATCTCTTTTTTTTTTCTTTTTTTTCACATTTGGTTTATATTATATTGGTTCAATGTGATAGATTTAATACATTATTACTATTTTAAATTTTGAATTTTTCCCGATGTCTATTTTGGGCAATAACTTTAATAATGATGATAATAATAATACCAATAATGACATCAAAAAATTTATTTTTATGTATTATGTTAAAAAATCATTCATTTATAAATAATAAAAATAATAAAAGTTTTGTATTCTTTTGTTCTCTCGTAACAACTAAACACAACCTGGAACTTTGCCTCTTTTCATATCATTTTAGGCTTGTCAGACTTCATAAGCCGTCTTACTGACGTAGAATAATATCTAACATATTTTTATGTAATTCCCATTGATACATACTGGCATAAATCCAGTCCGTTTCAGTATCTATGCTTACTTCTAATCAGACAACATCATATCTGCACTTTGCACGGGGAGGTTTGAAGTTGAATATCTGCACCACCAAAGGGAGGCATGAGCTGGACAAAATAAGTTGATAATATATATATATATATATATATATATATATATATATATATATATATATACATATGTATTAATGGATTGTCGTTGGATAAATGGTGTATTGGTGTTGTAAATAAAATTAAAATATTTCCAACTACCTAAAGTGTGTTAGTAGCTATGGTTAGTGATGTACACTGGAGACTGTACTCATGAGAAGTACCACAAGACTCTCCACTGTCTTGAGGTAAAGCTTACTTTCATTATGACGGTAACAATATTTGCTGTTGTCATTTTTCATTTCCGGTTCACTTTAAAAACTAAAATGGGAATTTATAAAAATATATTAAATAATATTTATCTTATTATCACTGTGCAACTCTTATTTATTTTCAAGCTCTTTCAAATAAATGAGATCTGATGATGAAAAATGACATCGGTAATACTTCTTGTTTCACTTTAACATTACTCGTATAGGCGCAACTCACGACGACACATTCACACAAACAAATTATTAAAGCCTTTTTTTAATTGTTCTAGCAATTATTGTGTCTATCAAACCTGAATAAAACTAGAAAACTGTCTTTTTTACAATTTTACCATTATATTAAACTCTATTTTCTGTAAAATGTAATAGAGTTTAAAGTGACAATTTATAAATATACATCCCAATTTTTTACATCTACCCCTCCCCCCACCATTCAAGGATTGGCAGATATTAGACAAGATCATTGTAATTATGGTGTAAGAAATTTCATATTGCATATTTGAATTTAAGTATGGTACATCATAAAACTAACAAAACGCATTACCTACAAACTTCCTGTGTAATTTCCTTTCAGATTATTATTCTTAAATTTTTTTTTCCTAAATGTGAACTAACAACAACATCAGCAACGTTGGAATAATGGTAATTTATATATTTTAGTTCCCGTGGGAAGCAGGCAACTCATCGATAGACCTAAGTTTTCCCTTTAATTCTACTTCTTTTCCGTCTGTTTCAGGTTATTTTCAGTTCGTGTAGTTATCATTTCTTATATTCCTTTTAGAACCCAATTCTCCTCTATTTTAACGATCACTGTACTTGCTTGGATATTCACGTGAATCATTCTCTTAGTGTTGTTAGAAGTATTCCCTATGATCAGAGTAAGGATACACTATGAGTACATTTTGTAAGAACCAATACTTTAACCGAGACTCGAGACCAACACTCGACATTTTAAATCGAAACTACTCTTCTCTGCATCGGTCGTGCACTATTAAAAGTACGCGTGTTTAATTTATGTTGCATTGCATAGAGTTGGAAATAAACACTCTATCTGTAAACATATTCAATTCTTGTTGACAAATTGAAATATTCCCTTTGATATATAATTACAAATTAATTAACAGGCCTCTAAATTACAGATTGCCTGCATTGGACCGAACTAATATATTACCGTACATTCTACCCAAACGTTACGCTAGCTTAGAGTCCAATATATACTTCCATATATATTTTCTAAAGTATATTTGAAGACCAAATTCAATTAATAGAAATAAAGATTTAAGTAAACTTTGTATTTGTTTTATCTAACTGCGCTCAATTCAGTTGGATAAAACATTCAGTTACACAAAACATTGTTCAGTGAATGACATAATGTGTTTACAGATTCAATTTATAATAATTTATTAAATTCAACATCGTGTGTCTTATTAAGATGTATAATTAATGAAAATAGTTTCTGAAACATTAGTAATAATGTCCACATTTTTTGTATACAAACTAGATTAGCCTACTTCATTTTTGGCGGATAGGGTAAAGCAATATCTTTGCAAAATGTACATTTTCGACATACCACCACTGCAGAACTCTCCCCCCCCCCTTTGATGTAAATCCTTCAATAGGTTGTTGAGTGTGACTTGCATTTTAAAAGCCGTCCCTGAGGTCTGTCCATCAATGACGTTTTATCAAATTCTTCAGATGTCTAAACATTTTATGATAATTGGACATTATTTTCTAAAACAATACAGATATATTGTCTACATGGACAAACTCAGTAAGTCAGGTACCAAAGACCATGTATTCCTTCCTTATTAAGTTGATATAAACGATATTTTTTACATTTATGGCACCTTTAACCTAGGTTACCTTTCTAGTAACAAAATTTATGGAAACATTTTATTGAATATAATTCTGTCAAATATGTTCCAACAATGTTTGAAAACTAACTTTGAAAATCATAAGAAAATAATTATAATCGTTTACGAGTATTTATTTTAAATAAAAGAATATTTGAAAACATATTTAATTCACCATGAACTATATTTCGAAATGTTTCAAAGAACGAGAAATAAACGAATCAATTTGAAATTAGGAAAAATAAATTCCTGTTCTAGTTATGCTCTAAGCAGTTCAACTTGTAGGAAGCAAAGCAGATTTCTTATCTAGAAATTGTATTACTTTGAAACATATTAATTTATTTACTGAGCCTACTCTTTTAACATTGCTTATATTATACGACCAATCTACTTTCAAGAAATTTTAGTTATTTAATTTATTACCTTTCTATTTATTTATTTTAAGAAACAGAACATATAGGGCCTATATTCCACTATTCAAATACTGTAATAACTTATTTACACTAATTTTTACAACGTTGTGTTGTAGTAAACAAATTAAAACGTTGTTCTTTACAAATTAAGAATCTTTTAATTTTGTTTAACCCTAAAAATATTTCTTATACAAAATACACGGAAAAACACAGAAATGAAAAAACCTCTTTTTTTTCATTTTGTTTGTATTGGCACTAAGTATCATATTAAAATTGTGTTTTTCGATAAAAAGAAAAAATGGAGCAAAACACCTAAATAGTGAAGTAAAACGAAGGTAACGTAAGCAAGAGTTGCTTACTTTAGAATCGATAATTTGCAGGGTGGTGGGCTACTGAGAAGTTAACCTAGCATATTAAAATTCCTTTTTTCTATAAAAAGAAAAATGAAGCAAAACTTTTAAATTGTGAAGAAAAGGGAAGGAAAACTGGATCAAAAATTTGGTTATTTTGGAATTGATAATTTGCAGGAAGTAAAGTTAGCCTAGTACACTAAAACTGTTTTTTTGGTAAAAAAAAGAAAGAAAAACAAAACTTTTAAATGGTGAAGAAAAACGGAGGAAAACTGGGTCAAAAGTTTGGTTAAGTTATAATTGATATATTGCAGACTGGTGGGCTAGCGTGAAGTTAGCTCTGCATTTTAAAATTGTATTTTTGGAAAAAAAGGAAAAGGGATCAAAACAAGTCTTTATCCATCGTAAACAGGACGAGGCACATGTTTTTAAATGGTTTTTCAACGCTAAATTTAATGTTACAATTTGTGTGCCTCCAATGCATAAAAATATATATCTTAATTTTTTTTTATCAATCGAAGCATACGTATCTCCATTTTCAAAAGGTTGAAATAAACTACAACTATTTTACCAATAGTCACGAATTTTAGCACATAATTAGAACGCAACTTCGTGTAGGCCAATTTATTAACTAGAAACATAAATACAAAATCAATCAAAACTCACAACATGACAACCTTTAAAGACAAAGTTGCCTTCCAGCCCTACAAGAATACGACTCTGTTGATGTATTAAGCTGAACTGAAGATGTCGATAAAACGTTGTGTTCGAGGTGTAGTGTTTGTTTTAACCATCATTATTTTGTGTGTGAATTTATGTAAAAAAATTAATATGGTTTGCTGTTTCTGAAGAAAAATAAGGAATGTACAAAATAAAAAATTTAATTGTTACAACGTCAATCTTTGTCATAGATTATCTAAAGTAATATTTTTCGTTTATGGCCTAAAAGCGTATAAAAAATTACAACCTTAATGTCTTCAAAAGTCCCACAAAGCTATTGTTGTCCGACATTGACTTTATCCTTAGCTTAATAACATTGGTGAAGCTGTTGGTGGATTATAATCTCCAGTTACACGGATTTATATAAAGAATTACTTTATGATTAGGATATTTACTTTGAAATTAAATTATACGACAAAACCGTATTGCAAACAAAGATTGAATAAATTAGTAATGAGTATCCAGATCACAAACCAAATAAAAAGACTTCCTAGGAACCCATCTTTTTAACATTCATGCTGTCCTAAGAAAAGAAATAAAAGTTATCTAATTGAATTTACGTTGTACAAACACCCGCATGTTAAGAGATTAGATAGGAAATGTTAGGGCCTCATCGAAACAATCTTATAAGCTATTATTTTATTGATAACAAATCCGACGGCCATCACGTCAAAGTCAAGATAGTTAGAGAAATGTATAACTAAAGTAGCGTTCAATAAAATTAAAGCCTCAACTACAAATACATTTAGGATGTAAAGTTCCAAAACTAAATTGACTCTTTGGTTGTGTACAGAAAGTTACCGTTGAATTAAGACAGGCATCCTGTCCATAACAGGAATTACCCTAAGGATACGTTCCGGATAAAATATGATAATATATTACACATAATAAATTAAAACTGCGCGGTGTAGAGAAATTTGTTACTCTAGTAGCCTATTAGGTGGTTTATTTAATCTGTATTTAAAAAAATAAAATAAAAACAATATTTTATAGCACTGTAGGCATTATTTGACATTAGACAAATTGAAAGCGTATAAAAAAATATGTTTACGATAACTTTTTTTCTATATTTTTTATGTATAAATCATATCTTGAGTTTGGATACATAGTTTGTAATCATTCTGTGTAAATAAAAGATACTTGAAGTGTATGGAAGCTATTGGAATAGTTAACTAACTTCAGCAGGAAGATTTATTGCCTTCAACTATGTTTTGGAATATCATCCAACTTTGGTCTATTAAATTAAACTATTTATAATCTGAATTTAATCTAATTAAGTTAATGAGAAACTGCTGTAGGCTAATTAGACTAAATATAAGATTTACCTGATGCATCGTATTTTACTTTATAGTTAGATAGTAATATGATAGGGGAAACGTGTTTATTTTATTGTCCTAATACACAAAAATTATGTCTTGAAATATTATAGATCAAAATTATCGTAATGTAATAAGCGGAATTGTTTGAGTACAAACTTAGTCAGCCCTTAAATTATACTTCGAAAAATTACACTCAAGCCAACCACCGTTGATTAATGTGTCTCCTCACTAAGAATTAACAAATTGTTGAAAATAACTAAACTGTACAAACATAAAGTCCTGGGTGAAATTCTAATCAATGCCTTTATTGGCGCTCCTGATTTGAAAAGTGACGACTTAAACCTCAATGCTACCACAACATTTATAAATAATAACAACATTTGGTAACGGTAGTCAGATTGACTAACAAAACATGTATTAGCTTATTTAAATACAGGGTTGATGGTAAGATTTTTTTGAAACTAAAAACATTTATTTATTTTGGAGCGGTAGATTCGACTTTCAAATTCGTATTAATTTGAACAAACGAGTATACCTAATATACTCTCTATATACTCAAAGATTTAAAATTATAAGATAGGACTTACAAATACTGTCAGATATTAAACCTTTATTTTTCTTCTTGCTGTTGAAAGGCAGAAAATCTCACGGTCATCGTGGCCTTATAAAAAAAGGAAGAACATAAAATAAGACCCCTAGCCCTTGAATACTCAACATTTTCAGAGCAGAAAGAAAACAAGAGTTGTTAATTTTAAATTAAAATTTAAATTTTAAATAGTATTGTAATTAATGATATTTCAAGTGAAAAATATACGACATAGACTGGGAATTGAACCCAGAACCTTTGGCTTTACGGTTACGCGCCAATGCTTAACCAACTGTGCCATCCAATTCATTTCTCAGAATATTCAGAATTCCTCGAAAATTGGAGCAAAAGTATAATCAAGTGAGAAGTGAACGGCCTATACTGGGAAGCGACTAGGATAGCTCATTTGGTAGAGCATTGTTGCCTACAGCCAAAGGTCCTGGGTTCAATTCCCATTTTAGGTTGTATACTCTTTACTTGAAATAATATTTAACAAGAGTTGGTCAAGAGAGGTTAGTTAGGTAGATGAAACAGAGCGATTAAACCTCTGACAACATGAAAAAAAAAAAAAAAGTTATAAATCCAGCCAGGGTCGTCGTGATTGCCACCGCGTACACATTATAAGTAATCCCCTGAGAGTATGGTTTCAAAACCAAACACAGGATTACATGATCTGAGAACCAACCAATCATTCTCTTGTGTTTAAGCTGTTTACTAATTTGTGTCATCATTCTTCGCCAGTGTTCGTAACAAATGATAAAACATTTTCTTCCGTGTTTCAAGTCTACTAAGATGTCAAACCAGAAGTGTATCCAAGTTCTAAGACCGTTCATAAGTCATTACAGGAAACTGTCAAGTGTCACTGTAATGTCTTGTAAAGTGACGTCACACTGTTGTTTAAACACATTAATGTCACCATTAGAGCTGAAGTATGCTGTTGTGTCAACCCTTGGAGTTTCTATTACATCGACATATCAAGAGCTGTTCCAAATCTTCTAAATCTGAAGTTAGACTTCCATTCCATTTTGTCACGATCTATTTTGTTCTTCACCTCGACATATTTCAAACTATGCCATAATTTTATTCCTCTTCCATCTAGTCTTATATTTATAAATTAGATTTAAAATATTTCTTGCTTGTTTAAATTAATTAACGATTCTTTATTATACTAGATAAACATATAAATTATATTTTTAGTACGATAATACAAAATAATGTAAAATGTTACCCTGGGATCAAATAGTATATTTTGGATAACAAACGTTTTATACTATTTTATGTTTTAGTTACCAGCGATAACTCCAAGCATTTTATGGACGTCCAGGATATTGGTGCTCGGAATTGTTGACAGTTCAATCTGAAGTATTAAATATAAGGATGTGAATAAGGCATAACGAGCAGTCATAAAAAAATTCAAATGAAATTTGAATGATTTTCTAATACTTTTCACAGAAGATTTTTACTTAAGAAAAAATCCTGCCTATCTATTGTTTTGATGCTTTCATTTAAGTGCATTAAAGCATTTTAGAATTTCATAGGTTATAAAATATAAAATTAATCTTTATTTAAATAAATTTATACAGTTTTGTTTCTTAAGGTTTACTAAAAACTTCATATTCCTTTTATAAATGCATCAATGAGTAAAATATGAACAGTAGTCTAATAGTTTACGATTACCGATGCCTACAAGAAATCCGTTTTAAAGACAAGGCATTCATCATTACAGGATTTATATACATCTATAGGAGCAGAATAATATACAGGTGATTTAAATCTGCACTGCAATACTTTAGGAGGTGATTCTACAGCTAAAAGTGAGACAAAAAAAAAGATGGACCTTCGTTTTCCGTCTGTTGGCCATTTATGTTTTTGCAAAAAAAAAATATATATATATATATATATATATATATATATTTATTTTTAGAAGGAGATAATATATTGTGAAATACTATTTTGTTACCAAATTTATTTAATGAACTTAAATTGTATTTTACAGTGAAATTGAGTGGAAATTTTGTATACGCCTTATTTATATAATTTTTATGTAAATGGCCGACGTTAAAATTTTTTATGTCGTATATTTTGAAAACGATTAACATATTTAAATATTTACAAGATATATTCTTCTTATAACGAAAAAAAATAACTTTTATTTTTCAAAGGATAACTGAGAAATAACAACAAACAAAAATACAGTACATGAATGCAATTATTTGTTTATACAGCTATTAGAAAAAGCCCAGATACTGGGAATACATATTACATACAGTGCAAATTCCAGTTTATATAACTCCTTACCATAATGCATTTTTAATGTGACAAGATATGTGTCAGGTAAATGAAATCAAAATAAAATTAAAGATGGTCGCTATAAATGAAGTAAAGGGTGAAGGGGATAACCAGCAGAGAATGTTTATAATTGGATTTTCAACTTGATGGACGTATAATTTCTCTGTCTAAAATATGAAATTAACTTTGCTTTTCATTTTAGAAGTACACAATATATCATACAACGCAAATAAAGTTTGGAGGTTGACTAATATTTAGTTTTATTTGAAAACATAATTTTTTATCAATGATATGGATTAAATAGAAATGTATTTAAAAGAAGTATTTTTATATAAATAGGTACAATAATGTAAATATAGATTTGAAGTTTAGATATATACATAGAGGAACATTAATCCTTATAGTTTGTGTTCTATTGTTTCTTTTCCTTGTTTGCTACCGTCTCCAATCAGTGCCTTAAGGTCAGTATTAGAACATTGAGAATAAAACAATGTGCTAATAATTACAGTATAATAACATGCTATATATCAAAGTACTAAATTGCTAACCTGTTGAGACTGCGGTTGGTATGTTTGGTAGACCAGTGATGTTTCTGTTATTTATTGCTCAGTATGGAAAAGTAACTTAAAGGATGACCAAAAAAATTCTTCGGATTAGATGATTAGACATAAAACTGATCACTTACTATGATATTGCTGACAGTGCTCCCCGCCAGTCTCCAGATAATTCATGATACACCGTACCGTATTTTCGACGACTAAGTATGTTCAATATATCTCGGTACACATTCCGAATGTATTCTGTGATGATTATCCACAAAATATCAATTGTGTATTATTCGAATATACTGAATTTTTCATTGTATCCCTGATATATTGGTTCCACAAACTCGTCATCCATGTGTGTTATATACAAATAAAATTATAATGAGCATATTCGGTTACCCAAGTATATGAGTTACGTTATTTTACAACGCTAGTCTCTTCAAAGTTTTTATGTGTTGAATAAATACACTTTGTCTCAAATCTTTCTTCATTGTTAAAAATATCCCTGAAACCCTTGAATGTTGATGTTTTTCAAAGCCTCCACTGTTTGTTCTTCATTTTGAATACGTCACTAAAACGTTTCTCTCCCATGCCATAACAGAAAAAAAGTGGCATAGAGGGAGGTCGAATAAATATTGTGGAAGTGAGACAACTGCCACGTTGAGTTTGACCGAAAACTGTTGAAAAGTCACATAAGTGAAGGTAAAATTGTAAAGAAACACCTGTTATGAAAAAATTGTTTATATTTAAAAAAAAGTGTGTAATTTTTCTAAGATATACAAAAGTTTAATCATTTAATTGTCAAGAAGATTCTGTAAAAAAATTATCAATTTATCAAATTTCTATTAGAAAAAATCAGATTTTATGAAAAAACTATAAAATAGCTAAAGAAAAAGCCCTATTTTGAAAAGTTCCAAATATAAATATTATAGAATTCAATCTTGTAATATACCATATTTAAGAGAATGGTCTGTAATATATGTATCAAATAAATATGTTATTTTTAAAATGTTTGTAGTTAGTATGTCTGGAATCAAAAAAGTTGCTATTAGTCGACCTAAAATTTCTAGATAAACGACATATATACCTTACAAATACATTTTTATAATTTTTCTGAAGATATAGAAAACGTTTATCGTTTATCTTTTACCTGTGAATATAGTTTTGTAAAAAATAAATTATCAATTTAGTAAATTGACATTAGACAAAAACAGTTATTCAAATATAAACACAAAATGATGGGCTAGGCCTAACAAAAATGATAGTAGGCTACACAAAAATAACTTCACTGAAATAATATTCACTTGAAAAAATAAATTATGTATTATAAATTGAATTTTTCTATATATTTTTACAAAACTATATGTTTTGAACTGTATTCGCTAACTAATTTCACAAATATACATTTCAAAAGAAAAACTAAAATGTCACGCACTTGCTCAATGCAATGTGTAATGTACAATGAATATCTCGTATAATCTGGCCTGTTTCGGTATAATGGCCTCAAGGAAGTCGATTTTCACGTGGTAATTTATTGGTTTTAAACCCGGCAGACCTAGACTAGTATTATACCACTGGAAAGAGCAGAATCTCTACAATACTATTACAAAAGAGTTCTTCCACAAATATACAAATGTATAATAGATATTTCACGATTCGTTGGATGTCGTTATAGTTCGGGAAAATATTCCGTAAATGTGCTTTCGTAGACAACGGTCTATATCCCACTCTACGTAAATGCTACAATTTTTTTAAAAAAACAGTTGGAAAGAGGAAAAATTTATATATAAAGTAGTGTATAAAGTATTAATAGACTAAACAAAATACTGACTTGTAAAAAATCAACAAATGTGACGTATGTTTGAGACAAAATGTCTACTCGCCAGCGCTGATCAAGTAGAGCAGCGGGTAATACTAACTTCATCCAATTTAATCATGACATATTACATATCTTGGACTTTTGTTTGCATGAAAATGGAAGTTCAGATTTACAACTTTCCATTGATGCCAAATTTATTGCGATTAGACGATTATTAGTGGGGGCGATGTTGATTTCAAAGTAAGATTTGTATATGTCCGTAAGTTGTTTTGTGTTTCGTTACCGCTTCCAGGGTAGGAAAACACGCCTTTAACGATAAGGGTGTATTGTTATACCTTTTAACGGTAGGTTTGGTTTTATTTTCCTGGTGAAGTTGGTTTATTCTCGAAATATGTTTTCTCCTTTTTATCGGACGATTGATGTTAAATTTATTTTATTCCTATCGCAATGTAATTAGTGGTATGAGACGCTGCATGAAATGCAGAATCCTGGGTAGTTAAGTACATTTATACGACCCCATTCCTTTTCTCGGGATTTAAATGTCTGATAAAAGAGCTAGAGTAAATGTACCTGTGGTAATGGCGACGTAGTTTCAATAAATCTCAGGTACTCCCAATAAATACTCGGTCACGGTGCCACACAACTAAACATGAAGTGGGCTAGATTTTTTTCATGAAAATGAAATTAAGATTTTTTTTTTCTCCCTGAAAATGAATGTGTGTGTAAAACTTGTATAAATACATTTTCCGTCTTAAAACGGTGGCATATAAAACAGTGTAGCATTTAGAAGCAGTGACCTAAATGTAAGAACATCCCACTAAATTTTTAATGTTTTGATTACACAAATTAAAACCTTTTCATGTTTCATAGGTAAACAAAATACAAAACAAAGATTTTTTTACATAACATTTACATTGTTTTGTATCAGATTTTCTCTAAAGATGAAACTACTTACTTGTGCAACAATGTAAATTAAAGTAAAATATAACAGTAGTCGGAACGTTTACGTTTCCTACAATTTGGGTCACTCGCCAACGAGGCCAACCAATGTAGCAGTTCTTCACATAATATCATCAACATTCATGAGTGTATATAACTAGTTGGGTACAGTATATATACATAGTGATTTTGAAGAATGGTAAATCAAAATCACAATTCAAAGAGAAAGCCACCTATATAGCATGTAACTTTTATTTTTTTCTCTGTTAGTGTTGTTTTATGATACATTGAATGGTTCACAGAATCACTATAGATTTACACGAAACAAAATCAAAGTCTATGCAAATAACCAAGCTGTTTCACCTAATGCTGTCCCGTTATCTCGTCCTGCTGCCTCCACCACCCATTTTTTTTCCCTTTAATTCAGATCTGTCAAGTATGTAGGGGCAATTATCTGCCCCTTCATTCCCCATACAGTTATTTTGTTTGTTGTAGACCTATAGTTCTTTAATTTTTTATTAATATTGGTGCTTTTTTACCCCTTGAATGCTTTCTTGAAAGTCGTTTTACCATCTATAAAATGTGCTTATTTTCTACAAATTTTAATATACAAGTTTATTTACACAGACATAAGCAATTAATTCTTCATATATGTAGCAATTATATCGTCTATTTTCCATGTTAATAATTCTTGTAAACCTGTAAAAAAAAGTTACAAAAAAAAAGAAAAAAGAGGAGCAAGGAAACTTTAATAAAAACTAGTCCAAAGAGTCAAAACAAGAACCAGGCTGTGAATTAGGTTTAACTCAAATGTTCCTTCGGGTATACAGTAATTACAAAAAAACACATGTACGTGTTAGTTGTTAAAAAACTTTATCCAGTACAACAATTGTTTCTTTCGATCTGTGTTCTATATTTTAAATGTCTTTCTACAAAGTAGCTATTTATAAATATATATAAAGAAATTACTTGTATAAATGTAATAAGGGATTATATATTTTGTGAATTTTAAGCTGTTAAAATGACCGTCATCTGGTTATATTATTGATTTTCTTTTCCTATTATCGTATTACTTTTTATAAATAATAATAATAATAGCTTTTTTTAACTTGATACGTTGATTAGTACTTTTATAAAAATAATAAGTAAAAATGCATAACTAGCTTATCGTAGATCAAACTTATTTGTTTACATTGTATTGAAATTGTTTACAAAGATTGTCTGCTAGGTTAGATTATACACTTATTATCTCTCCCAATAATACCACTCAAGAACTTTTTTCTTTATTATTGATATTTTTATTATCTATTTCTCATGAAAGATAAATTACGTTAAAGGGTGTTATCGAGCTTGCTAACTTTATAACAAAAACATTTGAATAAGTATTTATATAGACACTGAACTTGCTTAGCTTGCCCCATAAGCTCGTACTAATCGTACATCGAATTTAAACGTATTCAAATTTTTTTAATGACGAGTGTGAAAAATCATTATCGTTTTTCGACAACGATTGATTGCTATTGTAATTTTCTTTTACTAACGATTTACACATTGGTTTGGACCATCAGTGTGGTCGACTTAACTAAAATTTGAACATATTCGGTTCAAACAATTTTGAGAAATTTCAGCTTTTCTATTAGTTTTATGGAAATTTTTTGGATGTTTAACTTATGAAATTTAATTTCTTTTATGAGTTTTTTGAGATATTTAATAAAACGCCTGGAGATATGACCAAAGAATACCCACATAAAAAAAAATGATCAAAATCGGCTCATTCATTTAGGCTGTAAAAAGTACATTGGCGATAGATAGATATACTTCCAACACTCTTTTCTACCCAGGAGATCTCAAAACAGAAAATTAATTCTGTCCAGTTATAAATTTTCTCCTTAATATAATAAAAATTCTAAAGAAAATTAATAAGGCAGTAAATTCACCAAAGCAAATAAAACGAAGGCTGAACCTGGTGATAGGGGCATTGAAAAACTGTATATATAGATGAATCAATGACTAAATCCTTAGGGGAAAATCATACGATTTTATCCTTAACCAACGAATAAAATATTAAAGTATTTTATTTTTTAAGCCTCGAAGATGGAGGAACTACGAAACGCGTCAACAAATATAAATAATAAGACAATGCTAGGACTGTACTAAAACCAATTTTGTAGATCATACCAATAGTAATAATTATAATAATATCAAAAGTATCATTTATTTGTAGAGGACACAGGTTTTAAGTTTTCAATATTACCGAGTGATATTTATTTATGGACAGATAGGAACACACCACTTTAGACTGAAGCAGTTGAAACAGTCATTCCTCTTACCGATTTTTTAATTTACTCCGAATTATAAATTGGATTTTTCCCTCAAAATTTTCCTTTTTATACACGTTATAAATGAACGTAATGTTGTCAAAAATATGCTCTTAGGTACGTCCAAACGATTTTCTGGGAACTTTAAGATGGAGCCCAACATTCTACTTCTGACTTTTCTCTGTGGTAGTCGCACTTTTAAAAGCTTCAGTAAAAATTATTATGAATTTGTTACCATAACATGGTTGAGTATGTACCATGATAACACCTATTAACTTAATTAACTATGTTTTTTTTTTTACTTTGCTAAACTAATATTTTAAATAAACAATGTTGGTGAAAATTATCATTGGTTTTAATCTTAAAATCGCGCAAATCTAATTACAATGATGAAGCGCAAAGTTTAATTAGTCAATTTAAATAGTTTTTGCTCATATAGTTTGTGTTAATCGACTTGCCTCAAATATTCAGAAAATTGCAGATTTCAATTATGCATGTAATTGTACTATCCCCACCTCTCTACTATAATAACTAACAAATTAACGAAGTTAACGTCAATAATGTAATTCTGAAACCAAACCTAAGAAGAAAATACGGTATTTGTATAGTTACGATAACACAAGTCCAAGACACCGACACGCTTGATGGCTTCTTCACATATGTACAGCTTCTAGGTCTGCCAGAACCACAAGTGAAGCTAGTAGAGATTTTTTTAACATGCACATATTTATGAGATCCATTACAGCCAAGCTGTACCACTTAGATCTATCAATACAAAGATTTCCTTCATGGTTCCAAGTTTAACTTTGGGTATTATATTTAGATCTTCGTGTTTTATACTGTATGATATGGCTAGGTAAGTACCACGATGGCCGTACGTCAACTTGTTCCTTGCTGATCACTTACAACATTTAGTAGGGCCAATGACTACATAAATACTATAAGACACGACATAGGATAGGGAAATAGTCTACTCTTTACGGGTGCTGTTCGTCACAAGTTTGACACACAGCTATCAGAAAGCGCTAGCAGCAGGTGCTTGACTGTACGCATCCCACTTGGTTGAGACTGTACAACTGTTGACCTCTCTCTCACAAACCTTCTCACTTACTTCCGTCAGCATAGTCAGTGTTGTCAGTTCGTGCGCTGACATAAGCGATTCTCGACCTTCCCTCGCATCTCTGGTCCCATATGTGGCATCAGTGCGTTTTCTCTTACCCGCCTGAAACATTGTTTGACCGTGGAGCCACCTAGCGCCAGTCACATCAACTTCAGATTCTCTAGCAGAGCGACCTAGCGGGTATTGGTCAACTCAAGAATAAGCGTAGAATATTTAACATGGACATGTCGTGTCTTATAGTATTTATGTAGTCATTGGTAGGGCTAATTGTTATTAATTGGGCTGCTTTTCTTTTCAATTCCATGGAACCTTTTGATTCCGCTTTTCGAAATTTGTTTACCACGATCAAAATTCCCATTTTAGCACAACCATAACAAACTTGATAGTGTCTATTTTAATGTTGGAATTTTATGTTCTGGTCTATGACTGCAAACTCCAAATTTATCATCAAGAAATAGAGAGTGAAAATAATCTCTTTAGATATAATCAAAATTTGACACATAAGAAATGTCTCCATATTGGTCCACCCGTTTGAACCAACGATACCCTGGAAATACACAATCATATATAATTGCAAACAACACCAACTGTGTTTTTTTGGAATGATGTCTGTCTGGTGTCAGTTGTCTGTGCCCAAACCCGTTGGAAAATTTAAATAAAATTTAATACGTGGCAATATATTAATATATAAATATATTTAATATTTTTGACTAAGTACTCAATATTTGGGGGTAGCTGTCATAACAAAATAATACAAAATTACTTTTTTCTTAAAATAGGTATTAACGAGTTTAATTGAATTTCGCTACATCTAAGAGCCCAAATAAATTGTGCAATCCATCTTTCCAAAAATTCCGATGTAAGACTTATCGGTGAAAACAAAAATTGGCCAGAATAAATGGGCCTATGAAATAAATCAATCAAATATTCACAGCTATAATTTTATTTCAAACAAAACGAAGATTCATAGACCAAGTCACCATCTTCAGCTGATAGCCTACAGTCGTTGAAACGTCGTCTTCCTTCAAAAAAACTGTTTATGAAAAATTGTGGTTTTCATTATATGTTATTTGAAGTTCCCACAAGTGTTACTCATTTCAATTAAATAAACGTCTACTTCATTTCAAATTTGAATTAAGGAGAAAGCACTCAGTCCATTTTATTAGCAGATACATACAATTACCTTGCCAATCCCAGTAATGGCTCAAACTACAATGTGTATGTAATATCTTGTATACAAAACGTATTGTTTTATATTTTTAGAAATGAGACACGTCATTCATTTTAACTCCCTCCCCCCCACCATAACTGTAACCTCACGTGACCTATCTATTAAAACCCACATGTGAGTTTATGTTTGTTTTTCATGATATTTTCTATTTTTCTTCATATGAAATAGTATTTCTTCATGCATTTTCGTATTTTCTTAAAAACGACGAAAGTATACTTTGTCCATCCCCTCCTTACAAAGAAACGTTATAACTATTTATTCTGAGTGGTTTATGTTACTTTGTGTATTCTTCTTTAACATGAATGGGTGATATATTATTCTTTTTTCTTTCATTTTTCTTCAAAGTATTAACTGGAGTTTTTATTTTATTCTCTAACTTAAAAAAGAGTAAACTATTTCATTCTGTGTTGTGTAAGTTAATATTTACTTGTTCATTTCCAGTAGAGGTTTTCATTTGAAAATTTACACTCACACTCTCTGGAATGTGCACATTTTTAGGCTTGTGAATTTTGGCTGCGTACAAATAGGCATCAAAATAACGTTTAACAGACCATCGTATAAATTAGTAATGGTAATAAATACGAGTATGTCAATCCCGAAGTACACGTTTAACTAGATTTACACGTTTCTTCACCTAGTCTTCTTTCTCTTGACCAAATCTTGATATCTTCTGACCCCTGAAGTTATTTTCGTGGGTTACTCGGAGTTTTTTAACATTCAATAAGAAGTTGTCCAACAATGAAATAATAAAAAATAACGAAAGACAGAATGGTGTTCTGTGATACGCTGGAAGTGAATTTAAATACGCTCGAGCTCGTAGGTTCTACGACTGTGGTCAAATTTGGTTTCACAAATACATTGCGTTTGTAGTAACAACTTGAGCAAGAAGTGGCAATAGAGAAATTGCTTCATTAATCAGGGATTCTTTGTGGATTAATAAAAATATTGCTGTTGATAGAGTAGGTTAAGTTGTTTAACAGGTTTTCTAAATCTTGTAATTATTGTGTATATCACTACTCTCTTAACGTCGAATAGACTTATTAAAAAGTCTCAACTCGCTTCGCTCGTGTCCAGTGTCTGGACTCTGGTGGGTCTCAAAGATTAAGGGGCCTCCACTTTCGTACCGGCCTTGGCGAATCTCGTAATAAATAAATATCACATTTTATGGAAGTTCAGGGACATTTTATTTTAGACTATAACTTCCCTCGGATCTACATCGGATAATATACGTTATTATCGAAACAAACAAACACAACAGGTAAAAATCTACTAAGAAACTAACACCTGTTTTTTTTCGATTATTCTCACAATCTTGTTTACAAAATTTAATAAAAAAACATGTTTATACAACATTTGTACAAAGGAGTAAACATCTCGTCTTCTAGAGAGTTATAGTAATTCAATTTCATTAACTGTTTGAATTCTGGTTATTATTATGACTAACAAAAGTAATAATATTCGTAACAGAATAATTGTTTCTTCGAGCTCAATGTTATAAACTACAAAAGTTCTAGAGGTTTAACTGCTACTAATGTCAGTACATTTAACCAGTCCTTAGTTTTGAGGTTAACTCAAAACACTTGGAACTACTTTACACTACAGTTCACTCCAAATAACATGAGAATAGAGAAAAACAAATATATTGAGCGTGTTCCTGACGCGTTTCGTTCTAGTCTACATAGCACTATGAGCATTACTATTATGAAGAAACTGATTTAATGGTATTCTCAGTCATTGCTTATTTATACGTTCAGGATTTACTATTTATTGTATATTATTATTTTAAGTGATTTATTTATTTAAACACTTAACGCAATTTTATATTATTCAATAATCAAATTAATTAATATGTTTATTACCTGACGTTTCTTATGTTTCTCTCTTTCTCTTTAAATATATGTGTGTGTATATATATATTCCGCTCCTGACGTCAACTACCTGAAATGTCCCGACAAAAACGCAAAACATTACAGAGTCAAAATTAAGTATGTAAGAAAAGAAATTTAAAACGTTAGGGTGTGCGATAAAGTAGATTATTTTGAAGAAAATTCCACTTTGTTTTCAAATAACGAATGTCCAGGGTTGGGTACAATATTAAATTCTTTAAATGATGATACGGAACAAGCAAATTTTAGCAGAACAAATTTTTTAAATCAATTAAAAGTTTACATTTTTAATTTCTGAAGATAAAACAACGGTTTTATTATTTAGAAAGAGATTATATAACTTTATAGCGGGTAAATTATTTAAAACAAAAAGAAGAGAAAAGACAAATCTATTTTTTGGTAGAAAGTAGGTTAAATGTTGGTCATACAAAAGCAAAGGTTTAGACAAAAATAATGAAGTGCAAAGCAGTTAACAAGCTTTTATGTCGAGTTTATAAACTGGGCTTAAAAGTTCATCCGGAAAACAACTAATAATTTTACACAAAGGAAGGGAGAAAGGATTTGTTGACCTGGATTTATGGATTTTTGAATCCCATTCTACTCGTGAATTTCACGAAGAAATGGACGGACGAGCGTTTGAAAGTTGGTTTCTGAAAATAATTTCCTTCATTGAAACGGGATCTGTTGTCATGGATAACGCCATAATACTTAGAATTGAACTTTTAAAGCACACAAAAAAATTTTGTTCTACTTTAACGATTGAGTACTAAGCTTCGTATAACAAAACGTAAATTAATATATTTATGTATTCATATAATTACAATAGGCTTATAGTATTATAAAAGCCAAAGTTGCCTAAATAACGTTCTGTTATCTGCAACAAACACTCTCTCAGCAACAACATTTGTTAATTAATTTATAATCATTTGTAGAGGATGCTCTATAAATTGTAAGTAAATTCAACATATTGATTTCACAGCTGAATTCAGTAATTTTATAGTATGTAATGTAGAAAAATATATGTTATAGAAAACTTAAACTCTTCTTCAATTCTTGATAGATTTAAATACGTTAAAATTAAATTTAAATTTTGAAGTGACAACGTAACAAAAAAGTGGACTTAATTATTACTATTTAGTAAGGATGGGTAGAAAGGACTTATTTAGAGAAATATTAGTTGATGTAGCCCTAATGTTTCCCGATATCCCACTCTTGAAGTAACTACAAATGTTGTCGGGGCAGCCATCTTATAAATTATAAGCGTGAACAAGTATAATTTAAATCGACATTATGACGTTATAACATTAAAACTGCAATGAAAAAAACTCATGATACATGGATACAAATCATATACATACTCATTATTAATCTTTATACCCTGCGATATATTTCGTCTTGGTTAGTTGACTGTTTGGATGACCAAAAGACGATCTCATGTGTTCTAAATAATTAACTATAATTCGTTTTATAACGTTATTTTTCAACACACAATAAAAATAAAGATATCAGCTGTGGTGATTTAAAACAGCCCATTATTTACGTCTGGAGTAATTGCTAAAATGTAATTTGCTAAAACAAGCGGCTGATTTGCTGATGTAAAGAGCCTCAAACCACTGACCTACGAGAGACCAGACTCAGCTGTTGAGTTTTTAGTGCGTTTGCCTTTTCATTGGTTATCGCTGAAGATCGGAGGTTTTGAGCTAACCTCGCTTTAGATCGGTCTACAACTTCAAGGTGCCTTCATTTAATATCATACACGAAAATTTGGCGAAATATTAGTTAATTATGTGAATAGGCCAGAGCATGCTTGGTAGCCACGTAATGCATACGACCTATTTCTGCTTAATTATTAAGTATAATGTGCAATAGTGTAACTCCTATTTAATAAAGTGTTTAATAAAGCTGGCTCGTGGTATTTATTAGGTTAATTTTGTGACAAAAGCGAACATGTCGACCTCTGGATGATGAAACATGTTTACTTCGTTAAGTTCCTGGTAAATTAATTATACTTATAATAAGTTCACTTCCGATACGCCCCCCCCCATAGTAAATTACTCTTTTTCCCATTTGATTTAGCTTAAAAATTCTAAGTAGCTTGTATCTTATGAATATTTTGTAAAATCAATGGTTCTCAAAATATTTAGCATTAATAATGTTAAACGAACGTAATTTTAAAACTGCCACCTAAATAAAATGTGCAAAAACATTGCACAAACTTTTCCATTCATACATCGTCAAACCAAATAAAACGAACCAAAACAAATCGTCACCAGAATTATAATTTCAATAGTTGTCAATCAAAAACTGAAACTGAACGATTGTCATCGTATTTAGAACAATATTTATACATTAAAACAAGAAACTAAACTTGTTTGGCTTGTTCCACAACACGTGCTCGGAGTAAATCATATTTGATTAAAATCGAGTTTTAAATGACGGCGGTGAAAGTTCATTTTGTGTTTTGCCATTTATTACAAAACCTTAAAATTTTCTTGCTTACAACTTCACACTGGTTAGGTCATTATTCTTCACATTTCATTAAAATTCAAACGAAATCGGTTGAGCCAATTTTGAGAAATGAAATATTTTAAACAAATTCGTGGGCGTTGTTTTTTACCAATAACTCACAAATCTCCCTTTTTGGAGACATGGCAACTCCGAGTGGTATATTAAAAAAAAAATAGTTAACTTTTATTTTTCATTAGAGAAAAGATTAACAAAAACCTAGATACTGAACTGAACACATTTTATAATCACAGATGCAGAAAAACACGGATAATACAATTACTTTGATCACAGTTTAAAAATAGTTAAAGTTTAACTGTTACATTTGCTCCTGTTTCACGGATTATTGGATTAGATTTTCCTGGATCCAGAGTTTAGGATTAACAATTGTAAGCTCCACATTGCTGGACAATTTAATAATATTATTTTTACATTCAGAAATTCACTACAACAATAAATGTTTTAAGAATTTATATTATGTTATAAAATGTATTTCAATAGTCCACAGACGATAAACTTTCAATACAAAGCTCCTTTGCAGAAATTAATTTAAACACTTTTAACACACATAAGTATTGTACTTATACGTTCTCCCTAAATACTCAGTATAGAGAAAGTTATTTAAAAAGTTATTACTCAAAAAATCAACGCCGAGATTTTTCCGGATGTATCCTATCCGTTTTGAGGTCCCCTGAGTTCATATATTTTTTTAGATAAGGTTTGTCTGTTTTCTGGCGTCTGTTGGATGTACAATGATCTACAAACCAAAAGCTTAGACTTATTTTAATCAGATACCTGAGGACTTGGGGAATAGTGAACATATGAAAAAACACAAAATTATGATTTTTCTCAAAATTGGCTTTAACGGTTTTGATCAAATTTTGTTCACATGTAGACTAAGGAGACAAACAAAACTTATTCATCACCATTTTTCCAAACATGTCAGTTATAAATTCAATTTAACTAATATTTTCTTCAAATGATCCATATCTTCTAAATGAATAATCCGATTTTGATTGGACCAACTCTTTTTCTCTTCCGACACTGACAATAGCCTATTAGTTTTCTAGGGCAAGGTGTTTTTATTGTATGTTCTTTCTTCTTTATTTTATAAGGCGATGATTACCGAGAGGTTTTCCCTTTAAACCATAAACAGGTATAAAATATAAAACTATTAACACATTTTTAATAATAAATAATACTTTACAATCTAGTTTACGTGACTTTTGGATCACCAATTATAAATTAATTCTAACTTTTATGCTGTATATTGCCATAAAATTGTGCTTAGCTCAAAAATAAACAGAGAGTTCAGCACATTGACGTGTCTGGTCCAATTTTCCAATTACTTATAAGACTTGTAAATGAAATGAAAAGCGTTATGTTCACCGTATGAACCCCAAACTGTGTTTCTTGTATTGGAGTGTAAAAATAATATCTTATGTCAAACACATCAACTAATTATTTAATTATGCTTGCAAAGAGGGTGTATTTGTAGGCAACATTTCATCCTTGTAATTGTGTAAGAGAGGGTAGTTTACCCCTTTATTATGTAAATACTAATTACATCATGTTCATGTTTCATCCTCTAAGTAAAGTAATAATTAATTAACAATGTAACTTATAATTCAATTACACATAGGTTATATTATAACAACGGATTAACTTTTACTTTAGTACGGATTAACACACAGAATATTGGTGTCAGTTTAAGGTATCCAAGAGAGGTTTTACTTTATGTATGTACTTATTATATATTTATCTCAAATATCTCAAAAACAACTTGACTAAATTTAGTAAAATTATACAGTAAAGCTTGTTAGTATGTACATAATAAAACTTTAATCTGAATAAATATTTGGCGACAGTAGTAGTAAAGTCAAATCATCAGTTCAAAAATAGTTATATTTATCTTTAAATTCAGTTGAAAAGTCTTCTGAAATTAAATTAATTGTTGATTCTTTGTGATCCCAAACTAAATATCTCCTAAATGTTCTGATCGGGAACAAAACACAGATATAAATATATACATTCGAATACATCAAGTAAATTATTATATTCACAAATGATTGGAAATGTCTGAATAAATTATTTCAATAGTATGAACATTATTATCATTATCAAATAACTTTAAAATTTATTAGATATAGTAATGACTTACCTAAAGATTTGACGATAAAGGCAGTTTCCAAAAATCAAAATCACTCGTCTCAATCCGCATACTGTAACAAAACAATAAACACAAATTTAACAGAATTAAGTAGAAACAAAACAAAGAACACCAAGAAGTTCTGTCTCTAAAATGATAAACATTTTTTCACCTCAAAAATATAGTAGTCATACCGAGTGAAATATCTAGGATCTGAGAAATGATTAGGATCTAGAGATGAGAAGATGTGCTCGAAAAACTTATTTTTTTATAATATGACAATCGGCAGAATTTTTTTAATTTATTAACAGATTTGTGTGTATCCTTTAAACGAATTTATATAACGATTAGTAAGCTATTTTTCAAATTTGATTTAAGATGAAGATATATATTCATCTTCCAGATGGAAAAAAGGTCCAGGGACTGTTAACTAACGTTTGAACTTTAAATGTAGAAACCTCAAATTTAAAAAAAAAATGTGTGCGTAAAAACACCATATTTTGACATTGGTAAATTCAACAATCCCACCCTAAAATGGTGTTTTAGGGAAAGGGAAATTCAAAATTTTCAATTGTAAAAACCCATCGAGTAATAACATATTTTAAAGATCTTGTTTATTGAAAATAATTGCACAAACTAGAGGTCGCTATCTCACTAAAATCCAAAATGGCGGCCAGTCCAATCTTTAAAATGTCCAATTTACTTCACAATCTACTCCAAGAAGTATACAGGATTTATAATAGCAACAAATTACTCAAGGATGACCAAGAAGTTGTATTTTCCTAAAATTTTAATTTAAACTGAAAATTTATTTTTTGATAGCTAAAATTTTGAAGAATAATTACCAAATTTGAATTTTTGACCGGTCACCAATTTTAATTGGAGTAATATAGTGACCTCTAGTTTGCGTATTTATTTCCTATTTTTTAAAAAAAAGACTTTAAATTTGAGGTATTACTTTGATAGGCTTTTACGTTTGAAAATTTTGAGGTGTCCCCAAAAAAAGGCCATTTTGGAACGTATTGAAATTACCTTATAATACCAAATTCATGGGTTTTTTGCACCAACAATGTTATTACAATTTGAGGTTTCTACCTATTAAAGTTACACGTTCCGGAATTTTTTTGACACTTGTTATAATATATATAGCAGAAAGTAGAAGGAGAGTGAAAGATATGAAGTTAAAGTACTGTTTGAAACATGAACTGTCATGCCAAACATTGAAAATGAAACAAACCCAACTGATAATAGCAGTAATAAACATAGTATGCTTACCAGAAATTACTCAGGTGTAAATGAAATTGTACAAGACACTGATTCCCCAATTGAAAAATTGACAAATTCATTGGCAAAAATTTGGACATTCTTAAACAGTAACAATAAATTCACTGAAAGTGTTCGAAAGAAAGACACAGTGAGGTTTAGTAAATATATTCAAATTGTAAAATTGAGCCACATTTATTTCATAGGAGACAACAGGTTGTCAAAAACCATGTTTAATGGAGAAATGGGTGCCGACAGAAGAAGGAGTAGACTAAGAAGGAGATGGCTGTAAGATGTGGAGGAAGACTTAAGTAATTGGAGGCTAATGTCTGTTAGCCCCATTGAATGGAGAAGAATCATTATTGATGTTATTTTAAAAACGGTAGCGCCGAGAGAATAAAGTTAGGTACGACATATATACACAGTAAACTTAAATATTACTAAATTACTCTAGTTAGAATGGATGTATATTTTATAGTCTCTGGTCTTTTTCTTCCCCAATTAGAAAAACGAGATAGTAGGCCTACTAAAATTAAATATTGCAAATTTTCCGTTTTAGAAAATTGTAACCGTCTTTTCTGAGGAAATAGAAACACAACTTGACACTTTCTGTTGAAGTTATTTATTCAAACTTCACAGATTAGTTTACACAAAGGCTCCTTATCAAAATAACGAAAACCTCAAAGCAGTTGATTGATATCTAAAAGTGTTCATACAAAGTGTGCCAATAATATTCCCTTTATTTAAAGTATTTTCTTTCCCCTTTAATCACAGTTTTGTTACTGAATCAAAGTCAGTAATAGTGTTTCATTGCTATTAAATTAGAAAATTTATTCCTATTGTTATTTTCTTATTATTTTGTTTTTTGTTTTTGTTGATTGAAGGCGAAAAACTTCTCGATGATCATCAATTTATAAAAAAAAGGAGGGATATAAAATAAAGACCACCTACCCCTCGAATACACTTATAGCTTCAGGTTCGGAAAATAACAAGAGTTTGTCAAAACAGACCTGATAGGAAAGATTAAAAAGAGAGATCTAACACAAAAATACATGGAAAAGGCGCAGAGTTTGTCAGTCACCTCGAGTTTACCAAGCCCGTACTCACTATATGTGAGGCCCTGGTGGTATGTTATATTATTATTAATATAATAGAGGAATAATAAACTAAATGATATTCTAGTCTTTTGAGTGCCAACGTCCGATATTTTGCAGGTAATAAAGATAAGTCAAAATTCAAGTAATTGTTAAATTTAATCAAGCATGTTATGGTGAATTTGTAGTAATCTGTAAAATTAGTTTTAGTTCAAAGTCAAATTGATATTCTTAATTGAAAATTTAATGTTCTTTAACACTACATTAATCAAATCGTTATTTATATCGAGGCACCAAACACAAAACTATCAATTATTTATTTGCACAGTTTTGTATTACTTAGAATTACAGCTATGATAAAGCATTAATTTTGAATTTAATAACCTGAACAAAATATTCATATTTTCACCTTCTTTTATTGATTTATACGAGAGTAGTTCTACATGGATTTATCATTTTGTAAATAAATACAATGATTTTGAGGTCAAACCCTCAAAAAGTTTTACAATAAACTTTTTCATTCTCTATTGGATCTAAGAGTAAAAAATAAATACAACCTCAAACAGCAAATACTATACTGCAGTTAAACATTTATTACAGAGGAAATAAAACCGAAAGTGAATAAACAAATTTTCGTAAGTCTGAACTCGTGTATCTGTTTTGATTTGTGATATCTACTTTTCTACTATATTTTGTTCATCAATTAAAAACTCCAGGTATGTTATATGGATAGCTTGTTCAATTTATATGCATTTCTTACACGTAGGTCTAATACGTCCACTTAACAGGGTTTATTTTAAAATAGATATTATCAAATTAATCGGGTTTGTCACTTTAAAAAATCGAACAATTAGTGTCATTTTATTTGTTAGAAATTTTTGTTTAATCTAGTTTAAGTCATTATGAATATTGGTTTTACTAACTCACTGTCTTCTGATAAATAACATTGTGCAATTTTTTTATATACAATAATAACAATCAAGGACTTAGCAAAAACCCTTAAAAGACACCAGAAGTGACTAACTAGGACGATCACGTCTTTAAATTGTAAACATTAATTCAACTAGTTAGACAAGTTATACACCATTTTAAAGTAACACAAGCCGGTCCTAATCTCAGAAATAAAAGAAGAATAAAGGAAAAATAAAATGACAGAAATAAACCCTTTCGTATTGTCCATAAAAATTCCAGTAGTGGATGAATTTTTGTTTAATCTTCAAATCAACACAACAAAAATTTAGTAAATCTTCTGTCAGTTTCCTTGCGGTATACACAAATTGACTAAGTCTGTACAAAAAATTATCTTACTGAAGAAATAAGTAAACGTTTCTTAATTATTGGCTTCTCTATAATCTTAGGAAACACCAATCTGACCTGTAAGTAATAAAATCAACTTTACAATCCATAAAGTAAGTTAGGAGCAAGCCACCCATAAAGCAAGTATATTTTATTGCATACCTTTATGAGGTGTTTCGCTCAAATGTACGTTAGTTGAGATATTATTTGTGGTTACGTATAGGTCAGTAAAGTTTGTTATATACCAATTAGAACTAGTCAGTAGCCACATTGCGTAAACAAAAACTATTTACTGAATGTGCTAAAACGCCCAAATTAAAACGTCTATTGTTAACAGAACCACAAAGTTAATATTTCCAAAATATATCATATGTGTAAGGCAGTTGTAATCGTTTAAATCACTTAAAGGAGATAAGGAAGTTAAAATCTAAGCCATAAAATTTAACGCAGCTAAATAAACTGTCATTTTCGTAAGAACTGGAACATAAATCCATGAATATAGGTCGATGTGCAAGCAAGCGTCTCTAAGCGGTATCCTTCCCACTGTTCAGAATTATCAGAGAAGTAGGTTGACAAATACATTTAAAAAATAGTCGTATTAAATATAATATTCTGTTTTCGAAATACATACAGTGTCCAGAAAGTCGCTGTTAAATAACGTTTGTGCGAATAACAAAAGAAACATAAGACTGAACAACCTCTTTGTATAAGGCCAATTTTGCAATCCCCAAAAAGTGATAACAGAATGTGTGAGGTGATTTGGTAAATTTAAACTTATATTTTTTATTATAGGATTGCATATAAAAATATTTTCCTAGTACTGTAAAAAAAAAAAAAAAAAAAAAAAAAAAAAAAAAAAAAAAAAACTTTTATCGAAATTATAGTATAAGTCAAGTTAAAATATTTAAAATATATATATTTGTATAAAGGTTGAAACAATATAATTGACAGATTAGTCAACTCAGCTCTTGCGTTATTTCTAACCTGCTCTCTTTTTAGTCATCCTTCGCGCTAAGCGAAATTTAACCCACAAGGGTGTGCTGGAGCCCCAAAGTTAAAAGTATTAGTTTAATTCAAGGTTAGAAGAAACCTAATGTAACAATAGTCTTAAGATTCTAAAGATAGAAAATATTACCTGATGAATGCACTTATTCAAGTAAATGTAATACAAGGTTAAACGCCTAAATAAAGTGACCTAGAGAATCTTTACAAAGTCTGACAGAACTTTTCATGAAATAAAATTTGGAACACAAACTGCATCTTTAATTTTTCATTACAAGATTGTGAATATTTAGAAATTTTAATGAGCACATTAATTTAACTTTTAAATTTTATGAACTTCAAAACTTTCAAATATAAGTTGTGTTTCTGTGTTACTCTTTGTTCTGCAAGACTGGACCACTTGCGGGCGTACCGCTAAAAATAGAATTGACCTTGGACTTTTCTCCGATAAAATGGATGGCTCAGAACAGATTACTTTTATTTTTTAAACTTATTTTACTTGAGTCAACTTACTTGATTATTTTATTTTTTAATGTAAATATGAACATTACTAAGTAATTTACTTGAATGCAACAACTGTAAGGCATTATTTCCAGAGAAAGAAACTCAGCCTTAGCTTTTCCCCATTACCCCTGTTATTTTGATTTCTTCCTCTGCAGCTCTAAGCATGGTAATTGTTGAGCAACACTTCCACATATCCGCCGAGTCAAATTAAGCAGCTTCAATTCTTTTGAAACCGATAAAGATTTCATATCTATTATTCTCTAAACAGTCTTACATGAATTGTCAGCTTTGCTTTTTAGTTATTTTTTACATAATTCAATTTATTACTTGTAATTGTCTAATACATAGTTTAAATTTGTTGTTAGAAGTATGTTGGTAGTAATTAAAGTCACGTAATAATTTTAGGTATAATAACTTATACTTTGTCTATTTTGAAAATGATAAACATCAAGGCTCTCATGTTTATAAAAAGGATTAACCCTTTAATGACGGCCACCCATCAAATAATATTTTTAAAATAATAGCTAGATATAATGGTTTACGCTACAAAACTTAATATTTAACTATGAATGTATAGTAATGACTTTTAGTACCTTTCGAAATATTCAGCCTTTTAGAAGGACTATTTTTGAATTGGGTAATTTTTAAATGTTTTAAATAATTATTAATCTGTGTTTTTCGTTTTGTATGTCTTAATAGTTAATGAATAGTCAGTCATTCACGCTAAACACAACCCTTCTGGGACGGAAATTTGTATGCTAAAGTATTGGTTTTCTTTTAAGTTAGCATTGATACAAAAATAAATATACAAAATGAGCAATTGAATTCTTATCATCGACTTCTACTCATGTCAACCACCGTTTATATATAGTGCACCTTCCCTCCGCTTTACAAAAGTTGGAAAACTTAATTGGACTGAAAAAAACTTGTAGATGGAATTTCCCAGATGGAATTCGAACCAATGATCTTAGTGTTGGGAGTATTCGGAGACTTGACAACTATCAACACTACAAGCAGCCACGGAGTTTCCCAACAGTCTTTGCAGGTATTTTATTGTTTATTTCCTAAATCTATGTCAATTTTCTAGATATGTATTCTAAGATAATAAAACACAATTTTTTATTATGTAACATCCACCTTTTATTAGTCTAGCCGACCAATGGTTTCGCAAGCTAAGGCATTGACAAGGCTGTATTACAGACTGAAGAAAAAAATGAAAAAAAGCAGAGAACCTTAAAAACTAGATGGCGGGAGTTAGGATACAATGAATGGAAGGGTGGGGAAATAAAAAATTGTGTTTTATTATCTTTAAACAAAGAAAATAAACCAACAGTAACGAAAAAAAAAGATATGTATTCATTATTAATATTATATATACACAACAAAGTTCATGAATAATTCATAAATTACTATAAGTCCATTGAAAAATGTGAAATAATTTATAAAGCTGCCAATGTGTCCAAACGATATAAATTATGTATTGTGCTTAAACATGTATTGTGCCAGTCTATGCTACAGTTTTAGTTAATTGCCCATAATACATTCATTATACACACGTGTTGTAAACCTAAAAAAAATAATAATCTCAATTTATTCCATTTCGCATTTTTTCTAAAACATTTACCTTCAAATTTGCATTTTTTAAACAGATTCACTTGTCACAATTTATATGACGAACCCTATATCCCACTACGAAATAAAACGGTAAATTAAAAACAGGATAAAATATTACATTATGTAATATACAATATATATATATATATATATATATATATATATATATATATATTAATTTCAAAGACACTATTTTTCTACGTCAACGACTGAATTTATATCTCACTTTTATTTAAAATAACTATATAGTTGTTGATAGACGTGAAAGACATGCACATAATAGATGTAATATAATAAAATTCCGACAACTGCAGCTCAGGCAAGATCTAGATTTTCTGTGTAACCTAGAAACATTGACAGCTTTATGAATTATTTAACATTCCCCTCCAGTTTTACTTAAATCATTGTCATTCATAGTAACCCTTCACATCAGTGCTGTTTGTGTAATATATACATTGTGCTGTAACAGGTTTACATTTTTGTAACACTATTCTTACCTAGTTTGTTCATTTTCACACTCCTACTTCCTCACACAATATTTGTTTTAATCTTTTGAATTTTATACAGTAGTAAAAATATTTACACGAATTAGACCACTAGCCACCGGGCCTATAGTGGAGGGGTAGAGTTCCTTTTTTTTCAGTTAAAGCTGTCCATATTCCAAGGTTTACATCATAATACCAAAGGTAAATTACACTAATATTTTTAGGACCACGCCACACAAAGATATTATTTCATCATGTGAGTGATGTTTTATTCAAGTGGCTGTGGCATTATTTATTGTTACTTATTGCCCAACGATTTTTTTCTCTCTATTATCTTTAATATGTAAATAGTAATAAATATATAATTTTTAATAGAAAAATACAAAAACGTTATTAGATTTAGTTCATAAAAAGTCTTTTTTTTTTGTTTGTTTTTTTTTTTTTTTTTTTCAATTTAGCTTTAAATGTTAAACACAAATAACGATTCTATAACATTGGGCATTAAATACAGTAATGCAAATTGTAGACTCCACGCGGGACAGCAGCATAATTAATACTATACACATAAAACTTGGTTCCCAGAGCTAGTATTTGATAAATAAATAAGTTTTATAATTGGCCTACAATATATAATCTTAATTTTTTACAATTATAATAGCTTGCAGTAGTAGTTAATTAGCACATGACTAAATGGTGTAGGATTTATTAATCAGCATTATTTGAAGCATGTGGAACATTTACTTTGTGTACGACATGTTGTCATGGCATCCATTTAAAATGAAACTCGATAATTAAATCTTTTGCACAATGTAGACGATACTATTTTAATTGCAGTAATAATAACTGAAGATAAATAAATAATAAATTGTAGTTATTATTTTTTTTTTTACCAAATTGGTAATTTTTAGTTACTGACGTCATAATAAGAGTTAATTCTGGTGACTAAAAATTTGACTGATTATTGTTCTTAGAAGCCTCTTACAATAGGGATTAAAGGTGATGTTGGCCACAATGGTTTTTCACCTTCAACAAAAGAAATATAGGAATTGTGTGTCTCGGTCGCTTGTTTGATGTCATAAATTTTGTACATTTTTTAGGTTGGCTTTAAAATTACTATGCCTCGTAATGCCTTGGATTACCACTTTTCTATATCAAAGATAAAAAACATTTTGTGGCTCCAACAAAAGTTCTAATTGACTCAAAATTTAAAATACACTAACTTACAAACCAGCTGTATTTTTCTTTAAAATTTAAAGAATTTTAATCTCCGTTAACATACCACAAAATTTATTCATTTGAATAACCATAAAATCAATTTTAGGGTAAATTAACCAACAGGATCCATAACAGATTATCATCATAATACTTTTGGTTTCTGTTATGTCACAGATAGGTCTAAAGATAGAGTTTTCTTTCTTAGATAATAAAAGTATCGCATAAACATTCTCACACAAATTCGTACCTGGAAAAATATTATTTACTAAAAAGTAATATGGGGTTTTTAATGCACCGAGTTCTTAATGAGCCATTCAGGTTTCAATATATATTAACTAAAACACTTACTCCGCTTCAATCTGTGTCATTTGAGGATGACCCAAATTATAGATCAGAACATGATTTCAACGCAGCTTTTACCATTAGTTATTTTAAAACATTTTTAATATATTGTTCTTCTCGGTTCTCACTGCCTTATATTATAACACGTACAATAAAAGGAAATAATACAGGTTTTATTCCCTCAAAACGATAACAAACATTACATGTTCCATGTAATATTTTGCTTAACTTCCTCAAATTATTTTCTACCCTTTTTTTATACATTTTCCTTTCTTCCTCTCTTTTATTTATTTCTTCATTATACCATTTAACCTTTATTTATCCTTGGCTTTCATATTCACCTTTGCGGATAAACTATCACCAAAGTAGTGCCCAGAATCAAATCAAGTAAGAGAGAAATCCAAACACGTGACTTCAAAGTAGAGGGAGAAAAACCACAATTTCCTCACTGTTATAATTTGAACTAATTTTATTTTTACATTAAAATCAGACATATTTAAATCAAAACTTCCAAAACATATTTTTAATTTCCTGTATTAATCGATTTAGTTCTGAATCAATAATGTTTCCCATTCAATAAATTTGTCTCGTGTAAATTTAATACAAAACACGAACATTCAATTTACAAAAGCCCATTGAAGTAGAAACAGATAACACTTTCAACAACTTAGTATTGCGGACTGCTTACATTTACGGCGATGTCTCTAGAATTTTGGTATATTTTATAAATAATGATGTTTGAAAATCTAATAAATATATAAAAGTATTTTGATTACTAGTTACGAATAACGATTGTATCCTAAAAGCACAATAATATTATCAGGTTTAAATTACATTTTGCTACGTTTGAATTTCTTTTGTTTTCTTTGTTGTTTAATGCCCAAAACCTCTCGGTAATAATCGCTTTATATAAAAAGGAAGAAAATAACCTAAAATAAAGACATCTAATCCTCGAATTCTCTAATAGCGTCAGGATAAGAGAGCAAAAATTGGTCTAGAGAGACCTAATAGGACAGATGAAAGAGAGTGGTCTAAATCAAGATTACGTAAAAAGGAATTCACAAACCCGTGAGCGTATGAGTATGGGACGTTTGAAAAAAATGTACTAAAATACAGGCTGAATATGAAAAACTAGGTTAAATCTTGCATTAAAATTAAGGTTCCTCTTTTATTATATTTTTTAAAAAGCGTAGTACTTGGAATAAAAAAGCAAGTTCTTCGTACTACAAGCATCCATAATCGTCGACTCTGATGACTAATGTCTCCTACATACCAGTAGGCCTTGTTCTGTAGTATTTTGTTTCGCCTCGGCCTAAATAGGCCTCAAAGCAGTATACATGTGAAGAAGCCTCCACTCGCTACGCTCAAGTCGGTGACTCGACCCTGCTACATCTCGTACGAGTATCACATTTTCTTGGAAGATCAGGTTTCAAAATTACGTTTTTGACTATAACCAATGACTACATAAATACTATAAGACACGACATAGGATAGGGAAATAGTCTACGCTTTACGGGTGCTGTTCGTCACAAGTTTGACACACAGCTATCAGAAAGCGCTAGCAGCAGGTGCTTGACTGTACGCATCCCACTTGGTTGAGACTGTACAACTGTTGACCTCTCTCTCACAAACCTTCTTACTTACTTCCGTCAGCATAGTCAGTGTTGTCAGTTCGTGCGCTGAGATAAGCGATTCTCGACCTTCCCTCGCATCTCTGGTCCCATATGTGGCATCAGTGCGTTTTCTCTTACCCGCCTGAAACATTGTTTGACCGTAGAGCCACCTAGCGCCAGTCACATCAACTTCAGATTCTCTAGCAGAGCGACCTGGCGGGTATTGGTCAACTCAAGAATAAGCGTAGAATATTTTTAACATGGCCATGTCGTGTCTTATAGTATTTATGTAGTCATTGCTATAACTACGTTAATTGTCTTCGAAGAGTGGTGAGGTTGGAACAGTTTATGCAGAATTGAAATCTGCAATTTTTTATTTAATTTTGTGTTTTATTAGTTAAACAAAAACTATTAACTAAACTAGTTTGTTCATATTTTATTATTTTTTTTTTTAATGTTTAATGGCTACCATTAAGTTTTAAATGGCTACCATTTTGACATTTTCAAATCGAATTTTATAAATTTCAACAAGGCCCACATAGTGAGCACAATATAGTCCCCCCTAAAACATTTCAATTTTTAAATTTTTTTTAGCCTTATGAGACAACTATTGACAGACGGCAAGTCACTTTTTGAAGATCGGTAAAAAAACCGAGGTCAAAGTTTTGAGCCATTATCAAAGTTACCCTACACTTCATATACTAGGGAAGTAATAATGGTATAAATACATTTAAAAATTTAACTTACACTGGGTTATTTTTTGAATATCCTGTATTCTGAAGAACACTCTCTAGTGCGCTATTTAACATCAGGTTAAACATCTTGCTATGTGAATTAGAGCCGAGGTAAAAATGTATTCCAGACTTAGTCAACTCTAATTAATTAGATTCACGTAAGGTTATAACTAAGTAAAGTTATAACTATTTTAATAATATTTATTCTCTAAGATCTACATTTATTAAACGGTTTAAAATCTCCAATACATTTTATTTGGTTTTGTTTGGGAATTTATAACACCTGTTTAAAATTATTTTTAGGTTAACTTATTTAGGAGCTTAATTTTTGTTGTTCGGATTCACATCGTATTGTGATTGATTGTCTACATTTCGTGAAATTAATAAACGGTTTAAAATCTCAAATACGTTTTATTTTATATATGAATGATTATAAATACCTTGTTTGTCAAACAATCCTTATTTTTTGTGCGACATGTTTCGCCGTTACACAGACGGCATTATCAAGCTACAAAAAATAAGGATTGTTTGACAAACAAGGTATTTATAACCATTCATATATAAATATAACAATACATTAGGCTACAATGAATTCTACGTTTTATTTGGTATTTAAAACAGCCGTTTTAAAATATTTTTTTAGGTTAACTTATTTAGGTGCTTACTTTTTATGTGCGGATTCACTTCGTGTTGTGATTGATTGTTTACACCTTGTAAGTTTAATAAACGGTTTAAAATATCTAATACGTTTTATTTTGTTTTGTTCCAAACATAAACCTCAGACATCGATTATTATTTTAAAATTATACTTTCATTTTATTTTACCAATCCATATATTGATGTATGTGATCTTTCTAATGAATGTAGATATTGAGGTGTTTGGATGTCCCTTTGTGAGATTAGCAAAACGTCACTGTGTTGTCACAAAGGATGACATGTGTGAGGATAAATATTCCACAGGTCCATCACAACAAATATAATTTCAGGTAACACACCACTTTCACCTCATTATCTGGAAAACAGCTGTAGGCCATTACTGTTTTAGAATACACGATGCCAACTAACACAATATAAACACCATAGAAGCGTGTCCTCGTGTTTTACCAACATTCGGTCTTATTTAATCGATAATTCCTATCTGGAAACCATTAGTTAGTTATAATTTAAATTAAAACAACTGTAATACTCAACAATTAGATTTAAGATTGATAGTAAATTTTAAACCATGGAAACTATAAGTTTAGTTTATAAAATATTTTAAATTTTAAAAACCAATCAAGTGAACATGTTTTGAAATATCTGTCAGCCATCCATTGTGGTAGGTCTAATTCTATAATTTATATATATATATTTTTTTAATGTCTAAAGTTTGACTACATCTCAAAATGTAATGTTGTTTTTTCAGATCCTGACGCTAGGTTAATTTTGAAACATTCAATTATACTAAAAAACCCGTAATAATTTTACTTCAAGTTTGGCACATATAAAATAATCTAAAACTTTTCATTATAATTAGAAGGAAAGTTTGAGATATTATTTTACAAGTCTATGGTTGGGTGCGATAGAAATACACCAGAGGGTACAAATGAATAAATGAGTCAATCACTGGTAAAATAATGTCAGTATATTCAACATCAGTTACAAAAAGTACTATGTAAATGATTTATGGAGGATGGGATTTTTAAGAAACAAGTGTCAGTGGTAGGAATTAATACCACCGACTATTGTATCTACCTTTTTGGTAATTTTTTATTTTTAAAAAGAATGCTATTTCATCTTTTTAAAGGTTAAAAATGTTAAAATTCACTTCTTACATTTTAATTTAAGTTTATGGATATATTTTTTAATGCCCTGTTTCTTTAATACTGTGGTATAATTAGAAACGTTATATTACTATGGGATAATAAGACACGTTATTTCTCACTTTAATTGCCTTTGCAAAAATAATAAATAAGGATTATTTCTGTTTATACATAAGAAAAGAGAAATTCGACTGTCAAATTAGATTACTCTAAGTTTCTCATTGTTATTACTATTTTTATATCACCCAATAACATATTTGTTTGTTCCTAAGAACATAAATTAGACTTTAGATGCTAACATTAATTTTATTTGGGAACTTTCTTATGTACTCAAGATCTGTAATTTTTATAACTGAGGTTTGACACAGCATGTCCGAAATAATCACTAAATCACTAAACTTTTCAGATTAATAAAGAATTTTTTTTTTTTTAATGAGAAATCTTTATTATTTCTTCCATTATAAAATACAAAATACAACACTACATTTTACATGTGTATAGATAGAAATAATAACCACCTAGGTTATGAAGTGAAAAATAGTCGATCGTTATGAAATAATTTGTAAGATAAAATATGTTTATGATAGAGTAAGGACAGATGTTAACCCTAGAAGTGCTACGAGTCGTAATATGCGACTCATTTCCCCTTCTGTGAATACATCGTTACAAGAACAGTCCTCTTTTACCACGTTTTTATTAGTTCGGTTTCCGTCATATCTGTCTGTCTGTCTGTCATATGAGATTCACTATAATTTAATTTATTTACTCCGCCTTAACTATCATAGATTGCCTGCGCACCACGTTTTTCTCTCCAAATATATCCATAGCCACTAACAATCCTCCCTCAAAATTGTAGAAGGGTCATGAAAAATTATTTTATACTTAATATTTCTTTATTTTGGTTCTTAGTATGTACAATATAGAAATTATTCGTTTAAGTTGTCTTTTTAAAAAAATGGTTTTTGAGTTTACATTATGAATTAACCCCCTCCAAAAAGACAACATTTGGAGAAACTATTAAAATAAGCTCATATGCCGAATTAGTCTAAATCGGTCGATACGTTTATACGCTACAATTCAGGTCAGAGACTAATGTCGACATTTAAATCTAATTTCAACGAGGAACCCTCAAAACGGATATATCTATACAAATCGAGTTGATTTTGTTTAAAATCTCATCTTTTTTTTACGATACTTACAGAAACTGAATACCATTAATTTAGGACTTTTAACGGCCGACAGTTTTTTAAAATTACCAACGTCATTATGTAACGAAGTCATCGATAATTTTACCGAGAAGGCAGCTTTTTTATTAATACAACAATCAATAAATAAATATTAAATGTAAAATAATCGCGTTTCGAAGAATAATTATTAACCAATAAATTCACATCAACAGGAAGCAGGAACGTCTACAGATTCTATACAATCACCAAGAGATGTCTACAATTTGCATTCTACATTCTTAAATATCAAATAAGCTCAGCCTCACATTTGTAAGTAAGGAGTTCTCACCTCAACCAAAAAGTGTATTTTTGTAATCTCCTGGACATAATGTAGGATAAGAAATAGACCCAATCAAAAATCTGTTTTGTTACTTATCTACAATTAATTCTGTGCGTTTCGTCATTCGGGCGCCAGTTTGACTCTTTTCAATACGTAATTTAATTAAAACATAGGTCAGAACAGTATTCTACGGGGAACAGTACAACTTTACAGAATTATTATTCAATAAATCTCAGAAAGTATAGAAAACAGATCTAGTGGTTCCTTGATATATTATATCTATTTATTCTAGTATAACGAATAACTGAAGCCAATGTGTTCCTGGCTGGTACTGTTGTAATTAGGCCTCTTGCTGCAGTTACGATGAAATCTTGTAATCATAAATTGACTTTACCATTTAAGTTTGTAGTCACCTATTTTGGGAACGAAAGAAAAGTTGCCCCATTCACAAAAAAGTACATTTTGGTATGGCTTAAAAGCATTTTCAGAATTTGGTATTTCTTTGCTCATCCTTTAGAAAGTTAACGGAAGTGTTCCCAAATTTCTTAACCCAGTATACAAAGTATTGTTTGTACGGATTAGTGCAACGTCCAAGTCCAAAAGCGTCCCTCCTAAAAAACATTTACTCGCAAATAATAATTAAAAATAATTCGAATGGAAAATAAATGTATTAATAAATAATTAGAACTCGGAGTATAATAATGAATATGATATAAAATGAAACCATGGAAACAAGAGAGAATTATTAAATTTAGTTAAAACTTCAACAGCAAATAGACCAAACTAATTGATCATCTCGAGAAATACAGAATGTATCAGATTAGGAAGTTACCGTTGAAATATTTTAAGCTATTACCGGTCATAATTTCAATAGGTCAAGTACTTCAGATAAGGACACCTTTAATTTATTATAGTCTAGTGTTGTATGAATTTACCTATGGTTTATTTTCAAAAGAAGCAACATTTCATTATCAGTTACCACAATATTGCCAATATAATTGTATTTAAAATGTCTAGTTCCTCAGGTAAAAATCTAGATTTGTTTTGATGGTGGTATGTTTGAGTTCTAATTATATGTAAAAAGCTTGATGATAGATAAAATCGACATTTAAATACCTACAGAGCTTGTTACATTTTCGTTGCCATGGAAGGTCTTTATACATCAAGAGTGTTTTCTAAAACGTACGGGGATCTATGTATGTTAAATACTATTTAACCTAATTTATTAAGAATCGGTAACTTCATAGTGTCCACTAGTTGAGTTATTTATACTTAAATATTTGGAACTCAATTAGAAGTTCGATTATACCAAAAAAGAGGTTTTCCTATATATCTTAACTCCCATTATTTAAAATATATATATTGTAACGAAATTAGAGGGCTCCCAAAAGGTCAGTGCTCGACAGGCCATAAATTGTAAAGAGTTGAAAGGGTTGACAGCTAGAAAAACTATTCTAACATCAGTCACGGATCTCAAGGAGTCAAATAAACCATTCCAAAAGTCAATGCCTTCAACCGAAAATGTTTGAAAAGGACCAATGAATGAAATTGCGTCAGTCCTGAAATAACGTAAAAGATTAAAAATAAGCCAATGAAGGAAGAGGATCGGAAGAAAGCGTATGAAAATAGACATTATAAATAGGGTTGGAAGAGAAGCGCACGAGGTTCTTTTTGGTTGTTAACTGATTGAAGGAGGGAGTTCCGGAGCAAGTGTTTCTTTAGTAGAAAAGAAGATCGTTGTGAAAGATTTAGCCGAGATCAACTGTCAAAATCAAATAGTAACTGCGTCGTTTTTTTGTATAAGTATTTAATAATAATCTCCGAAGAATAGATAAAAGGTAATCGTCGTTTATAAGTTTAAAAGAGTCGTCGTCATAAGAGTGTGTGAGAAATTAGCGTCGTTATAAAAGTATTTGAACAGGAATATTAATACAATAAATTAAAAGTAATCGTCGTCACAAAAGTGTGTGAGAATACAAGTGTAAGAAGGAAAGAAGATTCGTCGAAAAGCATAAGGCAAATCGATCCATCTACTACTGGCAGTCTACACGAGAACCACGTGCAAGGAACCAGGAACATCGGAGCTGTGATAAAACTTCCAAGCCGATAAGTACAAATTAATGGACAATCTCAATTAAATAAACTACCACCAAATTCTATTTATATGTAAATTATAGTCTCACCAAAGAACCTAACGAACCCGTAAAGATAAAATAAATAAATAATACATTTCAGTTAGCCGGAGCATTTTATAATAATAATTAAAAGTAAAAAAATTAAAAGTAAAAATTATGATGCACTCTTATTTCTTTATTTTAGGTTAAGACATTGTAGAATTAGTAATTTATATTTAACGATGTACTTAGAATAAGTAGTAGGTTAAGACGTTAATTGTATAGGTATTAAGTGCATCAGATTTGGACAATAATTGGTTTTTATTGTAAATGATTTTTAAACTTAATTTTATAATAAAAGAGAAAGTTAAAATCTAAATGTGTTGAAGTGTTAATTGTTATAATATATACATATATATATATATATATATATATATATATATATATATATATACATAAGTGTAACAGTCAATGCATGCACAGTTAATAAATTACGAATCATTCGGTAACTATTCGGTAACCGGACGCCCTAATCATCTGAGCTTGTGTGAGTGAAGCGACCCATCGTTCAGCCGTAGTCCCAGTTTGAAACTATAGTTTGTTATATTCAGCTGCCCTCTGTCATTGATTTGCGCAGCTGTTTATGGGCCGGTTGGTGTAGTAGGGGAAACACTGATTTCAGATTTGCAGTGAGTTTAATATTGGGCGTTTGGTAGTTTAAAACATATTTAATTGTTGTGTTGTGATGGAAGGTGAAAATGTCAGAAAGTACGTTGTTGGGAGTAAAATCCTCTATAGTCAATCTCACAAAATCCTATAAAAAATGTATAGTTTTATGAAACAAAAAACCGAGAACGGTGGAGCTATTTGTTTTACGAAATTGAGCTTATACATAATTTAATAAAAATCAAACCTTCTACTAAAATGTTTTTTAATAAACTTTTTCACCGCCCTATTGAAATTTATATGTTTTTCTGGTTTGCTAGTTTGTCTAATTTGTCTAATTATTTGTAAATGCGACCTCAAATACCAAATTTAAATAAAATTGAAGAACTATAGTTTTTCTTAAATAGACAGAAATTTTTATTTTTATATAACGATTTTTTTATTAGAAAGTTTGTTTAATTGTTTGTACACACACAAAATAAAACGACAATAAGAAGCGACGGTAACATGTCATACGTTGACATTGGAATGGAACTGAGTCAATGTTTATATCAGCAGTGATAGGTTATGACATCACTTCTCTCACCGCCCTCAACATCCTCTTACGCGCATTTTGAAAGTCTAGTGTACGCACTGTAAATTTTTGTTCCAGTGGTGTTTGTCACCGAGGTTGCAATGAAGACAAAGTGAATTATGTTACTTTGTTTATATATCCTTAACTATAATATGTTACATGTGGATTGATATATTGGTTTGGATCAATAACTTCTATCAATACTTTAATGCAACTGTCTTAGTTTGAATACCTAGGCTTCAAAATGTCCAACAGAACATACACAGGTGTATAAAATAACTACATGAGATTATCAACAATTAGATTAAATTTTTGTAATTACTGTAATTTGAAAAAAATGAAACTATGGAAATGAAAAAGGGAAATTAAATCATTTAAGATTATACTTTCAAACAAGTAAAATGTTTTGTTTTTTTTAATAATAAAACTGTGCTAGTTGGTCTATTATCATTTTGTATTATTTCTGTCCATACTTCCTGCTATACCTGATATCTACCGGTATTTCATGTATTTTATATAGGGCTTTTTCAAAATATTATTATGTTCTGTTATTGTATGATTACTTTATATACCACAGATACAGGGTGTCTTTTTTAACTGTGCCACACAACCAACAACAAAACTACACAACTACATACATACCTACATCACTTGGTACATACTTTGAAACTACACAACAACATACATACCTACATCACTTGATACATACTTTGAAATCTACATACATAGCTTGACAACTATATAAATACCTACACAACTACATACATAAGTACACAACTACATACATACCTACACCAATACATTATAACATACAAAATTTTGTTATATGTAATTTTTTAAGTTAATATTTAATTTATTTTATTCTAAAAGTCACACGTTGGTGAGCCAAATATAACATTTAAGATGTTATCAATTATTTTATTACTGCTCTTTTTCTACTAAAGGGACATTCTATAATTATTGTACTCATAGACAAACAACAGTAATTTGGGTAAGACAAACTCTTTCTTTTAATTTTTTAAAAGCATAAAATTACTACATCAATAAACATATACATGAATTAATACTTACTTATCTAAAGAAACCATTTACTCTTCATTCATTCCTTAAGATAAATTTATTTATCATAGACAATTTTAAAATTACAAAATTTACTTTATTTTAACTCTTGTTAAAATCTTCAAATTATCAGTTCCTTTTAGATTATTATATTTCTTTACAAATTTTATTTAATACTTTAAATTATTATTAACATTGATCATCTTTTTATTTAATCTCGGCTAGCTCAGTTTTTTACAATTAATTTTAAAACAACAAAATCTCTTTATCTCGGGTCTTGGGTTTTTTGAATGGCTCAATTGAAAGTGAAATCAATTCTAAGTGAATTTAATAATTAACAATTGGGTTTGTACTTATCAATTTTGTTGGTCTTCTGCTTGGTCGGTTAACACTATACACTACACATGATTTTAATTTACTTTTTTATTAAACAAAAAAAAAAACACCACACTGCTTAAACACTTTTCGTTGGTAATTAACGCTGTCTCTCATTCCCTGATGCCGTTCCAAAATAGGCCTCTCCTTCCCTGATGCCGTCCCAAAATACAGCGCCTGTTCTACGATGATTGGTCTCCTTTACCTCTGGTGAATTTAAACTCCTTTTTCTGATCTGTCTTTTTATTAAGAACTCCACAAACTCCAAATCTAACTTCCTATTCTAATTCAAACTTCCTTTACTTCGATTCTACTTTAATTTCAACTTATCAAAAACTTTTCAATATAAAGAGACTTCTTGTCCCTTACTCGCTGTAAAAAAAACTATTCTTTTGTACACAGCGTACTCTAGCTGTGTACGCGACCTTACGTCTTGGCGACCCTGGTAAGACTCCTCTTGGAAACTATTTTCTAATACTCCTTCTCTAAAACACTGGTTTTCGCGCCCTGTTCGCTGATTTGTGGATTTTACCAACTTTCTCTGCATACGAACTTTCGCGATTCCTACTGGTTGTTTTTGAATTTGGCCGTTGTGTTTTTTTAGTTTGAAGCGTCTTCGATTGGCCGACCTACTTTCTCCTTGCGTTTTTTTGTGTTTTTCTAAAATACCGTTATGATGCTGCTTTCCCTTGATTTCTCTTTTTTTTTTAGTTACTCTGCTACCCCAAGAATTCCATTATTGTACACGTGTTGGCTTCAAGGTTCTTGAAATCCTAGTGCTATTGTAACCTAGCACGTACATTTTTTATTGCAGGCGGCATCTGCCGTTTCTCTTCATTTGTTTAACATGGTTCTATATTTATTATTTTATTCAAGTTATATTTTAATTTATTTATTTTTAGATTTCATGATTGATATTTTTTTTATTTAGTTTAATTTAATTGGGATCATGATATCGTTACAACATACATACTTTAACAACTACACAAATACCTTCCCAATTACATTCATACCTACACAACTACATACATACCTCCACCACTATATACATATCAAACAACTATATACATAACTACGCAACTCCATACATACCTACATCACTACATACATACCTTCACAACTACATACATACAAACAACTATATACAAACTTACACAACTGCATATATACCTACACCATTAGGTACATACTAGGTACACTACTCCATAAAATACATACCTACTCCACTAGGGACATACTAGGTACACTACTCCACTAAATACATACCTACACAACAATATACATAACTACACCACTACATATATACCTTAACGTTTATACACATACCTATACAATTACACACATACCTACACAACTGCATTAATACCTACACCACTACATACATACCTACAAAACTATTTAAATGCATACACAAAACATACTAGCCTCTACCACTATATACAAACCTACGCAACAACATACAACTTACACAACTACATGCATAACAACACCAATAAATACCTACTTTCACAACTATACACATACCTATACAATTACATATACAAATACATACATACAAAACCAATAATTACATACCTTTATAACTATAAATGTACCTACACAACACCATACATACCTTTAACAACATACATACCTACACCAATACATATATTAGAGCTTCACAATTATGCACATACCTACAAAACACACATATATAATTAAACAGCTACATACATACCTTCACAACTACATACATACCAACACACCTATATACAGACCTATACAACTACATACATACCTACACTATGACATACTACACCACTACATACATACCTTCACTACTATATACATAACTATACAATTACACATATCTAAACAAATTCATAAATATCTACACTACTACATACATACCTACAAAAATATTTAACTACCTAAACAACTACAAACTTACCATCTCAACTAAATAATTACCTATACAATTACACACATTCCAACACTACAACACACATACATACCTACACCAATACATATATACTTACTCAACTATATTCATTCCTATAAATTAAATACATACCTACACAACTACATACATAACATACACCACTAGATAATAACTTTACAACTATAAATATACCTCCAACACAACTACATACATACCTATTCCACTACATACATACCATCACAAATATATACATACCTACTCAATGACTTACATACCTACACACTACAATCATACAAAAATAACTACTTACATAATTACTCAAACTACTTACACTTCTCATACAAACCTATACACCTACATATATTCCTACACCACTACATACATAGCTTCACAACTATATACAAACCTACACCACTACATACTTAGCTACACAACTAAAAACATATCTACAAAACTACATATATACCTATACAAATAAAAACATAAATTAAACACTACATACATACCAACCAAACTATATACATACCTATACAACTAAATATATACCTACACCAATACATAAAAAACCTACTCTATTATATGCATACCAATCAAATTACACATATACCTACATCATTATATAAATACCTACACAAATACAACATACCTTCACAACTATATACATACATACACAACTATCAACAAAATTATGCATATTCATACATACCTACACCACTACATAAATACATACAAAACTTTATACACACTACACAACTACGTACATACCTACACATCTATATACCTACATACAATACGATATACATATTTACACAACTACCTACATGCACCTCTACATATATACTTTCACAACTATATACATACCTACGGGGCTACATACATACCTTCACAACTACATACATACTTAATCACTACATACATACCTACACCACTATATACCTACATACACTAGAATATATATATATATACACAACTACCTACATACACCACTTACCTTCACAAATAAATACATACCTATAATACCTATACAATTACACACATACCTACACAACTACATAGCTACAAACTTACCTTCTCTACTAAATACATTCCTATACAAATACACACATACCTATACACCTTAATACATGCTTAAAACAATACATACATTCCAACCCAACTCTATACATACCTATACAACTACATATATTCCTACACCAATACATAGAAACCTTCACAACGATATAGAAATCTACACAACATCATACATACCTACACCACTATATACATACCTACTCTACTATATGCATACCAATACAATTATAAACATATCTACACAACTACATACATACCAAAACCACTATATAAAAATCTACACAACTACATACATACCTTCAAAACTATATACATACCTACACAAATATAGCCTATTTTTACACAACTACAAACAAACCTACATCACTAAGTCTATACCCACACCACTGCATACATTCCTACTAAACTACATACATAACAAGACCAATACAAATATACATTTACAACTATTTACATACCTACATAACTACATACATACCTACACAACTACATAAATACCTTCACAACTACATACATACTCAAAACCACCACATACACACAAACAGAACTATATACATATGTATACAACTATACATACTTAAACAACAACATACATAACAAAACCACTACATACATACCTTTAAGTTTATATACATACCTATACAATTACACATACCACAAAACTACAAAAAACCTATAGTACTACATACATACCAACAAACTATTAAATACCTAAACAACTACACACTTACCTTCTCAACTAAATACATACCTATATACAATTACACTTATACCTACACTACTGCATACAAACTGATACCACTACATACATACTTTCACAACTAGATACATACCTACACAACTAGATACGTACCTACACCACTACACACATACCTTCACAACTATATACATACCTATACAATTGCATATATTTCTATACAACTATATACATACCTAACACAACTACATATTATAATCTTACCCCACTATATACAAACTTACATAACTATATACACACATATACAACTACATATATACCTACACCACTATATACACAGCTACACAACGACATCCATACCCACACCAATACATATGTAATTACTCAACTATATACATATCTACAACACTACATAAACATCTACACAAATATATACAAAACTTCTCAACTTCATATATGCCTACACAACTACATACATATTTACACCACTACATACATACCTACACAACTACATACATATTTAGCTTTACAACTATATACATACCTACACAACTACATACATACCTGCACAACTACGTACATATCTACCATACATACCTACACCACTATATACATACCTACACAACGAAATATCAATTCACAACTATATACATACCTACATAACCTACATTATTACCTACACAAGAACATACATACCTACACCACTTGATACAAACTTTGAAATCTACATACATAAGATATGCCCTGCCGTGAAACTTTTCCCCTTACCTCTCAGTAATTAAACCCTTATTTGTTACTAGAGAAACTTTGAAATTCTACCTTGTCTTCAATTCTATCATCATTCTCATTAGATGTCTTCTTTCTTAAGCGCATCATATTCCTTCATCATTCATCCGTTTCAGCGCTTATTCCCTTTAGAGCTGGATCTTTCATTTCTTCGTCTCTATAAACCGGTTGGTTTATAGTCGGGGGTATGTTTAGTATATCTACAGTTGTTAAATTTCCGCTCCGATATTATTTTTATGAAACTGTTTCAACCGGAATTCTGAGATCTCCAGCTGTTTTGGGGTATCCTTTGTCTCTTATCAATCAGTCCAAGTTTCAACCTCAAACAGGTAACGGTGTTTCTTCTTAAAAATCCGCAGATACAAATCCTTTTTTCCTTTTTCTTTTATTATATACGCATTTCGGCCAACAATTTAATTAATTGTGACTCATAAACAATTGTCATGTTTAGTTATTAAGAAGTCAAGTGTTTTGTTATGTGTTTTTACGATTTACAATTGTATTTAGTTTGTGCGTTTAGAGCAGCTGTTCTCGCGTGTGCACACGGGCATTCTTGACGACAGAACATTACCAAGAAAGGAACACCGCCTCTACAAGGTACTGTGACATTAGATCTTAGCTAAACATGACAGCAAAATTAATCAAAAACCATTTTATTAGTTGGTAATAATTTCAAAATGTCAATTAATCATTTCATGTCTTTTTCATTTCTATCTACTTCCCAATCTAAATTAAATTACTAAACCATCCACTTTTACCACAGTCGTTAAACCAACCGCAATATCAAACATATCTAGTGGTGTTTGTTGTAAGTAGTTGTGTAGATTTGTATATAATTGTGTAGGTATGTATGTCTTTGTGTAGATATGTATGTATGTAGTAGTGTAGGTATGTATATTGTTAGGTAAATATGTATGTATTGGTGTAGGTATGTATATAGTGCCATAGATATATATATATATAGTTGTGTAGATATGTATGTAATTGTATAGGTATATGTGTAGTTGTTTAGGTATGTTCTTTAAATACCTGTAAGAATGTATATAGTAGTGTAGGTATGTATGTATTAGTGATGGTATGTATGCTGAGGTGTAGGTATGTATGTAGTTACGTAGATATGTATATAGTTGTGTAGGTATGTATGTAATTGTGTAGGTATATTTAAAGCTGGGAAGGTATATATTTAGTAATGTAGGTATTTATATAGTGGTGTAGGTATTTATATAGTTCTGTATAAAGTGGATTAGGTATGTATGTAGTTGTGAAGGTATGTATGTATATGTGTAGGTATGTATGTCGTTGTGTATATATGTATGTAGTAATGTAGTTATCAATATAGATAAGTAAATTTGTATTTATTGGTGTATGTATGTATGTAGTTGTTTTCGTAAGTATGTAGTTATGAAGGTATGTATATAGTGGTATAGGAATGTATGTAGTTGTGTATAATGTATATAATTGTTGGTATGTTTGTATTGGTGTAGGTATGTATATAATTGTTAAGTTATGTATTATGATTTTAAAATATGTATATAGTGGTGTAGGTATTATGTAATTATGTAGGTATGAATATATTTGTAAAGGTATGTATGACAAGTATCTAGTTGTGTAGGTATTTAAATAGTTTTAATTTATGTTTGTAGTAGTGTTGGTATTTTTGTAGTTGTGTAGGTATGTGTGAAATTGTATAGGTATATATATATAGAATAAAGGTATGTAGTGGTGTGGTTATGTATGTCGTTTTGTACATATGTATATAGTGGGTCGTATGTAGTCGAATAGGTATTAGGGTATATAGTTGTGTTGGTGGGTATGTAGTAGTGTAGTTATGTGTGTAATTTTATAGGTTAATGTATGTAGTTGTGAGGTCTATGTAGGTAATACTGGTATGTATATAGTTGTGAAGGTATGTATATTGTTGTGTTGGTATGTATATATTTGAGTAGATATGGATGTGTTTCTTTAGGTATGTATATAGTTAGAAGGTATATGTATTGGTATAAGCATGTATGTAGGTGTCGGTATGTATATAGTTGTACCGGTATTTATGTAGTTTTGTAAATACATATGTAGTTGTGTAGGTATGTATATAGTTGTGAAGCTCTTAATGTAGATTTGAAAGTATGTATCAAGATGTGTAGGTATGTATATAGTCTGGTATGTATGTATATAGTGGTGTAGGTATGTATGTATTGGTGTAGGTATGCATAGAGTTATGTAGGGTTGTATGTAGTATATATTGGTGTAGGTATGTATAGTTATGTAGGGTTGTATGTAGTATGTATTGGTATAGGTATGTATAGAGTTATTTATATAGGGTTGTATGTAGTTGTGTAGGTATATATGTAGTTGCGTAAATAAGTATGTAGTAGTGTTGGTATATACATAATGTAGGTATATTTATAGCTGTGTAGAAATGTATGTAGTAACTACGTATGTATATAGTTGTGTTGGTTGTCGTGGAGTACGTATGTATGTAGTTGTGAAGGTATGTAGCCTAAGTAGTTGTATTTCTAATGTATATAGTTGTGAAGTTATATAAGTACTTGTCTTGGTATGTATGTAGTTTTGTAGGAATGTATGTAGTGGTGTAGGTATGTTTGTAGTTGTGTAGGTAAGTATATAGTTGTGAAAAAGTATGTAGTTGTGAATGTATGTATATAGGTATGTTGCTATGTTTGTAGTTGTGTAGGTATGTATGTAATTGTATTGGTATGTATATAGTTGTTTAGATATGTATGTAGTAGTATAGGTATGTATATAGATAAGTAAATATGTATGTATTGGTGTATATATGTATGAAGTTCCATAGAAATGTATATAAGTGTGTAATTGTTTATGTATTTGTGTTGTTATGTATACAATTGCAACGGTATATATAGTTGTGAGGGTATGTATTTATTGGTGTATGTATGTAGTTGTGTAGGTATTATTTTCTGATTAGGTATGAATCCAGTTGAGTAGGTATGTATGTAGTGGTGAGATATGTATGTAGTTGCATAAATATATATGAAGCTATTTATGTAGTTTTAAAAGTATGTATATAGAGTTGTAGGTATGTAGGTATAAATATAGTTGTGGGGGTAAGTATGTTGTTGTTTAGGAATGTATATAGTGGTGAATGTATGTATTAGTGTAGGTTTGTATATAGTTGCGTAGATATGTATGTAGTTGTTTTGGTATGTATGTATTAGTGTGGTATGTATGTAGATTGTGTAGGTATGTTGTGGTGTAGGAATGTTTATAGTTGTTTAGGAATGTTTTTAATTGGGTATGTATGTATGTAGTTGTACAGGGATGTATGTAGTTAAGTAGGTATGTATATAGTTGTCAAAGTATGTATGTAATTGTGAAGGTACGTATATATTTGTGAAGCTATGTATTTACTGGTGTAGGAAAGTATGTAGGTGTATAGTTATGTATGTAGTTTAGATATGTATGTAGTTGTGTGGGTACTTATGTAGTTGTTTAGGTATTTCTGTTGTTGTGTAGGTATTGAATAGTGGTGTAAGTATGTATGTAGTTGCGTAGATATGTCAGTTGTGTAGGTATGTATGTAGTGTTATTGGTATATATGTAATTGTGTAGGTATGTATATAATGGTGCAAGTATGTATGAAGTTCTGTAGTTATGTATATAGTTGTGAAGTTATATATGTAATTGTGTAGGTATGTATTTATTTGTGTCGCTATGTAAATATTTATATAGGTATGTATGTAGTGGTGTATATTTTTGTTATTATGTATGTATTGGTGTAGGTATGTATGTAGTTTGTGAATATATAAGTAGTTGTGTAGTTATATATAGTTGGGTAGATATGTATTTAGTTGTGTAGGTATGGATATATTTATGTACGTATGTCGATGTATAGGTTTGAATATAGTTTTGTAGGTACATATATATTTGTGAAGGTTATTATATAGATCTTTAGGTATTTATCTAGTTGTGTAGGTTTGTATGTAGAGGTATAGGTATTTATGTAGTTGCATAGATTTTTATTAGGTTGTGTAGCTATGTATGTAGTTGTGTAGGTATGTATGTTGTTGTGTAGGTATGTATATAGTTGAAAATGAATGTATGTGGTTTAAAATAATGTATCAAGTAGTGTAGGAATATATGCAGTTGTGTAGGTATGTGAATAGTTGTCAAGTTAAGTATGTAGTGTTGTAGGTACCTATATACATGTGAAGCTATGTTTGAGTGGTGTAGGAATGTATGAAGGTTTGTAGGTTTGTATGAAAATGTATTAGTAGTTTCTGTAGATATGTACAGTATGTACTGTGTAGGTATGTATCTCGTTGTGTAGGTTTGTATATAGTTGTGATGGTATGTATGTAGTGGTGTAGATATGTATGTATTTGTGTAGCATTATATTTAGTTGGGAAGGTATGTATGTATTGGTGTAGGAATTTATGTAGTTTTGTAGGTATGTTTGTAGTTGTGTAGATCCTTATATAGTTGTGTAGGTTAATATGTATTGGTTTATTATGTTTGTAGTAGTGTAGGTATGTGTGTAGTGATGTAGGTATGTATGTAGTAGTGTAGGTATGTGTGTAATTGTATAGGTATGTATATAGATGTGATGGTGTGTATGTAGTTGTGTAAGTGTAAATGTAGTTGTGTAGGTTTTAAATCAATGGGGTAGGTATGTATGTTGTTTTGAAGCTATGTATGTAGTTTTAAATGTATGTTTATAGTAGTGCAGGTATGCATTTAGTTGTGAAGGTATTAAATAGTGGTGTAGGAATGTTTGTAGTTTTGTAGGTTTGTATGTAGTGAGTAAGGTATGTGTGTAATTGTATTGGTTAGTATATACAGTAGTTGTGATAGTATGTATGTAGTTGTGTATGTAAGTATGTAGTTGTGTTGAAATATATATAGTTGTAAATGTATGTTAGTAGGGGCATAGATATGTAACGTATAATTTCTGTAGTTATGTATATAGATGTGATGGGTATGTATGAAGTTGTGTATGTATATATGTTGTTGTGTAAGTATGTATATAGTGGGGTAGGTATTATGTAGTTGTGTAGGTATGAATGTAGTTGTAAAGATATGTATGTGGTTTTGTAGGTATGTATATGTAGGAATATATAGTTGTGAAGGTATAATATATGTAGTAGTGTGGGAATGTATATAGTTGAATAGGTATGTATATAGGTGTAGATAATTATATAGTTGTTAAGGTATTTTTGTAGTAGTTTTGGTATACATGTAGTAGTGTAGGTATGTATGTAATTGTATAGGTATGGATATAGTAGTGGAGAAATATATGTATAGGTGTTGATATGTATATAGTTGTGAAAGTATGTATATAGTGGTGTAGGTATATTTGTAGCTGTGAAGTTATGTAGGTAGTAGTCTAGATACGTATATAGTTGTTAAGGTGTGTATGTAAGGTAGTATAGTTGTGAAGGTATGTACGTATTGGTATTAGTATGTATGTAGTTTAATAAATATATATTTAAGTGTGTAAGTATATACATATTTGTCGAAATATGTATGTAATTGTGAATGTATGGATATATTTCGAAGGTATGTATTTAGCTGTATATGTAGGTATGTATATAGTTGTTATGGTATGTATGAGTTGTGTAGGTATATTATCGATGTGAAGGTATGTATATGTATATAGAGGTGTAGGTATGTATATAGTTGTGAAGATTTATATGTATTGGTGTAAGTATGTATGTAGTTTTGTAGGTTTGTATGTAGTTGTATATGTAGGTATAATAAATTGGTGTAGGTATGGTTTGTAGTTGTATAGATATGTATATATTTGTATAGGTATGTATGTAGTGGTGTAGGTATGAATGTAGGTGTATAGGTATATGTGTAATTGTATAGGTATATATATATATATATATATATATATATATATATATATATATAGTCGTGAAGGAATGTATGTAGTGGTGTATGTATGTATGCAGTTGTGTGGGTTGTATGTAGTTGCATAGATATGTATATAGTTGTGTAGGTATGTATGTAGGTTGTATCTAGATATGTGTATATTTGTGAAACTATACATGATGTGGTGTAGGTATATTATCGATGTGAAGGTATGTATATAGTTGTGAAGATTTATATGTATTGGTGTAAGTATGTATGTAGTTTTGTAGGTTTGTATGTAGTTGTATATGTAGGTATAATAAATTGGTGTAGGTATGGTTTGTAGTTGTATAGATATGTATATATTTGTATAGGTATGTATGTAGTGGTGTAGGTATGAATGTAGGTGTATAGGTATATGTGTAATTGTATAGGTATATATATATATATATATATATATATAGTCGTGAAGGAATGTATGTAGTGGTGTATGTATGTATGCAGTTGTGTGGGTTGTATGTAGTTGCATAGATATGTATATAGTTGTGTAGGTATGTATGTAGGTTGTATCTAGATATGTGTATATTTGTGAAACTATACATGATGTGGTGTAGGTATATTATCGATGTGAAGGTATGTATATGTATATAGAGGTGTAGGTATGTATATAGTTGTGAAGATTTATATGTATTGGTGTAAGTATGTATGTAGTTTTGTAGGTTTGTATGTAGTGGTGTAGGTATGAATGTAGGTGTATAGGTATATGTGTAATTGTATAGGTATATATATATATATATATATATATATATATATAGTCGTGAAGGAATGTATGTAGTGGTGTATGTATGTATGCAGTTGTGTGGGTTGTATGTAGTTGCATAGATATGTATATAGTTGTGTAGGTATGTATGTAGGTTGTATCTAGATATGTGTATATTTGTGAAACTATACATGATGTGGTGTAGGTATATTATCGATGTGAAGGTATGTATATGTATATAGAGGTGTAGGTATGTATATAGTTGTGAAGATTTATATGTATTGGTGTAAGTATGTATGTAGTTTTGTAGGTTTGTATGTAGTTGTATATGTAGGTATAATAAATTGGTGTAGGTATGGTTTGTAGTTGTATAGATATTTATATATTTGTATAGGTATGTATGTAGTGGTGTAGGTATGAATGTAGGTGTATAGGTATATGTGTAATTGTATAGGTATATATATATATATATATATATATAGTCATGAAGGAATGTATGTAGTGGTGTATGTATGTATGCAGTTGTGTGGGTTGTATGTAGTTGCATAGATATGTATATAGTTGTGTAGGTATGTATGTAGGTTGTATCTAGATATGTGTATATTTGTGAAACTATACATGATGTGGTGTAGGTATGTATGTAGTTGTAATGGTATGTATATAGTGGTGTAGGTATATAAATAGTTGTAATGGTATGTATGTAGTGGTGTAGGTATGTATGTATTTGTGTAGGGATATATGTAGTTGTGTTGGGTTGTATATAGTTGTGTAGGTATGTATATATTTGTGTAGGTATGTATGTATTTGTGTAGGTATATATAAAATTGTAAAGGTATTTTTGTAGTTTATACCGAATAATTATTATTATTCAATGTATCAATTGGTACAGGTTAGTATGTATTTTTGTGGGTATGTATGTAGTTGTGTAGGTATGTATATAGTGGTGTAGGTATATTTGTAGTTGTGTAGGTACATGTTGTTATGTAGGTATGTATGTAGTGGTGTAGGTTTGTATGTATTACTGTAGGTGTGTGTAATTGAATAGGTATGTTTATAGTTGTGAAGGTATGTCTCAAGAAAAATTCAAATCGTAAAAATTGCTAAGCTAAACGTCATATGGTTGGACGGCGGTAGAATTATTGTTGTGACGCCAGACTTTCCTAGAAGTTCGTGTTTGGACTTAACAAAACAGATAAAGCATTTCTAATTTTATAAAAATTTAAATTTATAGTTAAATAATGAGAAAGTTAAAGTAGGCGATTAATAATATCCAAGAATAAATGTAATTCAAATTAAAACAAAAAAATTATTAAGGAAATAAGATGGACTAAAAAACCTAAAATTTGTAAAATGGGGAAAATAGGTATTATTAAAAATCAAAAGTAATTGAATCATAAACAGTAGGGGACATAATAACAAACAATAATAAAATTGAAGAAACTAATGATAATAATCAGGGGAAATGGGGCTTCAAAAGTCATTCTTGGGGAGGTTTTTGAGGTTTTCAATGTGAAGGGGGATAAACTTAATAAACTTAATATTTTAAAACAAAAAGACAATAGTAGGGAATAATAATAAGTAGACAGAAAAAGAATTTAAGTTAAATTGGGGGGGAAATAACAATAACAATATTTAAAATATTAAAGCCCAAAGGCGATTAAATTAAAGATTAAAGGGGATAAAAAACTAATAGGAAAAGTGTAAGATATGTATATTTATGTATAATAACAGAGCAGAGTTGAAAAATACTAATGAGGGGGAGGGATTTTACATAGGAAAAAGTACGATCATAGAACCACAACTTTAATCGTCGATAACTAATGAACAAAACAAATTACAATGAAAAACTAAAAAGTTATCTCCGTTACAGGACCAGGAAAACAACTTCAGTCAAAAATACATTCTAAAAAGACTTTGGAAAAAAGTTAGTTTGTGAAAAATGAACATTTGTAAAAAGTGCGGTAACTCGAGAAATACGCGGCCTAGAACGTTGAATCAAGATTCTCAAGACCCTCAAGAATATGGAGAAGAGGATCCTGAAAAGAAAATGAAGATACGACCAAACGTTAAAAAATTAGAGCGAAAAGAAGAAAAAGCGTTAAAAATCTAAATTTTCATGCCAAGACAAGAAATTCTCGTACAGCTAGCGTGACGTTACGGACCAGCCGTCTCCACTTCCAACAAACTGGACAACAGAAAAAACTTAACTATCAAAGAGATAAAATATTAATTAAAAGGGTTTTTATGAAAAGTAAACGACAAAATTAAAACAATAGAAGTAAACTAAGCCTAGGACAGCTATCAGCACAAAATCTACGGATTAATTCAGCCAAAATCTTAATAATAAACAGAAGTGACATTTTTTCACTGAAGGGAGAAAATTTGTTACCTTTTGCGGAAAACTTTCCCACAAGAGGAGAGAGCCAAAAGTATTGGTCAAAAGACCAATGTTCATTCAAACATTGTCTATATAAAAGTTTAAGTTGAATAATAAACAGTATCTACGATAATTCCAATAGTCAAATTGAATAAAATGAATAACTGTACAAAATAAACAGTTTTGAAAATCAGTGCAAAGTGAGTAATAAGAAGGAGATAAATATACATAGAAACTATCCAGGAATAATAATAATTACCAGCAATTAACAACTTTTAACCTTACTAATATTTGGAAAGGAGATAAATTGAAAACACCATTAACCATCAGCAACAAGAAACTTCACAACTACAAGACCTTCAAGTAAGTGCGAAGGTACACAAGATTTATAGAATAATTCGCAAAAAAAAGTAAACTCATTTCAATAGATTAAATTCATTGGGGAAATTTTAAATATCTTAACTTCAGTAAATTCAACTAAACTCTGCTTTGGTTTTTTTTTTTTTTTTTTTAAACTGGGCTGTGATAACCTCCATCAGAGGCCTCACCGGCGTCGACCTAAACCTGCTTTGGTTTAGTTATAAGTAATCAAAAGTAAATATGACTATTTCAGTAAAGGAAAAACTATTTTGAGTCCTAGCTGGCTGGAATGGTCTAGCATTTTTAAATTGTAGCTCTATATATATATAAATAAAATTTTGTGTTCCATTGTAAGTTTTAAAAAAAGAATTTTTCTTTATTGTATGTTCAAATAACTAACTGTTTTGATAGTTAATTACACACACATATATATATATATATATATATATTAGATTTATTTTAAATACATATATATAGATTTATTATGATATAATACCAGAGCATCTTAATAATAACCTCTTAATGTTATGAATATTTGAAAAGGAAATGTTTAGAAACAATATGTTCTATGAAATGAACTTCCAATTGCGCATAAAAAAAAAATTAAATTCAGTGAGCAAAGAGATAAAGTTCAAAGAATTGTGGTAAATTCATTTAGTAAGTTGATGAGAACAATCTCCGACTTACAAAAACCAAGTGGTGCAATAGCTTTGATTAAAGGTAAGGTAAATTGTAAAATTGAGCAGCTTGGTCATGCCTGCGAACAAAGTGGCTCAAACCCAACAAAGAATTAATAAGCAATACACCCATAAGGTAGAAGAGGGCACAGAAGTCCATAGCAGTATGTATATAGTTATGAAGGTATATATGTAGTTGTGTATGTATGTATATAGTTTTGGAGGTATGTATGTAGTTGTGTAGGTATGTGTGTAGTTGTGTATGAATGTATGTTGTTGTGCAAGTATGTATATAGTAGGGTAGGTATTATGTAGTTGTGTAGGTATGAATGTAGTTGTGTAGATATATAATGTGGTTTTGTAGGTATGTAGTTTGTAAAGTATGTATGTAACGATATAGATATATATGAAGTTGTAAAGGAATGTATGTAGTGAGGTTGGTATGTATGTAGTTGTGTAGGCATGTATGAAATGTGTAGGTATGTATATATTTGTTTAGGTATGTATGTAGTGGTTTAGTTTTAGTTGAGTATTTATATATGAGTATGTGTGAAATTATATAGATATGTATATTGTTGTGATGGTATGTATGTAATTGTGTAGGTATGTCCATTGTGGGGTAGGAATATATGTAGTTGTATAGTTGTGTAGTTATGTATGCAATTGTATAGGTATGTATATGGTTGTGAAGGCATGTATATAGTGGTGAAGCTATGTATGTAGTTGTTTAGGTGTGTATGTAGTTGAGTAGGTATAATTATATACATATATATATATATATATATATATATATATATATATATATATATATATATATATATATATATATATATATATATGAAGATATAAATGTAGTTGTGTATGTATATAGTTGTCAAGGTATGTATTTAGTGGTATAGGTGTGTATGTATTTGTGTAAGTAGGCCTATGTGTGTAGTTGTATTGGTATTAATGAAGTTTTATAGGTATGTTTATAGCTGTGAAGGTATTTATGTAATGGTGTAGTTTTGTATGTAGTTGTGTAGGTAAGTATGTAGTTCTATAGATATGTATGTAAGTGTTTAGGTTTGTTTGTAGTTGTGTAGGTATTTATATAGTTATGTACTTATGTATGTATTGGTGTAGGTATGTATGTAGTAGTGTAGATATGTGTGTAATTGAATAGGTATATTTATAGTTGAGAAGGTATGTATGTAGTGGTGTATGTTTGTAATTGTGTAAGTATATATGTCGTTGTGTAATGTATGTAAATAGTGGTGTAGGTATGTATGCAGTTGCTTAGGTATATATATAGTTGTGTTGATATGTATGTAGTGGAGTAGATATATAATTAGTTGTGTAAGTATCTATGTCGTGGTGTAAGTATGTATGTAGTTGCATAGATATTTATGTAGCTGTGTAGGTATATAAAATATGTACGTTGTGTAGGTATGTGTATAGTTGTGAAGCTTTATATATGTAGTGGAGTAGTTCTAAATGGACATATATACTATAATTAGGAATCTAGAAATATAAAAGTTGCAAAATTGAAGTTTTTGTGTCCAATTTTTTTCAAACTAATCTCATAAACTTTCACTCAATATAACCTACACAATACCATAGATTTGAATGAACCAAACCCCACAGAAAACCCCTTGTGTCTTAAGTAGTATTCAAACCCACAATCTTTGACACCAATTCTTAATCAAGGGTCCAGTGGCATATCAAAGTTCTGGGATTCCCCTGTGCAAATAGGGCTCTTAACTGTGACTGCCAAACGTGAATTCATGAGTTTTTAATCTAATTATTTACGCATTATATTATAAATTAGATTTAACAGTCAATGGGTATCAAATAAAAACGGTAATTGTTTGATATGGTTTTTTTATTTGTTGTTACAATAAGATCAACATAATCAGAACACGTGTTATTTAGGTCTTAGGTCTTAACAAACTAAAATAATAATAGGCTTTTTAAAATCAAAATGACTTGTTTGTGAGTTAAGTTCATTGAAATTTTGTAAAATTCAAAAAACTAAATATTATTTAACTACGTTTCTAGTAGGCATTATGTAGTAAACGTAAAACAGTAATTTAAAATAATAAAAACAAAGATTATAATTAACAAAACTTAAAATAAAAATTTAGAACAGAATTTACATCCTTGTTCATCTTTTCTTCTCTTCTTTTACCTTTAAAACCGCTTTACGTTTCCTTACTTCATTACAAATATTTCAAAAAAGCAGTTACAGACAATAACAAATAATCTACCAGTGAGAAGTCGACAGTTATATAATATGCATCATCGTTAACAAATATTAACTGACTTGTATGGTTGTCTCAATGAGGGTGGTAGGTATGGAAGACCCCCCCCCCCTTTCACTCAACCTCTGCCGCCAGTATTTCTTTGTTTTTTTTCGAAATAATTCTCTCACAGCAATAGTAAATTATAACAAAATTAAATATTTTAAACAAGTTGAATATGGTAATTCTAACCACAAGTTGAGTGATGTAGTCAAATTGCCTATTCTACCCCGTAACTTAATGAACCCCTAACGTTTGTCGGACAGGGTCGAACTGCGCAAGTGGTCAAGAAATTAGTAAGCGGATTATTTCTTGGCCCCAGAAGCTATGGTCGAGCTGCGCTGGTAGATCCTACGGTCAATTATGCACGGTTGATCGCACCTTTTAGCATAGGCCACTCCAAACCCTGGATAAAGTGTGATGGTACAAGGTTGATAAAAAAAATAGATTAGTTGAAAAATAGGACACCTACTAGCCTAAGTAAAAAAACATTTGACCAGCCTAACTTTACCTAAATTTCATAGGTACAAATTATATAGGCCTACAAGTCATTTTACATTATGTGGTAAAAAGATCATTTCTTCTTTCACTGATAGGAGGTATATAATATGCCAATAAATACAGTACGACATAATATGAAATTGTACAAAAAAACTGATCGTTAGATTTGACGCGGCTGGAGGAAGCAGGGGTTAGTCACCTTTTCGGTATGCCCAGGAATGTCTCACTCAGCCCTGGAAAGGTCGTTACTCCCCATTTTTGGGTCACGTTTGTAAGAGTCGTAATATGACTGAATTTAAACTGACTTGTATATTTACTAACTGAACTGATTTTGATAATACTGCTTTAAATCTAATAATCTAAAATGTTTATTTTATGAAAATTGCACAGCTTTATGGGCGCCAGGTAGCGTTAGCTTACCAATTTTGAAAGATTAAAATTTTGAATTAAAATTATAGTATCTCGAGGTCAAAAGTCCTTTTCAAGAGGTACTTGGCAATAGGTGATTCAAGAAAGATTCTAAGTCTTGTTTTGCTGAAATTGTACATAAAGTGTTTATTAGCTCACAAATCATGTTACAAATATCATAAAGAAAAAACATAAATAATAATTAATATACTATTGTTAAATGCTGATAAAAAAAAAATCTTTTATTTGAATTCGTTCTTTTATTTTAAATCAAAATTAAGCTTTATGAATTTCATATTTTACGTTTTTTAAATGTTGCAACAAAATATTTAATCATAAAAATAAATAGTGTTCCATGTCTCTGAAGGGGACTTAATTAGGATGAAATAAAAAATTAGTTATCTTGAATTTATCTGAAAAGGAATCTAAAAACGAACGTACATATACAAAAAGTAATTTAGACATAGTACAGATCTTTAATATAGTAAATAGTTTGTCTATACCACGACACCTGTGACAAAAAAATTTATATCTGTAGTGATGAACTCTGACGCCCCGTAACTCGGAGATAGTCTCCCAATCGCTGTTTTCCCAATCCTCATGGCTCATACAGATGCACAATTCTCTAAAAGTCCTTTCTTAGAAATAATTCAAAGAAATGTTCATTATTTTTAAGAATGTTCTATCATATCAACTCTCCTAACTAGCCCGATAGTTTTATTTATTTTAATAATTCTTTGTCCTTTTACTACTAATATAAAAGCACGAATGTTCATTTAAAATATTTACACACATAGTCCTATTATCAATATATTCAACTTTGCAAGATCAATATAGGCCGAAATACAAACAAACTTTTCACTTAAATAAAATTTTAATAACAATCTCATTAAATAAATGTGTTATACGATAGAGAACAATTATTAAGTAAATCGATCACTGAAAATATGTATTTAGAAAATAGATAACCATTATTAATAGAGATAAATCCAATAAACGAAATAAACAGTATTTAATCAGCTGTTCAGGTAGAATTAAATTGATTAAGGAAAGTTTGTAAGTTCACAGGTGGGAGGGGTTAATATGATGATAATTGAAACTTATAACATTAAAATAACACAAAATAGAGTACCATGAAATAAACAACAAATCAAAACAATTGTACATTAAGTAATAAAATAACAAGGTAAATTTCAGTAATAATAAAAGATGTAAAGTGAAATTTGATGAGACTGAAGACAGGACCGATGCTAAACTACAACAAAAATCCGACCAATAACCAGACGGTAACCATTGCAATCAGAATTTACATAAAAGTTGTGAAGAAGTCGGTAGAAAGAAAAGGGACGTTGCGGGATGTGAAAAATAGACGCTACGCTGGATAGATCTATTCCAAATTTAAACCTACATAATTTTAAAATTGACAAGACTACATAAGGTAAATAACTAGATACATTTAATTAGGTGAAACGTTGAAACAACAATTCAATGTTTAATTTACAAATTGTACAGATTAAATTTTGATCTTTAGCCTTCAGCTGTGAATAAATTAAAATTTTAAATTTAATAAAATTAAATAATTTTCTAGTATGATTGTATAACTGTATTTAATATTGGTGATTAAAATTTTGACAATTGTAAACTTTAATATTTCATATTTATATCATGTGTATTAATTTTCTGTCTCTTTTCATGAGGTTTAAAGTTATCTAAAAATAGCAAAAAAATATAAAAGTGCATTTATTCTAAATTTTGTTTTAGAAAAAATTATTCAAGTATTAATACAGAGAAATTACATACCACAACGTAAGATAAGTTTGTTATAAAAATTTAATTACTTAAAAGATCAACAAATAATAATTTCCATGGTTACCGCTTCAACAAACTGAGTTTTTTTTAATTATTATTGTTGGTTATTACATTTGTTTTATAATTTGAATTTACTATGAATTATTATGTTTTTGCAACAGTCTGTGTGTTACAAATCTCTATGTAAAAAATAAAACATAAAATAAGTTTAAATTTTACGTTATTGATTTCATACTTTTGAATTTCTATTCTTTACTCTGAAATACTTTTCCCAAAATTTGCCCCCCAGGAAGAATTGCCATGGATTTGCCTTTTATTTAATGCTCCACTTTTTATTTTTTATTTTCACTCTAGTATTTCCACTAAAATAATTATTTTCTGATAATTTTATAAAACATCTACCGGCTTATAACAGGTTGTAATTATCACTGGATATATTTTATATCTTAGGAATAAGATACAGAAAAAAGAGTAAAAAAACTAAGCCCTTTTTATAATGAAATTTAGCACTTTGTTCAAAACGTTTTTGTACCTCCAACGGTTCAAAAATTAGCTATTGTAACATTTTAGGTGGGAATAAATAATTTGTAGGCCTATAAAACTTATATATTTCTGAAATTTAAGTGACTGTAATTTCTAATAGGGTAAAGATTAAAAGAAATACAGTATCTAAAATATTGTTTTACTCCTGAAAAACCCATAAAATACAGGTTGTTCTATAACTAATTTCAAAGTTGGAAGCCATACGGAAGCCATCAAAGGCGGATAAATTTAAAAATTCTTTATTCATATTTTTAAGGGGCATAAAAAAATAAGGCGAAGAACAACATTTAAAGTGATCTGTAAAACCGTTTCCAAAGTACCAATGGTGGCACAGTTAAAAAAGACACCCTGTATCTGTGGTATGGAAAGTAATGATACGATAACAGAACATAATAAAATTTTGAAAAAGCCTTACCTAAAATACTTGAAATACCGGATGATGTCAGGTATAGCAGGGAGTCTGGTCAGAAATAATACAACATGACAATAGACCAACTAGCACAGTTTTAGTAGGTATTTCAAAAAAACACATTTGACTTGTGTTGAAAGTTTAATCTCAAATGATTTAATTTCCTCTTTTCGTTTCCATAGTTTCATTTTTTCAAATTAATTACAAAAATTTAATCTAATTGTTAGTAATCTCATGTTGGTATTTTATACATCAGTGTAGGTTTAGTCGGACATTTTGAAGCCTAAGAATTCAAATTAGGACTAGTTGCATTAAAGTGTAGATAGAAGGTGTTGTTTTAATATTGTTTTACACCTGAAAAACCCATAGTATACAGGTTGTTCTATATCAAATTCCAAACTCAACCGCCATATGGAATATGGCTTATAAATTAAAAAATTATTTTTTTATATTTTAAATGGGCATAAAAAATAAGGTGAATTCCCCATTTTAGTTTTCTGTAAATCTTACCATTTCCTAAGTACCAATGGTGGCATAGTTAAAAAATACACCCTGTACATATATGTGTGGTATAGAAAATAATCATACAATAACAGAACATAATAAAATTTACAAATAGTCTTACCTAAAATACTTGAAATACAGTATGATGCAGGTATAGCAAGAAGCCTGGTCAGAAATAATGTTTTGAGAAGGGGTGATAATAAGTGCGTATAACTGAAATAATGGTATGTCAGACAATCTTTATGTCATGGTTATCGGATTTATAAGCTGTGTGGAGAAAAAGTGGGAGGTTTCAAGATGAAAACTCAAAAGGTGTAAAAAGTAAAATTTGCAAATTACGTAAATACTGTAACGTGAATTAGTAAGAACGGGTGGACCAATACTCAACACTCAAAGTTGCAGGACAAGCTCTCGCCGAGTAGAATAAAATGACTGCATCAAAAATGAGAAAAATCAGGTGGGAAAACAGTAGGAACAGTCTAAAGAAAAAACAAAAGAAATTTATTCAGTAATACGTTTCACGCTTCAAAGAGTAAAACTTTATTATTTAATACGTTGCTGATGGCGGAGTTATGTTGTCAACTATAGTTCTGGAAGGGTCGTAGTGAGGTAGAGATTCGGTCAACTGGCACTAATCGGCTTAGCTTGCCCAGACCCGGGTCCCATTGTTGGGGTATCCTTACTGACCTGCGCGGAGACAAGTGGCACTGACTCATAATATATTTTTCCACTACAAATATTTAGCTTCGACAATTTTTAGTAATTGACAAAAATAAATATCACTAGGTCTTTCCATAAAATTCTGTGAATTTTGATATAAAATTTCAAATAAATCGGTTTACTTTTCCTTATATAAGATTTATACTTCTGTCATTAACAAAACTGAAAAATTATTATTAATTTATGTGGGATTATAAAAGTTTTAAATAAAAATAACAAATTATGTAAATGTTATCAAACTTTACTTTAATGAATGGATTGCTTCCACAAGTATTTATAACAATACACTATTAACCAGTATTTACAACAAAGGTAAGAAGTTAAGACATCATAAACACGACATAACACTATTATTTCTCTAAAAAGATAATAGACTCATTGAAATTGTGGTTTTCTTGTTTCCATGGTTTCATTTTATATCATATTCATTATTATACTTCGAGTTCTAATTATTTATTATTGCATTCATTTCTATTAGAAATACTTGTAATTATTATTTGAGAGTAAATGTTTCTTAGGAGGGACGCTTTTGGATAAGGACTTTGCACTAGTCAGTACAAACATATACTTTGTATACTGGGTTAGAAAATCTGGCAACACTCTGTTAACCTTCTAAAGGATAAGCAAAAAAGAACCAAATTCAGAAAATCTTATAAGCCATACTAAATGTACTTTTTCGTGAATGGGGCAACTTTTTTTTTTGTTCCCAAAATCAGCGACTACTAACTGAAATGGTAAAGTCAATTTAAGATTACAGCAAGATTTCATCGCTACTGCAGCAAGAGACCTAATTACAATAGTACCAGCCAGAAACTCCTTGGTTTCGGTTATTCTTTATAGTAGAGTAAATAGGTAATAGATCAACGAACCAATAGATTTCTGGTTTATATACTTTCTGAGATTTATTGAATAATATTTCTCTAAGTTATACTGTTCCCCGTAGAATACTGTTCTGACGTATGTTGCAAACAAATTATTGAAAAGAGTCAAACTAGCGCCCAAATGACGAAATGTACAGAATTGTAGATTAGAAATGACAAGTTAACAAAACAAATATATTATTGGGGGCTACTTCTCATCCTACATTATGTCCAGGAGGTTACAAAAATTCAATATTTGGTTGAGGTGAGACCTTCTTAATAAGAAAAATCAATTATACAAATGTGAGGCTGATCATATCTGAAATTCTTGAGAACTAAGTATTGCCGTGAAGACAACCCGAAAAATAAATGATCTAACAGGAATCCATGATGTCTGATCTTGATTATTGAATTGTAGAATGTAGAATGCAAATTGTAGATCTCGGTGACTGTATAGCATCTGTAGACGTTGCTGCTTCCAGTTGATGGGAATTTATTAGTTAATATTTAAATCGTCTTCAAAATGCAATACCTTTACATTTAATATTTTCTACTTTCAATCATTAAAAAAACTTTCAACTTGTTTTGTAGTTGCTTTCAAATATTGCAAATAAATATATTTATTTTAAATTTTTATTATTAATTATTGATTGTTGTAATAATTAAAAAGTTGCTTTCTTGGTAAAAAAAATCTGTAGGTATGTATATAGTTGGGAAGGTATGTTCGATCGCGGACAAGACCAAGTTGTTCACCTTTACAATTTTACCTTAAATCAAAGTTATTGCAAGACTTGGCTTTTCCTATGCTAGACTATTCCAGCAAGGACTACAAATAGTTTTTCCTTGACTGAAATAGTCGTATTTATGTTTGAACACTTATAATAGACCAAAGCAGAGTTGACTTGAATCTACTGAAGTTAATATATTTAAAATTTCCCCAATGAATTTATTCAATTTAAATGAGTTTACTTTTTATGAATTCACACTTAACATGAAGGTCTTGAAGTTGTGAAGTTCCTTGCTGTAGATGGTTAACGGTGTCTTCAAATTATCTCCTTTCCAACTCCTGGTTATGTGACAGTTGTTGACTGCTGGTAGTAATTACGATTCCTAGATGATTAGTCTTCCATGTAGATTTATCTTCTTATTTCTTGATGTTCAAAATAGTTAATTTTTATAAGTTACTTTACTACATAAAATACTTGGTTTTAAAATTTATTGAAGTTAATTAGAAAAATTTGTAGAGTGACTAAAGTAACGTCTTTCCTGCTTGGCGACTTGTACTAGAGTATCGATCTTACGACCAATAATTTTGGCTCTCCCTTCTTGTGGGAATGTTTCCCGCAAAAGGTAACCACTTTTCTCCCTTTAGCGAAGAAATGTCTCTTCTGTTGATTTCTAAGTTTTCGGCTGAATTACTCCGTAACCTTTCTGCTAAAAGCTGTTCTAGGCTTAGTTTTCTTCTATTGTATTAGTTTTATAACTTATTTTTCATTAAAAAATTTTTTAATTGATATTTTAATCTTTTTTTTATTTCAGTTTTCTCCGTTGAACTGTTGGTCATTGGAGTGGGACTCCTAATCCGTTACATCACACTACCTGAGCTCAGATTTCCTGTCAAATCTGAAAAATTTTGAATAAGAACACTTTTTCGTTCTTTTTGCTGTACCTTTTGAACGGTTGGTACGATCTTCAGTTTCTCTTCGGATTCCTCTTCTCCATATTCTTGAGGGTCTTGACAAACTTGATTCGACGTTTTCGGCCGCGTATTTCTCGAGTTACCACACTTTCTACGATTGTCCATTTTTTCACAAACTAACTTTTTTCCTAAGTCTTTTTAAAAAATTCATTTGCACTAAAGTTATTCTGCTGGTCCTATAACGGAAATAACTTTTTAGTTTTTCGTCGTAGCTTGCTTGGTTCCTGAGTTATTGATTCTTGAAATTGTGACTTTTTGATCATCGTATTTTTCGTATATAAAATCCCCCCATTATTATTTTTCAACTCTGCTCTGTTATTTTACATACATATACTTTTCTTATATATAACCTATTACTTTTTTATTATCCCCTTTAAACTTTAATTTAACCGTTTTTGGGCTTTAACTTTTTAGTGTTTGTTATTATTATTTCTCCCCCATTTTAACTTTAATTCTTTTTCTGACCACATATTATTATTCCCTTTTGTTGTCTTTTCATTTTCTATTATTAGGTTTATTTAGTTTATTTCCCTTTCACCTTTAAAATCATCAAAAAACTCTCCAAGAATGACTTTTCAAGTCCTTTTTCCTCTTATTATTATTATTATTATTTCATTTTGATTGTTGATTATTATTCTGTCCCCTACGGTTTATGACTCTATTGCTTTTGAATTTTAATTTTCCCCTTTTTGTAAATTTAAGTTTTTTTAGCCCATCTTATTTCCTTAATGACTTTTTTGTCTTAAAGTTCAATTACATTTATTTTTTGATATTATTAATCGTCTGCATATACTGTATCATTATTTAGTTTTACATTTAACTTTTTTTTAACAAAATTGGAAACACTATAAGTTGTTCCATCATGCAGAAACCTGCAAAATTTTGCCTCGGCCTCGCGTGACGTCTTCGCCTCACCTCATTCCATGCAGTTTTAAGAAGTTTTAGCACGGCAATTTAAATGTTTTGAATTCGCCTTGAGACGACTGACTTTTTCATTCCATCTCAGTTATATGTAGTTTTGTAGGTATGTATTTAGTTGTGTACGTATGTATATAGTGGTGTAGGTAAGTATTTAGTTGTGTAGGTATGTATGTAGTTGTGTAGGTATGTATGTATAGTTGTGTAAGTATGTATGTTATTGTGTAGGTATGTATGTAGAGGTGTAGATAAGTATGTAGATGCATAGATATGTATGCAGTAGTGTAGGTATGTATGTAGTTGTGAAGAAATATATGTAGTTGTGTAGGTATGTGTATAGTTGTGAAGGTATGTATGTATCAAGTGGTGTCGGTATATATGTAGTTGAGTAGGTATATATGTGTAGGTTGTACAGGTATGTGTATAGTTGTGAAGCTATGAATGTAGAGGTATAGGTATGTATATAGTTGTGAAGGTATGTATGTAGTTGTGTAGCTATATTTATAGCTGTGAAATTATGTATGTTGTTGTGTAGGTATGTATGTAGTTGTGTAAGTATTTATACGGTGGTGTAGGAAAATATATATTTGTATAGGTAATAATGTAGTTGTGTAGGTACTTATGTCGTTGTATATCTGTATGTATATATATTTATGAAGGTATTTATGTAGGGGTGTAGGTATGTATGTAGTTGTGTTGGTATGTATGCAATTTTATAGGTATGTATATTGTTGTGAAGGGATGTATGTAAGTGTGTAGGCATTTATGTAGTTGTTTAGGTAATTATGTAGGTTATGTAGGTATGTATCTAGACGTGTAGGTTAGTAGGTAGTTGTGTAGTTTTGTATACAGTAGTGTATGTATGTAAGTAGTTGTATAGGTATGTATATAGTTGTGAAGGTATCTATGAAAGTGCAGAGGTATGTATTTAGATGTGTTGGTATGTATGAAGTGGTGTGGGAAAGTATATAGTTGTATATGTATGTATGAAGTTGTACAGATATATACATTGTTGTGAACTTATGTATCTAGTTGTACAGGTATTTTTTAAGCTGTGGAGGTATATATGTAGTGGTGTAGGTATGTATGAAGTTGTGTAGGTAAGTATGTAGTTATGTAGGTATGTATATAGTTGTGAAGTTATGTATGTAGTTGTGTAGGTATGTATATAGTTCTTTAGGTATTTATGCAATTTTATAGATTTGTATATAGTAGTGAAACTATGTATGTATGTAGTGGTGTAGGTATTTAGGTAGTTGTGAAGGTAATTATGTAGTTATGTACGTATATATATATAGTTGTTTAGGTATGTATGCAATTTTATAGGTATGTATATAGTTGTGAAGGTATGTATGTAGTAATGCAGGTATATATGTAGTGGTGTAGGTATTTATGTAGTTGTGAAGGTATGTTTGTAGTTGTATAGGTAAGTATGTAGTGGTGTAGGTATGTATTTAGTTGTGTATGTAAATTTATAGCTGTGAAAGTGTGTATGTAGTGATGTAAGTATGTTTATATTTGTCAGGATCTGAATGTACTTTTGTAGGTTTTTAAATAGTAGTGTAGTTGTGTAGGTTTGTGTGTAAATGCAGTGGTATGTATATAGTTGTAAGGTATGTATATAGTGGTGTAGAATATGTATGACGTTGTGTAGGTTAGTATATAGTTGTGAAGGTATGTATGTAGTGGTGTAGCAATGTATATATTTGTAAAAGTATGTATGTATTTGTGTAGGTATGTATATAGCTTGAGGGTGTGTATGTATAGGTGTAAGTATAAATGTAGTTATGTAGGTTTGTATGTAGTTATGTAGGTTTGTCTAAAGTGGTGTAGGTATGTTTTTTGTTTTTAGGTATTATATAGTTGTAGAAGTATGTGTGTAATTGTTTAGGTGTGTATATAGTGGTTTAGGTATGTATATTGGGTTGTACTTATGTATGTTGTTATATAGGTAAGTATGTAATGGTAATGGTATGTATATCATTTGAAGGTATGTAATAAGTTGAGTAGATATGTATATAGTTGAGAAGGTATGTATTTAGTTGTTTAGGTACATATAGCTGTGAAGGAATATATGTAGTGGTTGTAGGTATGTTTATAGTTATGAAGGTATTTATGTAGTTGTGAAGGTATATTTTAAGCTGTGAAGGTATGTATGTAGTGGTGTAGGTATGTATGTAGTTGTGTAGGTATGTATGTAATTGTGTAGGTATGTATATAGTTGTGAAGATATGTATCTATTTGTGTAGGTATTTATATGGTGGTGTATGTATGTATGTAATTGTGTAGGTATATATATAGAGAGAGGCGTAGGTATGTATGTAGTTGTGTAGATATGTATGTAGTATGATATGTATGTAAGTATTGTATATAGTTCATGAATGTAGATTTCAAGTGGTGTAGGTATGTATGTATGGAGTTGTGTAGGTTTTTATATGGTGGTGTAGGCATGTATGTAATTGTGTAGGTATATATTTAGAGGTGTAGGTATGTATGGGGTTGTGTAGGTATATATATTCTTTGTGTCATATATATATATATATATATATATGACACAAAGAATGTAGTTTTTAAATTATATAGTGGCGTATCAAGTGGTGAAGTATCAAGTAGATTTCATATGTATCAAGTGGTGAAGTTATGTATGCTGCTGTATAGGTATGTATGTAGGTTGTGTAGGTTTGTGTATAGTTCTGATGCTTTGTATGTAGTGGTGTAGGTATGTTGATAGTTGAGAAGCTATGTATGTCGTGGTGTAGGAATGTATATAGGTGTGTAAGTTTTATAGAAATGGTTAATGTAGGTTTTATGTAAATGTGTATGTGTGTATTAAGTTGTTTAGATAATGTGTAGTTGTGTAGTTACGTATGTAGTTGTGTAGGTATTAAGTTGTGGTGTAAGTATGTATGTAGTTTTGTAGGTATGTATGACGTTGTGTAGGTATGTATATATTTGTGTAGGTATTTATGTAGTGGTGTAGGTAAATATATAGTTGAGTAATTATGTATGTTATGTTGTAGTTGTGGATGTAGCATGTAGATATTTATGTATTTGTGTAGATTTGTTTGTAGTTGTGTATGTCTCGATATATTTTTGAAGGTATGTATGTAGCTGTATAACTATGTACGTAGTGGTATAGTAACGTATATAGTTGTATAGGTATTTATGTAGTTGTATAGATATTTATGACGTGTTGTAGGTAAGTATATATTTGTAATAGTAACTAAGTAGTGGTATAGGTAAGTATGTAGTTATCTAGGTAGTATGTATTTGTGTAGGAATATGTATCTATTGGTGTAGGTTTGAATGTAGTTGTGTACGTGTGTATAAAGTTGTGTAGGTATATATGTAGTTTTTTAAGTATATATGTAGTAATGTAGGTAGTTTAGATAGTGTAGGTAGTGTAGTAGTGTAGGTAAACGGGTATATTTATAGTTAAGTAAATATGAATGTATTGGTGTAGGTATGTTTGTATTTGTGTAAATATGTATGTAGTTGTGTAAGTATGTATGTAATATCGTCAAGGTACATATATAGTTTAGAAGGTATGTATGTAATTGTATTGGTATTTATGCATTTAGTTGTTTAGGTAGTGTGTAGTTGTGTAGGTATGTATAATATAGTGGTATGGGTTTGTATGTAATTCTGTAGGTATGTATATGGTTGTGAAGATATGTATGTAGTATTGTGGGTATGTATATATTTGTGTGTGTATGTATGTATATAGTGGTGTAGGTAAGTATGTAGTGGTTTTATTATGTATGTAGTTTTGTAGGTATATAAATAATTGAATAGGTATGTATATAGTTGTGAAGATATGTGTGTATAGGTATAGGTATGTTTATAGTAATGTAGGTATTTATGTAGTTGATTAGGTATGTATATAGTTGTGTAAGTATTTATTTAGAGGTGTAGGTATTGAATAATTGTATAGATATTTTGTGTTATATGGTGTAGGTATTATGTCGTTTTGGAGGTAAGTTATAGTGGTGTAGGTATGTATATAGTTGTATAGCTTAAGTTTGTTGTGGTGTAGGTATGTATGTAGTTGCGAAATATGTACGAAGTTGCATACATATGTATGTAGTTATGTAGGTAAATATGTAGTAGGATATGTTTATAAGTAGGTTGTGTAAGTATGTTGTGGTGTAGGAATGTATTTAGTTGTATAGGTATGTATGTAGATGTATAAGTATGTAAATACTTGTGTAGGTATAAATATAGTCGTGTAGGTATGTATGTAGTACTGTAGATATGTATGAAGTTATGTAGGTATGTATATAGTGGTGTTGTTATGTATGTTGTTGTGTAAGCATATATGTTGTGTTGGTATGAATGTAGTGGTGTAGCTATATTTGTAGTTGTGTAGGCATGTGTGTAATTTTATTGGTATGTATATTGTTGGTAAAGTATGTATGTAGTTGTGTAGGTATATTTATAGCTGTGAAGGTATGTATGTAGGGGTGTAGGTACTAATGTAGTTGTGTAGTTATGTATTTAAATGTGTAGGTATGTATATTGTTATGAGGTATGTCTATAGTTGTCTATGGAAGGAAGTATGAAGTTGCGTAGGTAAGTATATAGTTGTAAAGCTATGTATGTAATTTTCAAAGTATGTATCTAGTGATGTAGGTATATTTATAGCTGTGAAGGTACGTATGTAGTGGTTAAGGTATGTATGTATTTGTATAGGTTTGTATATAGTTGTAAAAGTATGTATGTATTGGTATTGGATATTATATACTTTTGATGGTATGTATGAAGTGGTGTAGGTATGTTTGTAGTTGTGAAGGTATGTATATAGTTGTGTAGGTGTGTATGTATTGGTATAGGTATATGTGTAATTGTATAGGTATGTATATAGATGTCATGGTATGTTTGTAGTGGTTTAGATATGTATGTATTTGTGTATCATTGTATATAGTTGTGAAAGTATGTATGTATTGGTGTAGGAATTTATATAGTTTTGTAGGTATGTTTGTAGTTGTATAGATCCTTATATAGATGTGTAGATTAATATGCAATGGTGTATTATGTCTGTAGTAGTGTAGGTATGTGTGTAATTGTATAGGTATATTTATAGTTGTGTAGGTTTGTATGTAGTGGTGTAGGTATTTATGTAGTTATGTAAGTATGTATGTAGGTTGTGTAGAAATGTATTTAGTATTGTAGGTATGTAGTCTATGTAGTTGTGTAATAAGTATGTTGTTGTGTAGATATGTATGTTGTTCTGTAGGTATGCAAGCAATTGTATAGGTATGGTACGTATTAAATTGTTGTGAGAGTATATATGTAGTAGTGTAGGTATGTATGTAGTTGTTTAGGTGTGTATATAGTGTTGTAGGTAAGTATCTAGTGGTGTAGGTTTGTATGTAGTTTGTAGGTTTGTATATAGTTGTGTAGGAATGTATTTATTGGTATAGGTATTTATATATAGGCCCTATTTATATAGTTTGAGACGGTCCAAAATACCGATCTCAAGGAAGAATTTTAAAAAACTCAAAATTCCAAAAATTTCAATAAAATAAACCAAAAATAGTAGAAATAAGAGTAATAATAAGATTCAGTATAGGGAAAAATAATGTAACTTGCCAAAGCTAGTAGTGATGTAAGATTGTCTGGACAGGAAAAATCGAGATTTCCGGTCTCAACTAGTAAGCTATATAAGAGTACATGTTAAAATTTCACAATTCGAAATTAACTATAAAAAATAATGTTATCTTGTAGAGAAATTAAAATAGAACAACTAATAATAATAAAACCAAACTGTAATATAAATATATAAAAAGTTATAGTCGAAAGAAAGAGGTGTAAAACAAAAAACTTTTGTAAATCAAAATAAATCGAAAAAGTTGCCATCGCCTCTTTACATTGGAACTGATTCACCCGACTTACAAAAACCAACACTTCTCGGCGTTTGGTCACACCAAACGCTGAGAACACTTCCCCGCACTTCTCCCGGACCTCAGTGCCGGCAACCTGGGCCAACAAAACACCTACATCTCCCCTTACTGTCGAACAGTAAGGGCAGCTCGCTGATTGGTCCAGGCTCAACTCGCGATAAACCGCGAAAAACCGCGAAACACACTTTCGCTAAACTCAAAAACTTCAGACTATGCGACCCAATCACAGCACGCTACACCACCCCTGCTTCTAGCCAGCCTGTGATTGGATCGCGTCATAGTGAAAGTAGAACAATTGCTTTTCCATTGTTCTACGCTCCAGAATACTATATAAACTGTAGTATTCTCAAAAAATTCATCAGATCTCATCGTGTTCTTCTTAGAACACGATCTTACATGTGAACACTCAGATCCTTTCGAGGAGTCTGAGTTACAACCTTGTTTTGTACTATCTCATTTACCAGCAGTAGAGATACTCCAGAGTCAACGACTAAAGCCGAATCTAAAATCTTAAAATCAAACTTTGTTTTTTTCTTATTCTCAAATAACCACCAACTCGCCTCCCGTCAGGGAAATAGCTAAATAGGGGAAACCCGGCGAGCTACTACCTTCACCGCCTCCCGTAAGGGAAATTCAGTAGGGTAGTGGTTACCCGGCGGACCCCTGTGCTATATGCCGGGGAGGCGAAACAATCAGCAGCGTCGAGCGGTACGGCGACTGCAAAGAAAAGTTAGCCGTGAGTTGCGGAAGTCTACGGCCCATCATTCTGGGGCAAGCTTGAACGGACCTTCCAAGGACCAAACTCCGTCTCCGCAACTTTACGGACCTTTTCAGGGCCAAACTCTGGCACCGTGCCCGATGTGGCGAAAACCTACTCCCATTACCGCCATACCTCTTCCTTATTCTTACACCATCCCCAACCTCCCATATTATGATCCCCGAGCCCCGTACTATTTTTACTTTTAAACTTTAAAACCCGACTCTTTCACCATTCCCCGCTCCAAAAATCGGCTAGACAGCCGACGTACACCACCACCTACTTTGCCTATTCACCTCATAACACCAGAGCGAGCCTACGTCAAAGTTATAATAAGGTAATTTGTTCATAAGACCAATTAATAGTAATAAATAACCCAAATTGATAGGGGAGTAACGGTATAGGCTACGAAGAGACAAATCCTCTCCCTTAACCGCTTATTAAATTCATATTAGGTTACTAGGTAAATATGTAGTAGGTTAGGTTTATATGTAGGTTGTGTAGGTATAATAAAATTGTGAATGTATGCATGTCGTTGTGCAGGTATGAATGTAGTTCTTTAGGTAATTATGTAGGTTGTGTAGGTATGTATCTAGTGGTGTAGGTTTGTAGCTAGTTGTGTAGTTTTGTATACAGTAGTGTATGTATGTAAGTAGTTGTATGGGTATGTATATAGTTGTGAAGGTATCCATGAAAGTGTGGAGGTATGTATTTAGATGTGTTGGTAAGTATGAAGTGGTGTGGGAAAGTATATAGTTGTATATGTATGTATGAAGTTGTACAGATATATACATAGTTGTGAATGTATGTATCTAGTTGTATAGGTATTTTTTAAGCTGTGGAGGTATATATGTAGTGGTGTAGGTATGTATGAAGTTGTGTAGGTAAGTATGTAGTTATGTAGGTATGTATATAGTTGTGAAGGTATGTATGTAGTTGTGTCGGAATGTATATAGTTCTTTAGGTATTTATGCAATTTTATAGATTTGTATATGGTAGTGAAACTATGTATGTATGTAATGGTGTAGGGATTTAGGTAGTTGTGAAGGTAATTATGTAGTTGTGTAGGTATATATATAGTTGTTTAGGTATGTGTGCAATTTTATAGGTATGTATATGGTTGTGAAGATATGTATGTAGTAATGCAGGTATATATGTAGTGGTGTAGGTAATTATGTAGTTGTGAAGGTATGTTTGTAGTTGTGTAGGTAAGTATGTAGTGGTGTAGGTATGTATTTAGTTGTGTATGTAAATTTATAGCTGTGAAAGTGTGTATGTAGTGATGTAAGTATGTTTATATTTGTCAACATCTGAATGTACTTTTGTAGGTTTTTAAATAGTAGTGTAGTTGTGTAGGTTTGTGTGTAAATGCAGTGGTATGTATATAGTTGTAAGGTATGTATATAGTGGTGTAGAATATGTATGACGTTGTGTAGGTTAGTATATAGTTGTGAAGGTATGTATGTAGTGGTGTAGCAATGTATATATTTGTAAAGGTATGTATGTATTTGTGTAGGTATGTATATAGCTTGAGGGTGTGTATGTATAGGTGTAAGTATAAATGTAGTTATGTAGGTTTGTATGTAGTTATGTAGGTTTGTCTAAAGTGGTGTAGGTATGTTTTTGTTTTTAGGTATTATATAGTTGTAGAAGTATGTGTGTAATTGTTTAGGTGTGTATATAGTGGTTTAGGTATGTATATTGGGTTGTACTTATGTATGTTGTTATATAGGTAAGTATGTAATTGTAATGGTATGTATATCATTTGAAGGTATGTAATAAGTTGTGTAGATATGTATATAGTTGAGAAGGTATGTATTTAGTTGTTTAGGTACATATAGCTGTGAAGGAATATATGTAGTGGTTGTAGGTATGTTTATAGTTATGAAGGTATTTATGTAGTTGTGAAGGTATTATTTAAGCTGTGAAGGTATGTATGTAGTGGTGTAGGTATGTATGTAGTTATGTAGGTATGTGGATAGTTGTGAAGATATGTATCTATTTGTGTAGGTTTTTATATGGTGGTGTATGTATGTATGTAATTGTGTAGGTATATATATAGAGAGGCGTAGGTATGTATGTAGTTGTGTAGATATGTATGTAGTTGTGTAAGTATTGTATATAGTTCATGAATGTAGATTTCAAGTGGTGTAGGTATGTATGTATGGAGTTGTGTAGGTTTTTATATGGTGGTGTAGGCACGTATGTAATTGTGTAGGTATATATGTAGAGGTGTAGGTATGTATGGGGTTGTGTAGGTATATATATTCTTTGTGTCATATATATATATATATATATATGACACAAAGAATGTAGTTTTTAAATTATATAGTGGCGTATCAAGTGGTGAAGTATCAAGTAGATTTCATATGTATCAAGTGGTGAAGTTATGTATGCTGCTGTAATAGTATGTATGTAGGTTGTGTAGGTTTGTGTATAGTTGTGATGCTATGTGTGTAGTGGTGTGGGTATGTTGATAGTTGAGAAGCTATGTATGTCGTGGTGTAGGAATGTATATAGGTGTGTAAGTTTTATAGAAATGGTTAATGTAGGTTTTGTGTAAATGTGTATGTGTGTATTAAGTTGTTTAGATAATGTGTAGTTGTGTGGGTATTAAGTTGTGGTGTAAGTATGTATGTAGTTTTGTAGGTATGTATGACATTGTGTAGGTATGTATATATTTGTGTAGGTATTTATGTAGTGGTGTAGGTAAATATATAGTTGAGTAATTATGTATGTTATGTTGTAGTTGTGGATGTAGCATGTAGATATATATATATGTATTTGTGTAGATTTGTTTGTAGTTGTGTATGTCTCGATATATTTTTGAAGGTATGTATGTAGCTATATAATTATGTATGTAGTGGTATAGAAACGTATATAGTTGTATAGGTATTTATGTCGTGTTGTAGGTATGTATATATTTGTAATAGTAACTAAGTAGTGGTATAGGTAAGTATGTAGTTATCTAGGTAGTATGTATTTGTGTAGGAATATGTATCTATTGGTGTAGGTTTGAATGTAGTTGTGTACGTGTGTATAAAGTTGTGTAGGTATATATGTAGTTTTTTAAGTATATATGTAGTAGTGTAGGTAATGTAGGTAGTTTAGATAGTGTAGGTAGTGTAGTAGTGTAGGTAAACGGGTATATTTATAGTTAAGTAAATATGAATGTATTGGTGTAGGTATGTTTGTATTTGTGTAAATATGTATGTAGTTGTGTAAGTATGTATGTAATATCGTCAAGGTAAATAATATATAGTTTAGAAGGTATGTATGTAATTGTATTGGTATTTATGCATTTAGTTGTTTAGGTAGTGTGTAGTTGTGTAGGTATGTATAATATAGTGGTATAGGTTTGTATGTAATTCTGTAGGTATGTATATGGTTGTGAAGATATGTATGTAGTATTGTGGGTATGTATTTATTTGTGTGTGTATGTATGTATATAGTGGTGTAGGTATGTATGTAGTGGTTTTATTATGTATGTAGTTTTGTAGGTATATAAATAATTGAATAGGTATGTATATAGTTGTGAAGGTATATATGTATAGGGGTAGGTATGTATATAGTAATGTAGGTATTTATGTAGTTGATTAGGTATGTATATAGTAGTGTAGGTATTTATTTAGAGGTGTTGGTATTGTGTAATTGTATAGATATTTTGTGTTATATGGTGTAGCTATTATGTCGTTTTGGAGGTAAATTATAGTGGTGTAGGTATGTATATAGTCTGTAGCTTAAGTTTGTTGTGGTGTAGGTATGTATGTAGTTGCAAAATATGTATGAAGTTGCATACATATGTATGCAGTTATGTAGGTAAATATGTAGTAGGATATGTTTATAAGTAGGTTGTGTAAGTATGTTGTGGTGTATGAATGTATTTAGTTGTATAGGTATGTATGTAGATGTATAAGTATGTAAATACTTGTGTAGGTATAAATATAGTCGTGTAGGTATGTATGTAGTACTGTAGATATGTATGTAGTTATGTAGGTATGTATATAGTGGTGTAGTTATGTATGTTGTTGTGTAAGCATATACTTTGTGTTGGTATGAATGTAGTGGTGTAGCTGTATTTGTAGTTGTGTAGGCATGTGTGTAATTTTATTTGTATGTATATTGTTGGTAAAGTATGTATGTAGTTGTGTAGGTATATTTATACCTGTGAAGGTATGTATGTAGGGGTGTAGGTACGTATGTAGTTGTGTAGTTATGTATTTAAATGTGTAGGTATGTATATAGTTGTGAGGTATGTCTATAGTTGTCTATGGAAGGAAGTATGAAGTTGCCTAGGTAAGTATATAGTTGTGAAGCTATGTTTGTAATTTTCAAAGTATGTATCTAGTGATGTAGGTATATTTATAGCTGTGAAGGTACGTATGTAGTGGTTAAGTTATGTATGTATTTGTGTAGGTTTTTATATAGTTATAAAAGTATGTTTGTATTGGTATTGGATATTATATACTTTTGATGGTATGTATGAAGTGGTGTAGGTATGTATATTGTGGTGTAGGTATGTTTGTAGTTGTGAAGGTATGTATATAGTTGTGTAGGTGTGTATGTGTTGGTATAAGTATATGTGTAATTGTATAGGTATGTATATAGATGTCATGGTATGTTTGTAGTGGTTTAGATATGTATGTATTTTGTGTAGGTATGTATGTATTTGTGTAGCATTGTATATAGTTGTGAAAGTATGTATGTATTGGTGTAGGAATTTATGTAGTTTTGTAGGTATGTTTGTAGTTGTATAGATCCTTATATAGATGTGTAGGTTAATATGCAATGGTGTATTATGTTTGTAGTAGTGTAGGTATGTGTGTAATTGTATAGGTATATTTATAGTTGTGAAGGTTTGTATGTAGTGGTGTAGGTATTTATGTAGTTATGTAAGTATGTGTGTAGGTTGTGTAGAAATGTATTTAGTATTGTAGGTATGTAGTCTATGTAGTTGTGTAATAAGTATGTTGTTGTGTAGATATGTATGTTGTTCTGTAGGTATGCAAGCAATTGTATAGGTATGGTACGTATTAAATTGTTGTGAGAGTATATATGTAGTAGTGTAGGTATGTATGTAGTTGTTTAGGTGTGTATATAGTGTTGTAGGTAAGTATCTAGTGGTGTAGGTTTGTATGTAGTTTGTAGGTTTGTATATAGTTGTGTAGGAATGTATTTAGTTGTACAGGTATTTATATATAGGCCCTATTTATATAGTTTGAGACGGTCCAAAATACTGATCTCAAGGAAGAATTTTAAAAAACTCAAAAATTTCAATAAAATAAACCAAAAATAGTAGAAATAAGAGTAATAATAAGATTCAGCATAGGGAAAAATAATGTAACTCGCCAAAGCTAGTAGCGATGTAAGATTGTCTGGACAGGAAAAATCAAGATTTCCGGTCTCAACATGTAAGCTATATAAGAGTACATGTTAAAATTTCACAATTCGAAATTAACTATAAAAATAATGTTATCTTGTAGAGAAATTAAAATAGAATAACTAATAATAATAAAACAAAACTGTAATATAAATATATAAAAAGTTATAGTCGAAAGAAAGAGGTGTAAAACAAAAAACTTTAGTAAATCAAAATAAATCGAAGTGTGTAGGTATGTATTTAGATGTGTTGGTATGTATGAAGTGGTGTGGGAAAGTATATAGTTGTATATGTATGTATGAAGTTGTACAGATATATACATAGTTGTGAACATATGTATCTAGTTGTATAGGTATTTTTTAAGCTGTGGAGGTATATATGTAGTGGTGTAGGTATGTATGAAGTTGTGTAGGTAAGTATGTAGTTATGTAGGTATATATAGTTGTGAAGTTATGTATGTAGTTATGTGGGTATATATATAGTTGTGAAGTTATGTATGTAGTTGTGTAGGAATGTATATAGTTCTTTAGGTATTTATGCAATTTTATAGATTTGTATATGGTAGTGAAACTATGTATGTATGTAATGGTGTAGGTATTTAGGTACTTGTGAAGGTAATTATGTAGTTGTGTAGGTATATATATAGTTGTTTAGGTATGTATGCAATTTTATAGGTATGTATATGGTTGTGAAGATATGTATGTAGTAATGCAGGTATATATGTAGTGGTGTAGGTATGTTTGGTGTAGGTATGCATGTAGTTAGGTAGATAAGTATGTAGATATGTAGGTATATATATAATTGTGTAGGTATGTATGTAGTTATGGAGATTTTTTTGTAGGTATGTAGGTATTTATATAGTTGTGAAGCTATATATGTATTTTTGAAAGTATGTATTTAGTGATGTAAGTATGTATGCAGTTCTGAAGGTATGAATATAGTTGTGAAGGTATGTATATAGTGGTGTAGTTATGTATATAGTGTAGGTATATAATTAATTGTTAAGGTATGTATATAATGGTGTAGTTATGTATGTCGTTGTGTATGTATGTCTATAGTGGTGTAAGTATGTAAGTAGTTGTATAGGTATGTATATAGTTATGTAAGTATATATATAATGGTGTAGGTATTTATGTAGTTGTGAAGGTATGTATGTAGTTGTGTTGGTATGGGTATAGTTGTGTACTTATGTATGTAGTGGTGAAGGTATGTTTGTAGTTGTGTAGGTATGTTTGTAATTGTATAGGTAAGTTTATAGTTGTAAAGGTATATATGTAGTGGTGTAGGTATGTATGTATGTAGTTGTGTAGATATGTATATAGTTCTGAAGCTATGTATGTAGTTTTCAATGTATGTATGTAGTCGAAAAGGTATGTATATAGTTGTGAAGGTATGTATGCAGTAGTGTAGGTATTTATGTAGTTGTGTAGGGATATAAGTAGGTTGTGTTGATATGTCTGTAGTATTGTAGGTATGTATGTAGTTGTGTAGACATGTATGTCATAGTTGTAGATGTATGTATATAGTGATGTAGGTATGTATATAGTTTTGTAAATATTTATGTAGTTGTAAGGCTATGTATGTAGTTTTCAAAGTATGTAAGTAATGGTGTAGGTATGTATTTAGGTCCGAAGTATGTATGTAGTGGTGTAGGTATGTATGTAGTGGTGTAGGTATGTATGTATTCGTGTAAGTATGTATAAAGTTGTGAAGCTATGTATGTAGTTTTCAAAGTATGTATGTAGAGGTGTAGGTATGTGTTTATTTTTGTAGGTAAGTATATAGTTGATTAGGTATGTTTAAAGTGGTTTAACTATGTATATAGTTGTGAAGATATGTATGAAGTTGTGTCAGTTTGTATATATTTGTGTAGGTATTTATGTAGTTGTGTAGGTTTGTATATAGTTTTTTTACATATGTAGTGGTGTAGGTATGTATATAGTTGCATATATATATATATATATATATATATATATATATATATATGTAGTCTGTAGGTATGTATGTAGTTGTGTAGATATATGTAGTTGTGTAGGTATGTATATGGTTGTGAATCTACATATTTTAAATTTATATTTAAATATCTAGCTTTCTATTTTCTAGCTTAATATTGTAATTTAAGATTTTCCAATTTCTGTTTAATATCATATCTTTAAGCCTCAAAAAACTACCATACATTTATAAGTATTGTATTCATTGCCTTACCAGTTACAATTTTTATTTCCTTGTCTATTGAGAAATGATTAAGGAGATAAAAGATTGAATTTTAAAAAACATTTCTAATTTCGCTAAAATCATTGACACTTTCGTAAAAATCAAACTAACACTTCTTTATAAAGCAGCAAAATTTACAAAATTTAGGAAACAAATAATCATTGATACAACCAAACATCTTGTAATTACATATATACATTGTTAACATAATTAAAATCATTTTTAAAACAGTAGTCTCATTCCTAAAACTGTGGTAATAGTTTATAAAATTAACCCTAAAATTATATAGAAATATAATTATAAATTATATATATATATATAATTATAAATTATATATATAATATACATAAATTATACATATAATAATTATTATATTATTTTTAATTAGTTTTGTAAGTCAAGTTTATACTTAACAAATTTATTATTCTGTATTGTTATACAAATTATTACGTTCACTTTTTTTTTATTCTAATTTTTGAGAAAACCCTCTCTACGCAGGATTACTGTGGGTTAAAAGTTCAATATAATTGCAAACAGTCTAAATTAAATTATTACATGCATTACATAAAAAAAAAAGAATTAACCTATTTCAACTTAACGCTATTTTACAAAATAATGTTTCTAAGTATTGTCCCTATTTAGTTTTAATTTCTTCAAATCACAAGTAGTCAAATCTTTTAAAAGTCAAACATATCCCAATAATAAAATTTCTATATTCTACGTAAAAGGTGTTACAAAGTTCTAAGTTGCCTCCTGGTGAGAATTCAAGTTTCGATAAGATACAACTGCTAAATATTGCCCTAGGTTCAGGTCCAATTTATTCTTAATACATAAATCCTTATCAGTTCCTTGTTGGTTCTTTTCCCTGGTAATTATTTACATTCACTGCATAAGTTGCAAAACTACTTTATTTCCCAATATATAGTCCAAATCTAAATCTTAAAAAATAATAATAAATCTAGGCTGAGATCAAGAAATCGAAAGCTTCCTTTTCATTGTTGTAACAAATATTCTCCTTAATTAGTTTTGTTCTTCTTACTCCCTTCACTTCCCTTGTCATATTTATTATACTATTGAAATAATTTTGAATTACCGCCAATGATATTTATTTCTCATCACAGACGTCCGTTTTAAATATAATAACTTGAAGGGGCGTTTGAGGGGTAACCAGCAGTTTGAGGAAACTTAAACATGTATTCCCGTGAACAGATCCAGTAACAACAAATTTTTCACTTTGTAAGACATTGACTCAATTTTATTCTGATGTCAACGTTTGATATTTTGCCATCACTTCTTATTGTGCACAAACAATTGGTCAAACTTTCTCCTCAAAATAACTGTCTATTTTGTAAAAAAATAATAGTTTTTGCAGTTTTAATTAAATTTGGTACTTAGGGTCAAGACTTATAAAAAAAAAATGAGACAAAAAAGGCCCTAGCTAATAAAAAACAAAAAAAAAACATTAAAATTTCAAAACGGCGGCAAAAAATAACATTTAATAACAATTTAAGTAGTACCGTAGGTTTGATTTTTATTAAATTTTGTATAAACACATCTTCGTAAATTAATAGCTCCTCCATTCTCGGTTTATTGTTTCATAAACCTATACGTTTTGATATGATTTCGCGAAATTGACTATGGTGGATTTTACTTCCACCAACGTACTTTCTGACGTTTTCACCTTCCAACACAACACCAGTAGCCTATTAAACTCACTGCAAGACTGAACTCAATGTTTCCACACTACACCAACCGGCTAATAATCGTCTGCGCAAATCAATGACAGAGGTCAGGCTAAATATGACAAACTGTAGTTTCAAACTAGCATCAAACCGGTTATGCTGCTGAACGAAGTGTCGCTTCACTCACAAGCGCAGAGGATTACACATCTCTATCTAAAATATAAAACATAAATCAGTTTACACTTTACGTTACTGAGTTCATACTTTCGAATTTCCAATCCATACTCTGAAATACTTTTCCTATAATCTGCCCTCAAGGATGAATTGTCATGGATTTGCATTTTATTGATCCTGTTATTATTTTTTATTTTCAGTCTAGTGGTATTATTTACACTAAAATCTTTTTTTTTCTGGTAATTTTATAATACATCTACCGGCATATAACTGTTTGTAATTATTACTGGATATATTAGATCTTGTGAATAAGATAAAGAAAAAACATTAAAAAAACAAATCCCTATTTGTAATGATATTTAGCACATTTTTCAATACTTATTTGTACCCCCAAGGGTAAAACTTTAGCTATCATAACATTTTAGGTGGGAATCAATAATTTGAAGGACTATAAAACGTTTATTTTTCTGAAATTTAGGTGCAAGTAATTCCTAAACGGGTAAAGATTAAAAGAAATGCCTGAGAATAAAACATTCTTTCAATATTGTTTTACACCTGAAAACCACCAAAAATACAGGATGTTCCATAACGAATTGCAAAGTCAGCTGCCTTATGAAAAATGGGAGATTAATTTAAAATTGTTTATTTATATTTTAAATGGGCATAAAAATAAGGTAAAGTCTACCATTTTAGGTTTTATGTGAATCAGTAAAAGGTTTACAAAGTACCAATGGTGGCACAGTTAAAAAAACACCCTGTATATATATATATATATATATATATATATATATATATATATATATATATATATATCTGTGATATGGAAACTAATCATACAATAACAGAACATAATACAATTTTGAAAAAGCCTTACCTAAAATACTAGAAATACCGGATGATGTCATGTATAGCAGGAAGTCTGGTCAGAAAAATTACAAAATGACAATAGATCAACAGAACTAGCACAATAATTTTAGTAATTCAAAAAAACTTTTGACTTGTTTGGAAGTTTAATCTCAAATGATTTAATTTCTCTTTTTCGTTTCCATAGTTTCATTTTATCAAATTAATTACAAAAATTTAATCTAATTGTTGATAATCTCATATTATTATTTTTATATCTGTGTATGTTCAGTCCGACATTTTGAAGCCTTAGGTATTGACACTAAGACTTAACAACCCTACAATGCATGATTTTTTTTTCAGGGTGAAATAATTTTTTCCATGTTTTCTATAGCATATTTAAGCTAGGAAAAATATTTAAAAAATATTATTAACTATAATTTAATTACAAAAGATAAAAAATAAAATGTTCCAATTTTGGAACATTGTGCAGTTACCTGAAAATAGGAAACTACTTAATTTGTTCCAAATATGAACAACATGCACTTAGACCATAGACACTAACCTAACCTAACCTAACCATGGAAATCAAATATAATGATAACTCCGATTAGTATTTGATGCATTAACAACACTTTATCACTACAAATAAAATAATCATATTTCTTTAACACTTAAATATAATAGGCCCTACAGTAAGCCCAGGTTTAATAAAAACTTAAAATTAAAATCTTAATATTAATTTTAAAGTTTTTTAAAAACATTTTTGTATTATGGTATATTTTGTTTATAAAATACAGTTACTGGTTATGAAATTTATAAAAACAGTTGTTATTTTTATTAATGCACAAAAACACGTCACATTTTTCACATAGGCTACTATAGAAGATTTTCTACTGCAGTTAGGAAATCTGCAACGTTGTCTTACATCTTTGATTACAGGCCAGTGAGCAAAGTTATCTTTTCTTACAGCTTTGGAAGGTATTTTAGTTGGAGGTCCTCTTTTCTTCACCTGTAGAAAAATGTTCAATTTGGCTGGATGGTCGGCCTCTTGTTGATCCTGCAGGAAGGTTCATTTTACATAAAGTCGTTGCAAGTTCTTGCCGAACTTTTGCAAGGCCTCAGTTAGATCAATTAAGTGATAAAACAGTTTAAATTACCATTTTTTGCTTCGGATGGATATTTTATATCGACCAAGAATTGAAAAAATATTCTCTGACATTTTTTTTTTTTTATTATTTTTTTTTTTAGGTCTATTTGTAGCCTACTACCATCAGGCCTAGTGCTATTAATTATTTTTGATCCAACATATAACTTTGGTGAACAAACTAAGTTACTACTATTTTCTGTATGGCTAGCTTCAGTTGTAATGAGCGCAAAGTCTTCTGAAGAATTTGCAAAAACAATGGGTAAATCAAAAATACCTTCTTCTATAATCTTGTGGCTCTAAAACATTACTTTCTAGAGGTAGGTCAACTATGTTTATAAAGTCACTGGTACTAGACCTGCTAATTGCACTGACTTTTGCTGTATGCTAACCTTCATTTATAGTAAGTTTAGGAATGCCTTCTTCTAGATCTTGGTTTTGTAAAATATTCTGTTTTCTTTCTTCATAAATTACATTAAATGTTCTTTTCTTTTTATTAGCACTAAATATAGGACTAGGCCTAGGTTCATCTTGGGAATAATCTTTTTGAAAACTCTGTTCACACATACTTCTAATATCACTTTCTGATTCACCATTATTTTCATCCTCACTACTACTTGGAGAATAGTCAACAAATGTATTAATTCACTGTCTTCAATTATTATTACACAAATAAAATACGAACTAAAAAGTAGAACAATAATATAAAAATAGAAACATTAGGCATAACCTTAAAACAATCTAAACTTAACCACAAACTTCTGTTTTGCAACAATGAACAGACCAGCTGACTCCTCTAGACTATGAAGATTAAATGCACATTGTGCCATTTTTGGAACAATTCATTTTTCAATCATTACAATTTATAAATAACTTTTAAGGTCAATAAGTTGCAAAAAATACAATTTATATATACTAATCAACCAAGAAAAATTTTATAAAGCTGATTTTGAATGATGTAATACTTATTTGGGTGCTTAAAAAAAGTTGTATATAGCCTAGAAATTGGCATCAAAAACAAAGTGGTTGAAAGCAAAAATAAAGTCTTCTCCTGCATTCTATTGGATTTTTTCAAAACCTTTTCTAGTAAAGAGATTTGTTCAAAAAATGGCCATCTATGCATCTAACACTGAATGCATACCTAGTTCTTAATAATAGACCAAAACAAACTGTTCCATTTTTGGAACAATGTGCACTGTAGGGCATACAATAACAGAACATAATACAATTTTGAAAAAGCCTTACCTAAAATACAAAAAATACCGGATGATGTCATGTATAGCAGGAAGTCTGGTCAGAAAAATTTCAAAATGACAATAAACCAACTAGCACAATTAATTTTAGTAAAATTTAAAAAAAACTTTTGACTTGTTTGGAAGTTTAATCTCAAATGATTTAATTTCTCTTTTTCGTTTCCATAGTTTCATTTTATCAAATTAATTACAAAAATTTAATCTAATTGTTGATAATCTCGTATTATTATTTTTACATCTGTGTATGTTCAGTCCGACATTTTGAAGCCTAGATATTGACACTAAGACTTAACCTAATACATACATATTTATGGAGTGCCCTTTACCATACATATTGTCACATTGAATTACACTGAGAATCATCTTTATACTGTTTATATGAACACTTAAGTCGACGGTATATTGTGAGATATGCTGTTCTACTTCCCGCACTATTCTGTCTTCATTTTGATTTAACACATGCTGTCTTATAATCTAATTTCATCAGTTCATCACTAGTGAGTATTGTTTGTAGAAAAGAAAGTAACATTTACACACAATGTTTATTTTCCGGTTCATTTTCGATACTAACCCTAGTTCTCTCTTTACAAACACGTGGTTTTTCTTTATACACAGTTTTTTATCACTTTAGCTATGTTTTTATTAATCGGTACTGTTGTTCGTCAGTACTGACCTTAGTCTTTAATATAACACACTTTACCTAGAGTTACCACTCCATATTTGTACCTTTTTGGTCCGTTAAAACACTAGCCTCCATGGGCGTCTTTCTCTTATGATAGAACCCTCTAGACTGAAGAACAGTCCTATTACGCATAGATCTTGTCTTGCACAAATCACGTGATTCACATCTCGTTCTTTTATAATTGTTCTTACCATTCTACTTTTATCTAAATATAACATACATTTCTCTGATTGTTTCTGTTTAATTACATCTTTTAATATTTTGTCATTTCTCATGTTATAAAAAATAAATGTTCGGACTATATTTTTGTTCCGCTCATGAATCTCGTATAGCCTAGGCAAATGTTCTACTTATTTGTAATTACAACAACTCTTACCATTCTACTTATTTCTAAACATAACATACATTTTTCTGATCATTTCTCCTCATTTGTATCTTTTCGAATTTTGTTCTTAAAATATAAAAGATCATTTTGCGGACTATTTGGTTGTTTCATTCCGCCTGCCGTTACTTCTCTTATACATACATCCGATTTTAACTTGTGTTTTAATTTACTTCTGCTCAAACATACGATATTCTATACAAACTAATTAAACTCAAAATTCACAATGTTGAGGCTGAAAGGAAAAGAGTGTCAATCAATCAGAATAAGGATTGGACCTAGGTGGTGAGACTGCCGGACGGGGAAAGCTACTAGAGTGCATTGGGTAAGAAGTTCTTCGAGAAAAGGATGTACCAAAGAGGGTAACAGTTCAGGGCCAAGATAGCTCCAATAATACAAGATCAGTAAGTTTCGTGTGTAATTCCTTTAATAGTTGGACATTTTTTTAATCTCACAGTTAATCATTTGGGTCGTTCTGGATTGAAATAAAAAATGTCTTTCGGCACATTATTTTTTACATGTAGAAGTATTACAGTAAGAAATACAAAAAAACCGTTGCAATGTTATACAATAAACCGTTGCAATGTTATACAATAAACCGTTTACATTGTTATACTGTTTTGAGCTTATGGGATAATGGGATAATAAGAATACAAATGGGGTAATATGAAACATAGTACAATTCCACAGGATTTGCCTTTAAGTTTATGAAGCTGATATTTTAACAAAATATTATATATATATCAATATTAGCTTTATATAAGAAAATAACGCACCTGTTAGGTAAAAATTGATAGGAGTTATTCCTTTGTATTGTATTACCCCAGGCTACTGTATCTAGTTACTCCACTTGGGGTGATAAACAAAAGCTCGAAATTTCAATATGTAAAACAATTTAAAATTAAATAGAGAAAATTAGAATTATCTCCTAAGTGTATATTATAACCCCCATTTTTTCAGAATTTTTCATCAAGAATCTTCCGAGTTGAGCTTAGCTAAAACTTAAGGTAAACTGAAAGTTTCACTTAACTATTTATTATTTAAACATAAAACTAGAAATTTATATACAAACAAATAAATTTCAAAAAATTAGGTGTTTTAAAAATGGAAAACATTAAAAAATTTAACTCATCTAAACAAATATATATTCTTAGGAACAAACAAATATGTTATTGGATGTTATAAAAATAAAGATAACAATGAGAAACTTTGAGAGTCGAATTTCTCTTTTCTTATTTATTAACAGAAATAAACCTAATTTTTCATTTTTACAAAGGCAATAAATGTGAGTAATAAAGTTTCTTATTACCCCACAATTTTCAAAGGGGTAAACAAGAAACACGTAATTTAAAAAAATCCATAAAACTAAATTAAAACGTAAAAAGTGAATTTTAACCCTTTTAACATTTCAAAAGTTGAAATATAATTCTTTTGCAAAAATAAAAATTTATCAAAAAATTAGGTATACTAGTCGGTGTATGAACTCCTAACGACAATTATTTACATAAGTAGTTAGTCTAGTGCAATGAAATTTTATTTGATATAAAGTAAGTTTCAAAGTTACTGTATGATTTGTTTTGCATTATTAGTCTAAACACGAAATGGCAAAAAAACATTTTTCTTATTACCCCTGTTTCTGGATTCAGAAAAGATCCACTTGGGTTGCAGTGACAAGAGGCCTCAGACCCCAAAATTCACTACCACTGTTTATTAATAAACCTAAAGTTTAAAGTTAGGAATTATCGAATAAATATGACCGAAGGATGGTAAAACACGGGGACACGCTTCTATGGTGTTTATATTGTGTTAGTTGCCATCGTGTATTCTAAAACAATTAAGACCTACACATGTTTTCCAGATAATAATGTGAAAGTGGTGTGTCCCTAGTTATTAGATTTGTTAATTCAGGATGGACCTGGGGAATATTTATCCTCACACTTCCTTTGTGACAACACAGGGACATTCTGCTAATCTCATAACGGGACATCCAAACACCCAATAATTACATTCATCAGAAAGATCACATACATCAAAATATGGATTGGTAATATCAAATGAACGTATATTTTAAAAATAATGTTGAGGTCTAAGGTTTGTGTTTACTACACGATTTAGTGCCCTTCGCTTTTTGTTATTTTAATTTTCTCATCGACCATGCGGTCATCCATTGGCCGGCATCTTGATTTGTACTGTATAAAACATAAAACATCTACCCTCTCATGCAATTGTCACTCATTAACAACAATCAAAAAAAAAATTAACTTTTGCTAGATGTATAAGCAATAAATCAAAAACCCAAATACTATATTGAATGTACAGGTAAGTTTTTATATTTCGAGATTAAAAATACAGACCCTATTGTAACGCAATAATAATAAGCCATATAAACCCTATTGTAACGTAATAGTAATAAGCCGTATAAACTGTTAAGTTCTTTTAAATATAAACTATCAATCATAACACAATGTGAATCTCACAAATAAAGTAAGCACTACATAAGTATTAACTAAAAAATATTTAAACTAGCTTTTATAAACTCCCAAATGAAACGTATTTTAGATTTTAAACGGTTTATTAAATTTACAAGATGTAAACAATCAATCACATAACGTGAATCCGCACAAATAAAGTAAGCACCTAAATAAGTTAACCTAAAAATAATTTAAAACCGCTATTATAATTTCTTAAACAAAACAACCAAATAGTGTCAGGGAGGCAAGAGTTATCCTCTCACTGATCAAGAGTTATTGTTCAAAAAGTTCACATAATGCACTTCTACTCTGACAAACGATGCAGGTGATTTTTACAAGTTTTGTGAAATGAAAAAATGTATGGCATAAACATATATTGATTGCTAACATGAAGTATAAACAAATAATTACGGTTAATGAGTAAAACATTACGGTTAGCCTGCCTACTGGAGTAAAAAAATCATAAAATTAAATCATAGTATAACAGAAGATAATCCTACTAATAAATAGATTATTTACAACTTCAATAACATTGAAGTTCAAAATGTTAACCAATTTCTATACAATAATTGAAAACTAGGTCTAACGTATAAAAATAATAATTAAAATAGAGGATTAAACTATTCAAAATAAAAATAAATGTAGGATAGTATAACTTAATAGTTAACTCTTTAATAGTAGCTAAATGGTAAATCCAATAGAAATCAAATCGGTTTATTTAATATTATAAGGTGAATGACCCTTAAACCTAGGCAAGACCAATATAGTCGGAAATACAAACAAACTTTTCACTTAAATAAAATTTTAATAACAAACTAATTAAATAAATGCGTAACACAATAGAAAACATTTATTTAGTAAATTGATCAATGAAAAGATTTATTTCGAAAATTCAATTTGTTTTGTAGCCATATTAATAAAGATAAATCCAACAAAAGAAATAAACAGTATTTTATCATATCTTCAAGTAGAATTAAATTGATTAAGGAGAGTTTGTAAGTTCACAGGTGGGGGGGGGCTTAATATGACGATAATTGAAACTAATAACATTCAAATATTACAAAATAGAGTACAAGAAAATAAACAACAAATCATAACAATTGTACAATAAGTAATCAAATAACTATGTAAAAACTTGTAATAATAAAAGATGTAAAGTTAAAAATGTGATGTGACTGAAGATGGGACTGATGAAAAAATACGACAATAACAAGATGACAACCATTGAAATCAGAATTTACACAAAAGTTCTAAAATAATATCTCAAACACTAGGTCAAACTATATCCTTCAAATTATAATGAAAAGTGAATGATTATTTTATATGTGCCAAACTTGAAGTAAAAATATTACGTTTTTTTTAGTATAATTGAATGTTTCAAAATTAACCTAGCGTCAGGATCTGAAAAGCAACATTACATTTTGAGATATAGTCAAACTTTAGACATTAAAAAAAATATAGAAATTGTAGAAATAGACCTACCACATTGGATAGCTGAGAGATATTTCAAAACACGTTCACTTGATTGTTTTATTTTTCAATTTAAATTATTTAAAAAAACAAAACTTATAGTTTCCATGGTTTCTGTAATATATAAAATTTACTAACAATCTTAAATCTAATTGTTGAGTGTTACAGTTGTTTTAATTAAAATTATAACTAACTAATGGTTTCCAGTTAGGAATTATCGATTAAATAAGACCAATGTTTGGTAAAACACAAGGACACGCTTCTATGGTTTTTATTTTGTGGTAGTTGGTATCGTGTATTCTAAAACAGTAAAGGCCTACCGTAATGACTTGAAAGTAGTGTGTCAATAGTAATTAGATTTGTTAAGTCAGGTTGTAATGTATGTAGTGTATGAAATATGTATGTAGTGGCTTAGGTATGTATATAGTTGTGAAGCTATGTATGTAGTTTTAAAAATATGTATTTAGTGGTGTAAGTATGTATGCAGTTCTGTAGGTATGAATATAGTTGTGAAGGTATGTATTTAGTTGTGTAGGAATGTAAGTAGTCATTAAGGTATGTATATAGTCGGGTAGGAGGTATATATTTTGTTGTTTAGGTATTGCTACGGACTTCTGTGCCCTATACCTTATGGGTGTATTACTTATTAACTCTTTGTTGAGTTTGGCCCACTTTGTTCGCAGGCAAGACCAAGCTACTCACTTTTATAATTTACTTTACCTGTAATCAAAGCTATTGCACCACTTGGTTTTTGTAAGTCAGAGATTGTTCTCATCAACTTACTAAATGAACTTACTAAAATTCTTTGAATTTTATCTCTTTGCTCGCAGAATTTACAATTTGAATTAAACACTCTCTCTCTCTCTCTCTCTCTTTCTCTCTGGGGAAGTGCCTTTTGGAAGAAATCGGCTCCTGAATTCTGATAATAACTTTGATTTATTTTAAATGAAATAATACCAGAGCACCTTAATAATATCCTCTTAATGTTATGAATTTAAAATTATTAAATTTAATAGAACCCAAATCACTTAATGTAATTTATAAAATGGTGAATGACCCTTAAATCTATGTAAAATCAATAATTTAGGCCGGAAAACAAACAATCTCATCACTTAAATAAAATTGTAATAACAAACTGTTTATATGAAGTTACAGCATGATAGAGAACAATTATTAATAAGTAACTTGAAAACTGAAAATATTTATTTAGAAATTAAATGTGTTTTGAAACCATTATTAATAGAGAGAAAACCAATACATGAAATAAACAGTATTTAATCAGCTGTTCTGGTCGAACTGATTGAATAAGGAGAACTTGTAAGTTCACAGTGGGAGGGCTAAAATGATGATAATTGAAACTTATAACATTCAAATAATACAAAATATATTACCAAAAAATTAACAACAAATCAAAACAATTGTGCAATAATTAATAAAATAAAAGGTTAAATTCAGTATTAATAAAAGATGTAAAGTGAAATTTGATGTGAATGATTACAAAACTATGACAAAAAATTTGACCATTATCAAGACGGCAACCATTGTAATCAGAGTTTACATAAACGTTGTCAAGAAGTCGGGAAAAAGAAAAGCGTTGCTGTGGGAGGCGAAAAATTGACGCTATGCTGGATAGATCTACTCTAAATTTATACCTACAAAATTTGAAATTTGTAAGACTACATAATGTAAATAACTTGGTTTTATAATTTTAAAACATCACAAAATGTAGATATAATCTATTACTTGATCAGTACAAGTCATAATCATATGTATATATGATCAGTACTATCATAATCACTAAAGTATATATTATATTATATGAATAAATTAAATAAAGTGAAAATACAATGTAGAAGAATTAACCCACCACGATATACGGCAAACAGATATTTCAATGTTCTGTCAGTTTCTAATTTTTTAAATATAAATGATTTTAAAAACTTTATAGTTTCCATGGTTTTGTTTTATAAAATTTCCTTCACATTTTTGTTAAGTCTACTAATTGTTACATTAAAAAAAATTATTTTTTTAAATATAAACTAAATTATTTAGTTTCAATTTGCTATTTTCAATCCTAAAAACAAAATATCTTTCACTTTAAAATGAAGTTTATACTCTTATCTCCATTGCTCTGAATCACCTTTAAAACAACAACTTCGATCAGACCCGTAATCAAACACCTAACTTTAACAATGAATTGCAATCGATTATCTTTTAAATGAATCCATTTTTACCGTCATCTGTTAGATTTTATTCAAAGTATTGTTATATAATAATGCACTCTTTTGAAAAGGAGAAAAAAATGTATCTGCCAAAATCACAGTTGACTACTGCTCCCTCTGTTTATAAACTATCTTAAACACTTAACTTAACCCTAATTACATTAACTGATTTAAGTGAATCTCGGATCCTATGTTTTTATAACTAATGACGTAAATTTGGATTCCAATGTCTTTTTAAAATCTTATCTTTAAGCTTCAAAATACAGTCATACATTTATAAGCATTATATTCATATCCTTACCAGTTTACAATTTTATTTTACTTTTCTATTGAGCAATCATTAAAGAGATTAAATATTAATTTTTTTTAATTCTATTTACGCTGAAATCGGAGACACCTTCTTATAAATCAAACTAACACTTCTTTATAAAGAAGCAGAATTTACAAAATTTTGGAAACAAATAGTCATTGATACATCCAAACATCGTGGTCATAATTAAAATCATTTGGAAAACAATAGTATCATTCCTAATATTGTGGTAATAGTTTATAATATTAATCCTAAAATTATATAGAAACATATTAAATATTATTATTATATTATTTTTAAATAATTTTGTGAGTCAAGTTATAATTAACAAATTTATTATTCAGTCTTCTTATACAAATCATTAGGTTCACCTTTTTTTAATCTTATTTTTGGGAAAACTCTCTCTACTCGGGATTACTGTGGGTTAAAAGTTCAATATACTTGCTAATAGTCTAAATTTAATTATTACATGCATTACATAAAACAAAAGAATTAACCTATTCAACTTAATGTTATTTTACAAAATAATGTTTCTAAAGAATTGTCCCTATTTAGTTTTAATTTTGTCAAATCACATCTTTTAAAAGTTCAAACAATTCACCATAATAAAATTTCTACGTTCTATATAAAACAAGTTCCACTGTTACAAAGTTCCAAGTTGTCTCCTGGTGGGAATTAAATTTGGATGAGATACAACTACTAGGTTCAGGTCCAATTTATTCTTAATACAGTATATAAATACTTATCAGTCCTTGTTTCTTTTCCGTGATTGTTGAAAACCTACCTATCAAAATCACTGTTTATTTTAGAAAAAAAATTTGTTCTACTACTGAAAAACCGATAAAATAAAGGTTGTTCCATAACTAATTTCAAAGTTGAAAGCCATATGGAAAAAGGCGGATAACTTTAAAAATTCTTTATTCATATTTCATAATGGGCATAAAAAAATATGGCGAAAAACAACATTTAAAGTGATCTGTAAATCTTACCGTTTCCAAAGTACCAATGGTGGTGCAGTTAAAAAGGACACCCTGTATCTGTGGCATATAAAGTAATTATACAATAACAGAACATAATAAAATTTTGAAAAAGCCTTATATAAAATACTTGAATTACCAGTAGATATAAGGTATAGCAGGAAGTATGGACAGAAATAATACAAAATAATAATAGACCAACTAGCACAGTTTTAGTATTTAAAAAAAAAACATTTGACTTGTTTGAAAGTATAATTTTAAATGATTTAAATTCCCTTTTTCGTTTCCATAGTTTCATTTTTTCAAATTAATTACAAAATTTTAATCTAATTGTTGATAATCTCATGTTATTATTATTTTATACATCTGTGTATGTTCTGTCGGACATTTTGAAAGCCTAGGTATTCACACTAAGACTTTAGTTGAATTAAAGTGTTGATAGAAGTTGTTGATCCCAACCAATATATCAATCCACATATAACATATTATAGTTCAGGATAACATAATATGTTTATGATATGTTCAGTGTAACATAATTCACTTTGACTTCGTCGCAACCTCGGTGACAAACACCACTGGAACAAACATTTACAGTGTGTAAGATGAACCCTAGACTTTCAAATTGCATGTTAGAGGATGTTGCAGGCAGGGAGAGAAATGATGTCATAACCTACTACTGCTGATATAGACATTGTAACAATTCGAAATGTCTACAATTTTATAAAATTGATTAAATAAAAGTGATGTGTGAGGAAATAGCGAACTTCATTATAGCCTAGGCTAACCAAATAAAATGATTAACATCAATAGGCGATGTGCCGTGGGATTAATACTATTCTAGAGAAAAGAATATATATATAAATATATATATATATATATATATATATCAGGAAAAAAACAATACATTAATAAATAGGGCGATATATTACTTTCAAAAGATATTAACAACAAAATACGAGAATTATAATATTAATAATATAAATATGGAGTAAATCTAAATAAGTCCGTCCTATAAATAAACAGCTGATGTGTTAAACTAAAATTATGTCATTGAAGGGACACGCCCATCTTCGAAAATAACGCTCTGATTGGCACAATAACACGTGAGACCTGAATCGTCTATCAATCCCGTCAAATTTAAATTTAAAAAGAAATATATATATATATATATATATATATATATAGATTAGTATTAAGATTTTTAAATATAGGTTAATTGTTTAATGTATATACAATTTAATATTTGGAATTAAAGAAACTTACTATTCAAAATTAAATCATAAATTCGTACAAAAATAAATAAATAAAAATTATCATTATCATCAACTTATTCATACATAGAGATCATTGTAAAAGTGGGGAGTGATTTAGATGGCGGTTTATTCGATTTTTGCAAATATTAATTAATTATTAGAGCCGATTGGTTAATCCAACTTTGGTTCAGAGCAGATGTATATTTTTTTTATCCAAGTTTGGACCTTTATGAAAATCATATAAGAATTGTTCAAGTGAAATAGTGCGGTAATTATCTAGTACAAGATACTCGAATTACACTTATGAAGAAAGGAACAAAAAAGCAGTTGAATATAAAAGAAACTTTCTAATATGGTGAGATCCAACCAATAGCCTAGATTCGGAACAAATATTTATTATGGTAGACTTTCACCAATATATAATTAGTGGACAAATATAAAACTATATCATCTCATTCATAATTTTTTTTGGTCATAGTTATTCGTTCACATATAAGTAAATATTGAACTTAATTAATTTTAATCCTTTATTTTTATAATTTACGACTATAATTTTTATTAATTTTTTTTTTTTTTTTGTGATAAGATTGGAAAAAAGTCTGCACCTAACCCCACCCTAGATAAGAGTGACTTTAATTCATATCAATATATAATTTGATTTTAAAATTAAATAAATGAACAATTTTATTATTTAAAATTTATCATCTTAAAGTATATTGTAATAATATTTTGACGTTATAATGAAAGGTTATTAAAAATCTTAAACGGTTAAATAAATTGATGTTATATTTCATTTCTCAATTTAAATTTTAAATATTGGAGAATAATAAATATAATAGAGTTGATTATTTCAATTTTTGATGCTCCAAACGTAAAGCTAATTTGAATTTTAAATATTATTGTTTAAATATATATTTTTGTTATAACATTGACTCAGTTCCATTCCGATGTTATATCCTTACCAGTTACAATTTTATTTTACTTTTCTTTTGAGCAATCATTAAAGAAACTAAAGATCAAATTTAAAAAATTTCTATTTACACTTAAATCGGAGATACTTTCTTATAAATCAAACTAACACTTCTTTATAAAGGAGGATAGTTTACAAAATTTTGGAAACAAATAGTCATTGATACATCCAAACCTCTCGTAATTGCATATATACATTGTTGACATAATTGAAATCGTTTTCAAAACAGTAGTATCATTCCTAATATTGTGGTAATAGTTTATAATATTAATCCTAAAATGATATAGAAATATAGTAATAAATTATATAATTATATAATAATTATTATATTATTTTATAATATATCAAGTTATAAGTTATGTCAAGTGATAATTAACAAATTTATTATTCTGTATTGTTATAAAATTATTAGGTTCACATTTTCTTATTCTTATTTTTGAGAAAACCCTCTACATGGGATTACTGTGGGTTAAAATTTCAATATACTTGCAAACAGTCTAAATTAAATTATTACATCCATCAAATAAAAAAAAGGATTAAGTTATTCAACTTTTAAAATATATATATATATATAGAGAGAGAGAGAGAGAGAGAGAGTTGTGAAGGTATGTTTGTAATAGTGCAGGTATGTATTGTGTTGTGTAGGTATGTATATAGTTCTGAAGGAATGCATATATATTGGTGTAGCTATGTATGTGGTTATGTTGGTATGTATGTAATAAAATTGTATTGATTTGTATATAGTTTATGGTATGTATATAGTTGTGAAGGTATGTATGTAGTTGTGTAGGTATATTTATAGCTGTGAATTTATGTATGTAGTGGTGTAGGAATATATGTAGTTGGTGTAGGTATGTAAGTAACTGTATAGGTATGTATATTGTTGTGAAAGTATGTATGTAGCTGTGTAAATATGTATGTAGTAGTGTAGGCATATATGACGTTGTGTAGGCATGTATGATGTTGTGTAGGCATGTATGAATTTGTGTAGGTATGTATATATTTGTTTAGGAATTTATGTAGTGGTGTAGGTACATATATAGTTGAGTAATTATGTATGTATTGGTAACGATATGTATGTAGCTGCGTAGATATTTATGTAAATGTGTAGGTATGTATGTATTTGTGTAAATATGTATGTAGATGTGTAGGTAAGGATGTAACTGTATTGATATGTATGTAGTGGTTTTGGAACGTACTTAGTTTATAAGTATTTATGTAATTGTGTAAGGTATGTATTTGTTGTGTAGGTATGTATATATTTGTGAAGGAATGTATATAGTGATAAAGGTATTAAATATTTGTGTAGGAATAATGTGTGTAATTATATAGGTATGTATATTGTTATGATGGTATGTATGTGGTTATGTAGGTATGTAGGTAGTTTTTTTAGGTATGTATGCAATTGTATAGGTATGTATAGGTAGGTATGCAATTGTATAGGTATGTAGTAGTTGTGTAGGTATATATCTAATTGTGTAGGTTTGTATATAGATGTGTAGGTTTGTAGTTATGAAGGTATGTATATAGTTATGTAGGTATGTATGTAGTAGTTAGATATGTATATGGTTAAGTAAATATATATGTGTATTGGTGTGGGTAAGATTGTAGTTCCAAAGATATGTATGTAAAAATGTAGGTATGTATGTAGTGGTGTAGGTACGTATGTAGTTTTATAGGTATGAATGTAGTTGTGCAGGTATATATAAAGCTGTGAAGGTATGTATGTTGTGGTGTGAGTATGTATGTAGTATTTAGGTATGTAAGTAATTGTAGAGGTATGTATAAAGTAGTGATAGTATATATGTATTGGTGTAGGTATGTATGTATCTGTGAAGGTATATATGTAATGGTGTAGGTATGTATATAGTAATGTTAGTATTTATGTAGTTGTTTATGTATGAATATAGCAGTAAAAGTATGTATTTAGTAGTGTAGGTATTATGTAGTTTTATAGTATTGTTGTGTGGAGGTAAGTTAGGGTGGTGTAGGAATGTATGTAGTTGTTTAGATATATATGAAGTATGTATAGTTGAAAGTATGTATTTGGTTGTGTAGATATGTATATAGTGGTGTAGGTATTCATGTAGTTGAGTAGGTATCTAAATAGTTGTGAAGGTATGTATGTATGTAGTGGTGTAGTTATGTATGTTGTGCACGTATGTATAAAGTGGTGTAGGTATATGTATGTAGTGGTGTAGGTATGCATAGTTGTGTAGGTATGTATATAATTAATAGGTATGTATGTAGTTGTGAAGGTATATATGTAATGGTATACATATGTATATAGTAATGTAGGTATTTATGTAGTTGTTTATGTATGTATATAGCAGTAAAGGTATGTATTTAGTGGTGTAGGTATGTATGTAGTTGTGTAGGTATGTGTGTAGATATGTTTATAGTAGTATAGGTATGTGTGTAGATATGTTTATAGTTGTGTAGGTATGTATGTTGTAGTGTAGGTATTATGTAGTTGTATAGTATTGTTCTGTGGTGGTAAGTTATAGTGGTGTAGGAATGTATGTAGTTGTTTAGATATGTGTGAAGTATATATAGTTGTTAAACTATGTATGAAGTTTTGAAAGTATGTATATAGTAGTATAAGTATGTATGTAGTTCTATTGGTTAAATATAGTTGTGAAGGTATGTATATAGTGGTGTAGAAATCTATGTAGTAGTTAAGGTATGTTATAAGGTGTAGGAGGTATGTATGAAGTTGTTTAGGTATGTATAAAGTTGTGAAGGTAAGTATGTAGTGGTGTAGGTTTATATGTAGTTGCATAGATTAGTATGTAATTGTGTAGGTATGTATGTAATTGTATATGTGTGTATATAAGTAAGGTATGTATGTAGTGGTGTAGGAATTTATATCGTAGTATAGTTATGTATGTAATTGTGTAGGTATGTGTATAGTTTGAAGGTATATATGTATTGGTATAGGGAGGTATGTTGTTGTGTTGATATGTATATAGTTTGAAGGTATGTATGTATAGGTGTAAGTATGAATGTGGATGTGTAGGTATTATGTAGTTGTGTAGGTATGTATTTAGTTTCGTAGGTATGTATATAGTTGTGTTGTTATCTAAATAGTTGTGTATATATAATATTAAGTGATGGTGTAGGTATTTATGTAGTTGGATAATTATGTATGTAGTTGTGTAGGTATGTATGTAGTTTGGATAGGGATGTGTATATTTGTGAAGCTATATATGATGTGTTGTAGTTTAGTCGTTTAGGTATAAATATAATGGTGCAGGTATATATTCAGTTTTGTAGATATGAATATAGTTGTGTAGGTATGTATGTAATTGTATAAGTATGTAAGAAGTTGTGGTAATATATTTTTATTGGTATAGGTATGTATGTAGATGTAGAAGTATGTATTTCTATATGTAGGTATGTATATAGTGATGTAGATATGTACATAGTTGTGTAGGTATCTATATAGATATGAAGGTATGTATTTAGTTGTATGGTATGTATATAGTTGTTTTGGTATGATTGTAGTGCTGTAGGTTTGTGTGTAGTTGTAAAGGTATGTAGCCTATATAAAGGTGTACGTATGTATGTAGTTGCGTAGGTATGTATGTATTTGTGTAGGTATGTTTGTATTTGTGTAAGTATGTATATAGTTGTAAAGTTATGTATGTAGTTTTCAAAGTATTTATGTAGTGGTGTATGTATGTGTTTAGTTTTGTAGGTATGTATGTATTAGTGTAGGTAGTTATGAAATTATGTATGTAGTGGTGTGAGTATTTTTTTTAGTTGTGTGGAAATGTATGTAGTTGTGTAGGTATGTATATAGTTGTGAAGGTATGTATGTAGATTTTAAGTATGTATCAAGTGGTGTAAGTATGTATGTAGTTGAGTAGGTATGTATTTAGGTTGTGCAGGTATGTAAATAGTTGTGAAGCTATGAATGGAGAGGTGTAGTTATGTATATAGTTGTGAGGCTATGTATGTAGTTGTGTTGGTATATTTATAGCTGTGAAGGTATGTATATTGTTGTTTATGTATATATAAAGTTTTGAATGTATGTATTTAGTTGTGTAGGTGTGTGTAATTATATTGGTATGTATATATTTGTGATGATATGTATGTAGTGGTGTAGGAATTTATATAGTAGTATAGGTATGAATGTAGTTGAGTAGTTATGTATATAGTTTGAAGGTATATATGAATTGGTATAGGTATATATGTTGTTGTGTAGGTATTATGTGGTTTTAAAGGTATGTATATAATGGTGTAAGTATGTTTGTAGTGGTGTAAGTATGTATGCATGTAGTTGCGTAGGTATGTATATAATTTATAGGTATGTATGTAGTGCTGTTGGTATGTATATAGTTGTGAAGGTATGTATATAATTGATAGGTTTGTCTATTGTTGTGAAGGTATGTATGAATTGGTCTAGGTATGTTTATAGTAATGTAGGTATTTATATGTTTGTTTAGGTACCGGTATGTATATAGTAGTGGAGGTATGTATTTATTAGTGTAGGAAAATATGTAGTTGTGTAGGTATGTGTGTAATGGAATAGGTATGTATATTGTTGTGTAGGTATATATGTTGTAGTGTAGGTATGTATGTATGTAGTTGTGCAGGTATATTTATAGCTGTGAATTTATGTATGTTATTGTTTATGTATGTATAAGTTATGAATGAATTTATTTAGTTGTGTAGGTGTGTTGGTGTAATTGTATTAGTTTGTATATATTTGTGATGGTATATATGTAGTGGTGTAAGAATTTATATAGTAGTATAGGTATCAATGTAGTTGGTTAGGTATGTATATAGTTTGAAGGTATATATGTATGTGGTTTTGAAGGTATGTATATAGTAGTGTGTATATCGTTGTGTAGATATATATGTTGTAATGTAGGTATGTATGTAGTTGTGCCGGTATTATATTGTTATGTAGGTATGTTATTATGGTGTAGGTATCTAAGTAGTTGTGTAGATATGTATGAAGTTGTTAAGGCATGTATAATTTGTGAGGATAAGTATGTAGTAGTGTAGGTTTATTTTATAAAGTTGCGTGATATGTATGTATTTGTGTAGATATGTATGTAGAGGAATGTATGTTTGTAAGTGTTGTAGGTGTGTTGTGATGTAGGATTGTATATAGTTGTATAGGAATGTTTGTATCTGTGTAGGTATGCATGTAGTGGTGTAGGTATTATTTAGTGGTGTACGTATCATTGTAGCTTGGTAGATATCTACGTAAATGAGTAAATAAGTATGTATTTATGTAAATATGTAGTGGTGTTGGTATGTTAGTAGTTCTTTATGAGTGTATGTAGTTTTGTAGCTATTTATATAGTTGTGTATGTATGTATATAGTTGTAAAAGAATATATGTAGTTTTGTTGGTATGTATAAAGTTGTGAAAGTATTTATGTAGTTGTATGATATGTTTGTAGTTTTGTGATGTATGTATGTAGGTTTTGTAGGTATGTTGTGGTGTAGAAATGTATATAGTTGTATAGGAATGTATGTAATTGTGTATGTATGTTGTTCTGCAGGTGTGTATGTAGTTTCGTAGGTATGTACACAGATTTTGTGAACAATGCAGGTAGTTGTGTAGGTAGATATGTCGTTGTTTATGTAATTATATAGTGGTGTAGGTATATATGCAGTTTTGTAGGTATGTATATGGTATGTATGTATGTATGTTTGTATGTAAGTAGTGGTGTAGGTAAGTATATAATTATGGTGGAATGTATGTAGTGGTATTAGTATATATGTTGTTGCAAAATATGGTAGTTTTTGTGTAGGTATGTATGTAGGTTGGGTAATTATGGGTATAGTTGTGAAGCTATATATGTAGTGGTGTGGGTAATACTGTAGTTGTGTAGGTATGTTGTAGTTGGTGAAGTAAGTATGTTGTTATGAAGGTATGTATATAGTTGTGAAGGTATATTTATATCTGTGAAGGTATGTATAGAGTGTTGTTGGTATGTATGTAGGTGTGTAGGTATGTATGTAATTGTATAGGTAAGTATGTAGTTGTGAAAGTATGTATGTATTTATGTAGTTGTGTAGGTATTTAAAATAATAGTTGTTTAGGTATGTTTGTAATATTGTAGATATTTATGTTGTTGTGTAGGTATGTAAGTAATTGTAAAGGTATGTATATAGTTTAGATTGATTATATGTTGTGGTGTAGTTAGTATGTCGCTGTGAATGTATGTATATAGTGGTGTACTTATGAATGTAGTTGTATAGGTATGTATATAGCTGTGTTGGTATGTATGTATTTTTGTCAGTATGTTTGTAGTTGAGTAGTTATTTGTGTAAATGTAAAGGTATTTATATAGTTGTATAGTTATATATGTAATAGTGTAGGTATGTATATAGTGGTCTAGATATGTATGTATTTGTGTAGGTATGTATGTAGCGTTGTAGATATGTGTGTAATTTTCATTTGTATGTATATAGTTGCGTAAATAGGTATGTAGTTGTGTAGGTATTTATCTAGTTGTGTAAATGAGTATGTAGTTTATATCTGTATTAAGTATGTAAATACTTGTGAAGGTATGTGGGAAGTGGTGTAGGGATATATGGAGATGTGTATGAATGTACGTATGTAGGTTGTAGGAATGTATGTAGTTTTATAGGTATGTATGTAGTTTTATAGGTATGTATGTAGTTGTATAGGTATGTATATAGTTGTGAACGTGTGTATATAGTGGTTTAAGTATGTATGTACTTTTGTGTGTATGTATTTAGTTGTGTGTAGAGGTGTAGGGATGTTTATAGTTGTGGAGGTATGTATGATGTAGTGTATTAATGTATGTAGTTACTTAGATAGGTATGTAGTTGTGTAGATATGTATATAGTCATTTTGATATGTATGTATTTTTAAGGTATGTATATAGTTGTGAAGCTATGTATGTATATTTCACAGTAAGTATCTAGTGGTGTAGGTATATATGTAGTTGTGTAGGTATGTATGTATTTGTGTAGGTATCTATATAGTTCTATAGTTCTAAGCTATGTATGAAGTTTTAAAAGTATGTATGTAGTGGTGTATGTATGTATGAAGTTGTGTAGTACATGTGTAATTGTATAGGTATTTATATAGTTGTGAAGGTATAAATGTATTGGTGTAGGTATGTATGTAGTTTGTGTGGATATATATGTAGTTGTGTAGATATGTATGTATTTGAGTAGGTATGTATGTTATTGTGTAAGTATGTATATAGTTGTGAAGCTAAGTATGTTTTTTTTTCAAGTATGTACGTAGTGGTGTAGAAATATGTTTAGTTTTGTAGGTATGTATATAGTTGTTTAGGTATGTTTATAGAGGTGTTATTATGTATTTAGCTGTGAAGATGTATATGAAGGTATGTATATATTTGTGTAAGTATTTATGTAGTTTTGTAGGTTTGTATATAGTTGTGTTGGTACAAATGTAGTGGTGTAGGTACGTATATAGTTGTGTAGTTATGTATGTAATAGTGTAGATATGTATATAGTTATGAAATTATTAATGTAGTGTTGTGAGTATGTATGTAGTTGTTGTGGTATATATGTAATGTATAAGTACGTATGAAGTTGTGGAAGTATATATGTATTGGTGTAGATATGTATGTAGATGTAGAAGTATGTATTTCGTTATGTAGTTATGTATATAGTGATGTAGTTATGTATATAGTTGTATTGGTATGTATAATGTTTTGTTGTTATGATTGTAATGCTGTAGGTTTGTATGTAGTTGTAAAGGTATGTATATAGTGGTGTATGTGATAATTATGTAAGTTATGTGTAAAGTGTATAGGTATGTATACAGTTGTGAATTTATGTATGTAGAGGTGTAGGTATGTATGTAGTTGTGTGGGAATGTATGTAGTTGTGTAGGTATGTATGTAGTGGTGTAGGTATGAATGTTGTTGTGTAGTTATGTATGCAGTTGTCTAGGTATGAATGTAGAGTTGTAGGTATGTATGTTTGTGAATAGATATGTATGTAGTTGAGTAGGTATGTATGCAGTTGTGTGGAAATGTATGTAGTTGAGTAGGTATGTATGCAGTTGTGTAGAAATGTATGTAGTGTTGTAGGTATGTATAGAGTTGTGAAGGTATGTATGTAGATTTTAAGTATGTATCAAAGTTGTGAATGTATGTTTGTAGTTGTGTATGTGTGATTGTAATTGTATTGGTATATATATATTTTTGATGGTATGTATATAATGGTGTAGGAATTTGTATAGGAATGTATATCGTTTGAAGGTATATATGTATTGGTATAGGTAGATATGTTGTTGTGTAGGTATGTATGTGGTTTTTAAGGTATGTATATAGTGGTGTAAGTATGTTTTTAATGGTGTAAGTATGTTTTTAGTGGTGTAAGCATGTATGTATGTATGTAGTTGCGTAGGTATGTATATAAATGATAGGTATGTATGTAGTGCTGTAGGTATGTATGTAGTTGTTTAGGTATGTTTATAGAGGTGAAAATATGTATTTAGCTGTGAAGATATGTATTAAGGTATGTATATACTTGTGTAAGTATTTATGTAGTTTTGTAAGTTTTTATATAGTTGTGTTGTTACATATGTAGTGGTGTAGGTATGTATATAGTTGTGGTAAAATCGTTTTCAAATGGGAGTATCATTCCTAATATTGTGGTATTAGTTTATAATATTAATCTAAAGGTATATAGATATAAAATTATGAATTTATATAATATACATAAATTATATATATATATATATATATATATATATATATATATATTGTCCAGTGACAAGAGGCCTCGGATCCCAAATTCACTACCCCTCAATCCCATTACCCCAATCTTCCCTTAAAAATTTACACAATATTTTTTGTAACTGATGTTGAATATCTGACATTATTTTAACAGTGATTGACTCATTTATTCATTTGTACCCTATGGCGTATTCCTATCGCATGCAACCATAGACTTCTAAAATAATATCTCAAACTTAGGTAAAACTATTTCCTTCAAATTATAATGAAAAGTGAATGATTATTTTATATGTGCCAAACTTGAAGTAAAAATATTAGTTTTTTTTAGTATAATTGAATGTTTTAAAATAAACATAGCGTCAGGATCTGAAAAAGTAACATGTGTATATATATATATATATATATATATAATGAGACCTAGGCTACCACTTTGAATGGCTGAAAGATATTTCAAAACACGTTCACTTGATTGGTTTTTTTTTCAATTTAAATTATTTTAAAACAAAACTTATAGTATCCTTGGTTTCTGTAATATATAAAATTTACTAACAATCTTAAATCTAATTATTGTTGAGTATTACAGTTGTTTTAATTTAAAATATAACTAACCAGTGCTTTCCAGTTAGGAATTATCGAATAAATATGACCGAAGGATGGTAAAACACAGGGACACGCTTCTATGGTGTTTATATTGTGTTAGTTGGCATCGTGTATTCTAAAACAATTAAGGCCTACACATGTTTTCCAGATAATAATGTGAAAGTGGTGTGTCCCTAGTAATTAGATTTGTTAATTCAGGATGGACCTGGAGAATATTTATCCTCACACTTCCTTTGTGACAACACAGGGACATTCTGCTAATCTCACAACGGGACATCCAAACACCCAATAATTAAATTCATCAGAAAGATCACATACATCAAAAGATGTACAAGCAATAAATCAAAAACCCAAACACTATATTGAATGTACAGGTAAGTTTTTATATTTCGAGATTAAAAATACAGACCCTATTGTAACGCAATATTATTAAGCCGTATAAACCCTATTGTAACGCAATAATAATAAGCCGTATAAACTGTTAAGTTCTTCTAAATATAAACTATCAATCATAACACAACGTGAATCTCACAAATAAAGTAAGCACTATATAAGTATTAACTAAAAAATATTTAAACTAGCTTTTATAAATTCCAAAACAAAACAAAATGAAACGTATTTTAGATTTTAAACGGTTTAATAAATTTACAAGATGTAAACAATCAATCACAACATGACGTGAATCCGCATAAATAAAGTAAGCACCTAAATAAGTTAACCTAAAAATAATTTAAAACCTCTATTATAAGTTCTTAAACAAAACAACCAAATATTGTCAGAACAATCAAATAACTCTCACTGATGAAGAGTTATCATTCAAAAAGTTCACATAATGCACTTCTACTCTGACAAATGACACAGGTGTATTTTACAAGTTTTGTGAAATGAAACAATATATGACATAAACATATATTGATTGCTAACATGAAGTATAAACAAATAATTACGGTTAATGAGTAAAAAATTACGGTTAGCCTTCCTACTTGAGTAAAAAAATCATAAAATTAAATCATAGTATAACAGAAGATAATCCTACTAATAAATAGATTATTTACAACTTCAATAACATTGAAGTTCAAAATCCTAACCAATTTCTATACAATAATTGAAAACTAGGTCTAACGTATAAAAATAATTAAAATAGAGGATTAAAGTATTCAAAATAAAAATAAATGTAGGATAGTATAACTTAATAGTTAACTCTTTAATAGTAGCTAAATGGTAAATCCAATAGAAATCAAATCGGTTTATTTAATTTTATAAGGTGAATGACCCTTAAACCTAGGCAAGACCAATATAGTCGGAAATACAAACAAACTTTTCACTTAAATAAAATTTTAATAACAAACTAATTAAATAAACGTGTAACACAATAGAAAACATTTATTTAGTAAATTGATCAATGAAAAGATTTATTTCGAAAATTCAATTTGTTTTGTAGCCATATTAATAAAGATAAATCCAACAAAAGAAATAAACAGTATTTTATCATATCTTCAAGTAGAATTAAATTGATTAAGGAGAGTTTGTAAGTTCACAGGTGGGGGGGGGGGCTTAATATGATGATAATTGAAACTTATAACATTCAAATATTACAAAATAGAGTACAAGAAAATAAACAACAAATCATAACAATTGTACAATAAGTAATCAAATAACTAGGTAAAAACTTGTAAAATAATAAAAGATGTAAAGTTAAGTATGACAACCATTGAAATCAGAATTTACACAAAAGTTCTATAATAATATCTCAAACTTAGGTCAAACTATATCCTTCAAATTATAATGAAAAGTGAATGATTATTTTATATGTGCCAAACTTGAAGTAAAAATATTACGATTTTTTTAGTATAATTGAATGTTTCAAAATTAACCTAGCGTCAGGATTTGAAAAGCAACATTAAATTTTGAGATGTAGTCAAACTTTAGACATTAAAAAATATATAGAAATTGTAGAAATAGACCTACCATATTGGATAGCTGAGAGATATTTCAAAACACGTTCACTTGATTGTTTTATTTTTCAATTTAAATTTAAATTAAGTAAACAAAACCTATAGTTTCCATGGTTTCTGTAACATATAAAATTTACTAACAATCTTAAATCTAATTGTTGAGTATTACAGTTGTTTTAATTAAAATTATAACTAACTAATGGTTTCCAGTTAGGAATTATCGATTAAATAAGACCGAAGTTTGGTAAAACACAAGGACACGCTTCTATGGTGTTTATTTTGTGGTAGTTGGTATCGTATATTCTAAAACAGTAAAGGTGGGATCTCGGTAAATATTAAAGGTAGAAGTCTGATTTTTTTTTTAATGTATTACTTAATAAATAAGTATTACTCCTAATACGTTATCTCTCAAAAATTTTGATTTTGATTTTTGAAAAAATAATGTTTTGTGGGGATGTAACTGTTACGAGAGACAGAAACTTGTGAGCATGTAAGAGACAAGCTTTTCTGGGGATATGATTATTTTGTTAGAGAGAAGCTTTGCAAGGATGTGAGAGAGTGATTTACGGGGATGTATTATTTGTCCCACGTTTACATCTTATTGCATGTCATTATGTTTATATTTGTTGTTATTCGTTAAGTGATTGATTAAATTAAATTATGTTTCATATTTGTTAAATAAATTGTAATTTAGAAAGTAAATTGTAGCAAATGAAAATAACAGTACTAACAAATTTACAACTTTTTGATAAGTCAAGTTTTAAATTATTACTTCGGAAACAAAACTAATAATGTATAACAAAAACGCCTGGTTGATACAAGGAAGCTTCAAATGAATATTAAATTAAAATAATCCTGAAAAACTCACTAACAATGTTTGTATGAATTCTTTGTAATTATTGTGTTTCGTTTTACCACCACCATTTTAGAGCGTTTTAAAATTTTATTTTATTTGGTGAGTCGGTAAGTCTTTCCATTATCCACCACCTACGAACCCGCTGTGTCCCGGACTGGCAGTTGCCTACTGTAAAAACTTGCAAGTATTATTACTGCAGTTACAGGTGTAGGTGTTATGATTGACGTCGCAACATAACAACCTTGTATTTTACAGTATCGCGGACCACCCACCCACCCTAAAAAATAGTTCTTAATTATTGCAAACGTTTATTTCTATAGGCCTGCATAACTCATTTTATTTCAACTGTATGTTCACTTTTTAATTGAGTCTTGTAAAACAACTTTAATACTTCAACCATAATATCTCTTATTTCCTTTATACTTTCTTTCTCTTATTACTATACTTTATATATATTTATACTTCCTCATACTTTCTCCTTATATAATATTTACATTATTGCTTTTTTTTCTACTGATCTTTGATGTAGCAAAACTATCAATTATATCTTTGAAGTCATGCTTCAGTATAATGTCACTCTGCGTATGTAACAGCATCAAATAGTTTTTTTAATTTATAAACTTTTATCAACACATACTGCCTTAATACAGTTGAAATTTTTTCAATTAAAAAAAAAAAAAATTTATGACCCAAAGCCCTTGCGCCCCTTGTACGCTTGCGCCCCTGGGCAAGTGCCCATGTTGCCCGGTTATAGAATCGGGCCTACTAAGCCTTATCATGATATTAGTATATGTTTCACAGTGGTCAAGACTAGGCCTAATCTAACTTTGTGTTAAACTGTTAAAGCTGTTGGAAAATGAAGAAAATTAGTAAAACTGAAGATATTATAGAACTGGATTTTTAAGGTAAAATGTTTCTGTGGTACATAATAGGTTTGTGACAGAATAACAGAATAGTTGCAGACTCATTTGTGATATATTTACTGCGCATTCGTTGACGGCTACGCCTATATGTTTTTTATAATAATTCAGTTAAGATACATAGGAAAACTTTTTTATTGTCATAACTCAACTTCAGTACTAATCGAGATATCAAAAAAAACTCAACGAGTGGAAACTATGAAGTTACCGATTTTCAATAAATTCAGTTTTAATAGTATTTTAAGAGCCGAGAGGACAAACATAGATCCCTCTACGTATTAGTAAACATTCTTACGAGCAATGGTAATGTATATAAAGACCTTCTTTGGCATCGAAAATGTATCAAGCTTTGTATTTCAAAATCAATTTTATCTATCATCAAGCTTTTCACACATAATTAGAACTTAAAAATATGGCCATAAAAACAAATCTAGATTTTTACCTGAGGAACTACACATTTTATTCAAATACAAATATAGGCCCAATATTGTCGTAACTGATAATGAAATGTTGCTTCTTATGAAAATAAACCATAGGTAAATTTATACAACACTACACTATAATAAATTAAATGTGTCCTTACCTGAAGTACTTGACAATTACCTATTGCAATTATGACGGGTAATAGCTGGGGCGGCTTCAGGATTTATTTTTTGGGTAGGCACAGTTTAGGGGTGTCATGACTATGGCGGGAGACCTGGGTATTTACCCCCTAGGATAAGGGGGGACTGCTTATTGAAGATAAAAGCATACACCACACTGTTAATTTTAAAACTATGGAGCCAGGTCAACTATGAAAAATAAAAATATTTTTGTTATTTTATGATATGTAATATATTTTATTGCCTATAAGTGTCACAAAAGTAGTTGTTGAGAAATAATATCTAAATTTAAGTAAACCATACAGCTCGGTAATACACCTTAAATCGGTAATATGTAGCCTACATTTAGGCGTGTCACCCGCTGAAAACCAAATAAGTTGGGTAGGCCCAGGCCTACCCGGCCTACCCGCTGGAGCCGCCACTGGGTAATAGGTTAAAATATTAAAACAGGAAGCTTTCTAATCTGATGTATTCTGTATATCGCGACATGATCAACTAGTTTGGTCTATTGCTGTTAAAGTTTTAATTAAATAATTCGCTCTCGTTTCCATGGTTTCATTTTATATCATATTCATTATTATACTTAGAGTTCTAATTATTTATTATTACATTTATTTTTCATTTGAATTATTTGTAATTATTATTTGCGTGTAAATGTTTCTTAGGTGGGACGCTTTTGGACAAGGATGTTGCACTAATCAGTAAAAACATATACTTTGTATACTGGGTTAGAAAATTTGGCAACACTGTCAACTTTGTAAAGGATGAGCAATGATGAACCAAATTTAGAAATTTTTTATAAGTCTAAAAAATTCTCACAAGAACTTTTTCGTGAATGGGGCAACTTTTCTTCCGTTCCCAAAATCGATAATTATAAACTTAAATGGTAAAGTCAATTTATGATTACACCAAGATTTCATGGTTACTGCAGCAGAACACCTAATTATAACAGTCACAGCCAGGAACACCTAGGCTTCGGTTATTCGTTATACTCTACTAGAATAATTATTGTATAATAAATCAATGAACAACTAGATCTGTTTTCTATACTTTCTGAGATTTATTGAATAATATTTTTCTGAAGTTATACTGTTCCTAATAGAATACTGTTTGGACGTAGTATTCAATTATTGAAAAGAGTCAAATTAGCGCCCAAATGATGAAATGCACACAATTATAGATAAGTTAGGCTGACCGGCCACCGAAAGCAGAGTTGAGCTGAGGTGAGCGGAGCAGGGTCTGAGAGGGTTGACAATCGATTGCGTAGTGGACTCCAGCTCAGTCAGCAACTTGTCTTGCATTGGTATTAGTAGGTGTGATGAGAGAAGCGGAACGTAGCTTCAAAACCAAACCTTGGTCGAGGCAAAGTGGAATGGAGTTAACCCTTGTGACGCCACTCAACTACGCTCCGTTACGCTTCGGATCAAAGTAACACTTCTTTCTAAAGCAGCAGAATTTACAAATTTTTTGAAACAAATAGTCATTGATACAACCAAACATCTGTTAATTACATATATTACATTGTTGACATAATTAAAATCGTTTTCAAAACAGTTTCTTAATATTGTGGTAATAGTTTATAATATTAATCCAAAAATTATATTGAAATAAAATTATGAATTATATATATATATATATATATATATATATATATATATATATATAATAACTATTATATTATTATTTAAATAGTTTTGAGGGTCAAGTTATAATTAACAAATTTATTATTCTGTATTGTTATACAAATTATTAGGTTCACATTTTTTTATTCTTATTTTTGAGAAAACCCAGTCTAAATTAAATTATTACATGCATCACATAAAAAAACGATTTAACCTATTCAACTTAATGTTATTTTACAAAATAATGTTTTTAAAGGATTGTTCCTATTTAGTTTTAATTTCTTCAAATCGCAAGTAGCCCAATCTTTTAAAAGTTCATCCCAACTATACATATTTTATTAATATATCCCAATAACAAAATTTCTATATTCTATGTAAAAAGTGTAACAAAGTCTAAGTTGCCTCCTGGTGAGAATAAGAGAAACAATAAAAAAAAATAATAATAATAAATTTTAAAAAATGGGTTTTCTAGGCTGAGATCAAGAAATCGAAAGCTTCCTTTTCATTGTCGTAACAACTTAACCTAACCATTTTCTATACAATTGAAAACTAGGCTTAAACCATAAAAATAATTCATATAGACATTTAAACTATTCAAAATAAATAGAAATGTAGGATAGTATAGTAGTTAACTCTAGAATAGCAGCCAAAAGGTAAATATAATAGAACCCAAATCGCTTAATGTAATTTATAAAATGGTTAATGACCCTTAAATCTAGGCAAAATCAATAATTTAGGCCGAAAAACAAACAAACTCTTCACTTAAATATAATTATAATAACAAACTGTTTAAATGAATGTGCAACACGATAGAGAACAATTAATAAATAACTTGATAACTGAAAATATTTATTTAGAAAATAAATATGTTTTGAAACCATTAATAATAGAGAGAAAACCAATACACGAAATAAACGGTATTTAATCAGCTGTTCCGGTAGAATTAGATTGATTAAGGAGAACTTGTAAGTTCACAGTGGGAGAGTTAAGATAATGAAATTGAAACTTATAACATTCAAATAATAGAAACTATAATATTACCAAAAAATTAACAACAAATCAAAACAATTGTACAATAATTAATAAAAAAACAAAGTAAAATTCAGTAATAATAAAGGATGTAAAGTGAAATTTCAAGTGAACGATGCAAAACTACGACAAAAAATCGGACCAATATCAAGATGGCAAACATTGAAATCAGAGTTTCACAACGTTGAGAAAAAGTCGGTAGAAAGAAAAGCGCCCCTGTGGGAGGCGAAAAATTGACGCTACGCTGGATAGATCTACTCTCTAAATTTATACTTACAAAATATGAAATTTGTCAAGGCTACATGATGTAAATAACCTGGTACATTTAAATAATTATATGTTTTATAATTTTAAAACAATCAATATAACAGTTAGAATCTGAGACACTTTCAAACAAATATTCAATGTTAAAATTACAAAATGTACGTATTAAATATTAATCTTTAGCCTTCAGCTGTGAATAATTAAAATTTTTATTGTATAAAGCCGGCATGAGTGGATCCAATTTAATAAATTTAAATAATTTTCTTATATCATTGTATAACTGTATTTAATATTGGTGTTTAAAATTTTGTCAATTGTAAATTTTACAATTTCATATTTATGTCATGTGTATAAATTTTCTGTCTCTTTCATGAGGTGTAAAGTATAAAAAAGTATAAAACTGCATTTATTCAAAAATTAGTTTTAGGGAAAATAATTACAGTATAAATACAGAGAAATTGCTTAACACAAATTAAGGTAAGTTTAAAAATAATAATAAGTTACTTAAAACATCAACACTTGATAATTTCTATGGATCGCTTCAACAAAGTTATTTAATATTTATTGTTGATTATTACATTTGTTTTATAATTTGAATTTACTATGAATTATTATGTTTTTGCAACAGTGCGTGTTACACATCTCTATGTAAAATATAAAACATAAAATCAGTTTACACTTTACTTTACTAAGTTCATACTTTCGAATTTCCAATCCTTACAGTACTCTGAAATACTTTTAACATAATCTGCCCTCAAGGAGGAATTATCATAGATTTGCATTTCCATGGATTTTAATGATTCCGTTTTTATGTTTTATTTGCACTCTAATGGTATTGTTTCCACTAGAATTCATATTTTCTGGTAATTGTATAAAACACCTACTGGCCTACAACAGGTTGTAATTATTACTGGATGTTATATATCTTACGAAAAAGATACAGGAAAATTATTTTTTTTAAAAATCCCTTTTTTTTATTGAAATTTAGCTTTTTTTCAAACAACGGTTAAAAAATGAGCTATTGTAACATTTCAGGTGGGAATCGATAATTTGTAGGCCTATAAAACGTTTATTTTTCTGAGATTTAAGTGCCTGTAATTTCTAATCGGGTAAAGATTAAAAGAATGACCTAAGAATAAAACATTCCTAAAATATTGTTTTACACCTGAAAACCCCATAAAATACAGGTTGTTCCATAACTAATTTCAAAGTCGGCCGTCATATGGAATATAGCTGATAATTTTTAAAATTCTTTATTCATATTTTAATGGGCATAAAACAATAAGGTGAAGTCCCCCATTTTAAGTTTTCTGCAAATCTTACCATTACCAAAGTACCAATGGAGACATAGTTAAAAAAGACACCCTGTATATATATAGAAAGTAATCATACAATAACACAACATAATAAAATTTTGAAAATGCCTTGCCTAAAATACTTGAAATACTGGATGTTGTCAAGTATAGCAGGAAGTCTGATCAGAAATAATACAACATGACAGTAGACCAACTAGCACAGTTTTAGTATTTCAAAAAAACGTTTGACTTGTTTGAAAGTTTAATATCGAATTATTTAATTTCTCTTTTTCGTTTCCATAGTTTCATTTTTTCCAAATAATTAAAAAAATTTAATCTAATTGTTGATAATCTCATGTAGTTATTTTATACACCTATGTATGTTCAGTCGGACATTTTGAAGTCGGATATTTTCAAACTAAGACTTAAGTTGCATTAACCCTAGATTCATAAGCTTCGTTTTTCCACATATTATTCATAAGCATTCGTCTGTCAAACTACTCCAAGTAAAAATTTTTTTTTTAATTAAATTGAAAATTATCTTTATTAATACTTAGAAAAGTAATAAAATATAAACGTAATCATTTGTCTATGTGTTTCTTTCCATCATCAACAAGTCACTTTAAATACAGTTCACACATACTTTTCCCTGGTGCTCAAGACACATGAATCGCTGACACTTGAAGCACTTATAACGTGTCATCCTCCGCTTCTTTAGGGACAGTAGGCACAAATCTTCCTTTGTGATGTCCCTTGGGGTTCATCCTCAACAGCTGGAGCTTTTTCACCAAGAATGTCTCCAATTTTCAACTTTAGATGACGTAGTAAAGTTGGGATTTGAAGTCTCTGTTGTAACCATGGAAACATGAGTGCTTCACTTATGTCTTTTGCGAACTCTCGTCATGAAACCGGTTTCCTCCGTTGTGCCACCATGTTATGCACGTAAATTACGTAAGAGTTCACTAGCGTGCTATTAATCATACCAAAGAAAAAATAGAGGGGCCATCTTTGTGTTTTTCTACTGCAGCTCATGTTACTGCACATTTCATCAAAGGCATCTAGAGCGCCTTTTGTTGCATTATAAAACATGACAATATTTGGCTTTCCAGTTTCCTCTGCAATAGTACCTCTTTCATGGGTGTTTGAAAGCAGATAAACGGGTTCGAACAACTCTTTGGAAGTCATGTGGTTGTCTTTCATGGCCGCAGACATAACCAAGAGGCCTAACAATGCATTTAACTCATTCAGAGTAGTAGGTTTCACTGTTGCAGAGTTTGGGTCTGAATAATTGGATCTCTTATAAGCAATCTCCACATTTGTATGAGTTACAATTTGGTATGCTATCGAGGTTTTCAAGAATAAGCCAAAACCTTCTAAGGGAGTTTCAACATTCTTGGCATTATTGTTAGGTTTTTGTCTATAATGAATATTATTGCGCCTGCTAACTCTAGAAAATCTAGTTTTTGGCGCTGAAGACCAGACAACCCTTTTTACCTCTCAAAATTCTTCTTTTAGGAAGGACAATATTTTTGTGTCTAGCCAATGAAGGTAAATTGACAACAGTTACTTCTCTGGTCTCAAGTGCTTGATTTGCCGACAATGTAATTAAATCTGTGACTTCATTAGGATCAACTACCATATCCGAATTTCTGCCAGATGCTGATGAACTTTCTCCATCTGAAGGAATATAATCCTCATCACTACTACAATCGCCTAAATCAACTGGCATAATAGATTCTATGTGATGGATATTTTCACTGGCTTGAGGTTGGAAACTAGAATCCTCAACATTGGAACTTACAATATCAGCTCTAATTATAGGCCTACTAATAATGTCTTCTTGGCTAGTAGGAGGGTGAGAAACGTTAGTACCTGTAATTTCGCCAGAATTAGTATTGTTTATACGTACTGGAAATGACTCCTCAGAATCCGTTTCAAAATTTTTTTCCAATTCGGTTTGATGAAATTCATATTCAGAAGGGTAGTAATCAGGGTCTGCATCCGTATCGTCTACACTGTCATCAGTTCCGTGGTAGGATTCCACTTCCACATTTTCTTCGACCTCACTTACGTCATTTTCTATATTTTCAGGATCAATACAGCTTATGTCGCCTTCAGAACCGATTTTGTCCAGTTCACTAAGAACCCGAGCAATTTCATCATCGTCTTTAAAAAAGACTGCCATTTTACTAAATGTAAAAACTTGTAAAAAATAAAATAAAATTAAAATTTGTAAAATCTAAAACTATATTTAATCTAACTAAACTATCTATATATTTATTCTAAACTATATAATAAATCTAAAACAATAAAAACATTTATAATAAAAGTTAAAACAACATTTTATGTCACTGAAGTGTTTATCAATTTTAAATAAAGTGATTTTCAGTATAGGCACAATTCATAAGCTTCCGTCTACCGGACGACGCAATAAAATCGTACACCCTCACTATTCATAAGCTTTCGTCTCACAGGCTACGGAACAAAATGTATCGAGGGTTAAAGTGTTGATAGAATTTGTTGATCCCAATTAATATACCAATTCACATGTAATATAATATATTTAACTATAATATATGAACTATAATATTATTATAGTTCAGGATTTATAAACAAAGTAACATAATTCACTTTGACTTCATTGCAACCTCGGTGGCAAACACCACTGGAACAAATATTTACAGTGTGTAAGGTGTACACTAGACTTTCAAATTGCGCGTTAGAGGATGTTGCAGGCAGAGAGAGAAGTGATGTCGTAACCCACTACTGCTGATATAGACATTGACTCGGATCCATTCCGATGTCAACGTTTGACACATTGGTGTCGCTTCTTATTTATCTTTATTTTGTGTACACGCAATTTGACAAACTATCTAATCTAATAATCCTTTTATAAATATCAAAATTACTGTTAATTTAAGTAAAAACTAATGGTTCTTCAGTTTTATTTAAATTTGTATTTAGGGTCAGATTTACAATTAATTAAACAAACTAGCTAACCAGAAAAAAATATATAAATTTCAAAATGGCGGAGATAAAGTTTATTTTAAAACATTTTTAGTAGTAGGTTTGATTTTTATTTAATTTTGTATAAGCTCATCTTCGTTAAATTACTAGCTCCACTGTTCTCGGTTTTTTGTTTCATAAAACTATATGTTTTTTATATGATTTCACGTGATTGACTATGGAGGATTTTACTCCCAACAACGTACTTTCAGACGTTTACACCTTCCATCACAACACAACAAATAAATCTTTTTGAAACTACCAAACGCCCAGTATTAAAATCACTGCAAATCTGAACTCATTGTTTCCCCCCACTACACCAACCGGTCCATAAACGGCTATGCAAATCAATGACAGAGGTCAGGCTAAATATGATGAACTGTAGTTTCAAACTATTATCAAATTGGCAATGCGGCTGAACAGGGGGGTCGCTTCACTCACAAAAGTGCAGAGGATTAGGGCGTCCAGTAACTTAACCCCCAAGAAACTCGTATGAGTCTAATACTGGGTTTAACTTTATAAAACTTTAACTTATTTTATATGATATTTAACCCTAGAAAGCTAGTTTTTGCCTAGTTTCCTCCCCTTAACCTGCGTCAATGGACTCGCCCATCCAGTTCCGTGTCGCACTGGGGCCTCTCAGTCAGTCAGTGTTTGGCGCGTTTCGGTGCAGTTTGTCAATTTAGTTCCGCTGTTAGTCGCTCGTAAATTTTAAGATAGTTTAGCTTTAACGTTTGGATTTTTCCGTTAACCGTTTTGAATTGATGGCCCTAAAAACATGGTTTCTTACAAGGTGAAAAGTTCAAAAATTGTTTTGCTACTATCTACTTGCCACGAAAAGCCTGTAACCGCTCAAGTTTCCAAGTAATCGAAACCTACAATGCCACAAAAGGGGCAGTTGATACGATGGACCAAATGTCGTGCAGCCGAAAGACTAAAAGGTGGCCTTTGTGCGTGTTTTATGGCATGCTTAATATTATTCTTGTAAATTCATGTCATTTACGTCACTAATGTTGTGAAAAGCGGCCAGAAACCACTGTCAAGAAGGAAGTTTGCCATGCAAATACGCCAGAGCCTTATCGAGCCATGGCTTCAACAGCGGTTGCAGTACCCAACTTTGACTCGCAAACTCCGCCAATCTATTGCTGATATCTTGAAAGTTCCGGTGCCAGGCAGGGCCCATGACCTTCCTCAAAACCTACCACGAACAATTTGTGGGTTTTTCCCGTCAGTCAAGAGAAGGATGACAACAGTATAGTACTGCCGCTGCAACAAACCGATTTGCGCTGAGCATAGCGGAAAGTACTGTGTCGACTGCGTCGAAGACTTGTAAATGCGTAAATTTGGCGCAAACATGTTTTTTGTGATATGTTTTGACTATATGTATTCATTAAAGGTCAATTTTGTAACCAGAAGTTTTTTTTTTTTTTTTTTAACCTGTCGTGAAATTTACGATACTTTAGCATAAATTTAACTTTTGAACAGATTAGCTTTTTAGGGTTAAAGAAAAAAAACTATAATATTTTTATTCTACACATAATTACAAAAATAATGAGACTAAACAACATATAATTTAACTGAATTATAGCAGAAAATCAATAATGTTTGCTACATCCTGTCAATAGTTTTGTAGCAAACATGTATTATTGTAAATTGTCTGATGATATTTTTCATTTAATGAAGGTAGAATAAAATTATATTACATATTTTATTTTAAAATATCAAAATAAATAAATGAAAGTTTGAACAAGTGAAGCACGTATAGTTTTTACCTGCCGCTTTCCATTCAAATATTTCAGATTCGACTTAATTTGTGACCTTAGCTACTTAAAATAAATAAAATTATAAGTGGCTCTTTTTTATATACATTTTATACACACATCTATATTAAAATATATAATGATTCATATACACTTTGACCAAAATCAAGTTAATACCACTTTTCAAATGTTACACATCTAGCCTACACATAACCTAGCTTTGAGTTGAACTATTTCAACTAATCAACCTAATCAGCTGTTTCAAGTGTGTATTGATATATTGGTTACTACATAACTCAATTTTTATGTAAATATAAAATAAAGATAAAAACGCTTTCATAAATGTTTCACATTGGTATAGACTAAGATTTACCTATCTTAGTGTTTAATAATTATTATAACTGATGGACTTAATCATGATATTAGTATATGTTTCACAGTGGTCAAGACTAGGCCTAATCTAACTTTGTGTTAAACTGTTAAAGCTGTTGGAAAATGAAGAAAATTAGTAAAACGTAAGATATTATAAAACTGGATTTTTAAGGTAAAATGTTTCTGTGGTACATAATAGGTTTGTGACAGAATAACAGAATGGTTGCAGACTCATTTGTGATATATTTACTGTGCATGCGTTGACAGCTACGCCTATATGTTTTTTATAATAATTCAGTTAAGATACATAGGAAAACCTTTTTATTGTCATAACTCATCTACAGTACGAATCGAGATATCAAAAAAACTCAACGAGTGGAAACTATGAAGTTACCGATTTTCAATAAATTCAGTTTTAATAGTATTTTAAGAGCCGAGAGGACAAACATAGATCCTTCTACGTATTAGTAAACATTCTTACGAGCAATGGTAATGTATAAAGACCTTCTTTGGCATCGAAAATGTAACAAGCTTTGTATTTCAAAATCAATTTTATCTATCATCTAGCTTTTCACACATAATTAGAACTTAAAAATATGGCCATAAAAACAAATCTAGATTTTTACCTGAGGAACTACACATTTTAAATACAAATATAGACCCAATATTGTCGTAACTGATAATGAAAAGTTGCTTCTTATAAAAAAAAACCATAGGTAAATTTATACAACACTAGACTATAATAAATTAAAGGTGTCCTTACCTGAAGTACTTGACAATTACCTATTGCAATTATGACGGGTAATAGGTTAAAATATTAAAACAGGAAGCTTTCTAATCTGATTTATTCTGTATATCGCGACATGATCAACTAGTTTGGTCTATTGCTGTTAAAGTTTTAATTAAATAATTCTCTCTCGTTTCCATGGTTTCATTTTATATCATATTCATTATTATACTTAGAGTTCTAATTATTTATTATTACATTTATTTTTCATTTGAATTATTTGTAATTATTATTTGCGTGTAAATGTTTCTTAGGTGGGACGCTTTTGGACATGGATGTTGCACTAATCAGTAAAAACAAATACTTTGTATACTGGGTTAGAAAATTTGGCAACACTGTCAACTTTGTAAAGGATGAGCAATGATCAACCAAATTTAGAAATTTTTTATAAGTCTAAAAAATTCTCACCAGAACTTTTTCATGAATGGCGCAACTTTTCTTCCGTTCCCAAAATCGATAATTATAAACTTAAATGGTAAAGTCAATATATGATTACACCAAGATTTCATCGTTACTGCAGCAGAACGCCTAATTACAACAGTCACAGCCAGGAACACCTAGGCTTCGGTTATTCATTATACTCTACTAGAATAATTGTATAATAAATCAATGAACAACTAGATCTGTTTTCTATACTTTTTGAGATTTATTGAATAATATTTTTCTGAAATTATACTGTTCCCAATAGAATACTGTTTGGACGTAGTATTCAATTATTGAAAAGAGTGAAATTAGCGCCCAAATGATGAAACGCACACAATTAGAGATAAGTTAGGCTGACCGGTCACCGAAAGCAGAGTTGAGCTGAGGTGAGTGCAGCGGAGTCTGAGAGGGTTGACAATCGATTGCGTAGTGGACTCCAGCTCAATCAGCAACTTGTCTTGCATTGGTATTAGTAGGTGTGATGAGAGAAGCGGAACGTAGCTTCAAAACCAAACCTTGGTCGAGGCAAAGTGGAATGGAGTTGACCCTTGTGACACCACTCAACTGCTCTCCGTTACACTTCGGATCTGTGGCAACTCTTTCATTAAAATCCTTTGATTTTGTTTTGGAAGCTGACTCAGCTTCACTCAACTCCACTTACGGTGGCCGGTCAGCCTTAACAAAACAGATTTATTTTTGGGGGCTACTTCTCATCCTACATTATGTCCAGGAAGTTACAAACATTCAATATTTGGTTGAGGTGAGTCCACCTTAAACAAGAACAATCAATCAGACAATAATTGTGAGGCTGACCTTACTTGAAATTCTTGAAAACTAAGTATTGAGTTGAAGATAACCCGTAACAAGAAATGATCTAACAGGAATCCATGATATCTGATCTTGATTTTTGAATTCTAAAATGCAAATTGAAGACATCTCTTGGTGATTGTATAGCATCTGTAGATGTTGCTGTTCCTGTTGATGTGAATTAATTAGATAATTATATCGTCTTCAAAACGCTACTTTTACATTTAATATATTGTACATTCAATCTTTACAAAACAGTTTCAACTTAATTTGTACTTACTTTTAAAACAATTCAGATACATTAAGTTTTTTGTTGTTACATTAGGTACAACATATATTTTATTTAAGATTTTAATTGGTGATTGTTGTGTTAATAAAAGAGATCTTTCTCGGTATAATTATCAAATAACTTTGTTTGATAATGACGTTGGTAACTAAAAAAATGTCAGCCATTAAAAGTCCTAAAAAAAAAAAATCTTATTCAGTTTCTGTATGTAACGTAAAGAAAATATTGGAATTGTAAACAAAATTTAATATTTTTGGGTCCCTCCATGAAATTAGATGTTCCATGTCGACATTAGTCCGTAATCTGAATTGTAGCCTAAACGTATCGACAGATTTTGACAAATTCGTTAAATGAGCTTATTTTAATCGTTTCTTCAAACGTTGTTTTACGTTTTGAGGGGTTTGATTTAAAATGTAAACTCAAAAGCCAATTTTTTTCAAAAACAGTACAAACTAATTATTTCTAGATCGTACATACTAAGAACCAAAAGAAAACTTATTTGTTGCTCGCTTCTGTTAGTATTTAGGATATCGTTAGCTTAAGGTAAACAGTAGAAATATATTAAGTGTTAGCAATAGCAATTAAACAATCATCAAGACAGAACACTAGAAGTTAACAAAAAGGTTGCAACCATCAAACGGGTCACAAATGACTATATAAGCTCAGGCTGAAGGGAAAAGAATGTCAATATATCAGCTGAAGGATTGGACCTTGGCGGTGAGACTGCCAGACAGGGGGACGTTACTAGAGTGCATTTGGTAAGAAGTTCTTCGGGAAAAGGATGTACCAAAGAGAGTAACAGTTCAGGGCCAAGATAGCTCCCATAATACAAGATGAGCAAGTTTCGTCTGTAATTTGTTTAATAGTTGGACATTTTTTAATCTTACAGTTAACGATTTAGGTCGTTCTGGATTGAAATAAAATGTCTTTCGGAACTTTATTTTTCACATGTTGAAGTTATACAGTAAGAAATATACAAATAAACCATTGCAATGTTTACATTGTTATGCTGTTTTGAGCTTATGGGATAATGGGGTAATAAGAATACAAATGGGGTAAAATGAAACATATTACAATTCCACAGGTTTTGCCTTTAAGTTTATGAAGCTGATATTTTAACAAAATTATATATCATTATTAACTTTAAATAAGAAAATAACGCACCTGTTATTTAAAAATGGAGAGGAGTTATTCCTTTGTATTGTATTACCCCAGGCTACTGTATCTCATTAATCCATTTGGGGTGATAAACAAAAATTAAATATAAAATTTGAATATTGTATCAAAACAAAATAAAAACTATTTTTAGGTGCTATAAAAAAAGGAAAACATTTTAAAATATAACTATACTTAATTTGAAGATAAAAGTCAAAATTATATTCTTAGGAACAAACAAATATGTTATTGGATGTTATAAAAATAGTGATACCAATATGAAACTTAGACTAATCTACTTTTAGAGTCGAATTATTCATATAATATTTTATATCTCACATAATAATTATATTTACAAAATTATATATAATTATAAACTAAAAATAACAAAAATTGTAGAAAATATAATATGTATTGCAGTTGTAGGAAAATTCAGGTTACCTAAGCTAGTATTTGATAAATAAGTTAGTTTTATATTTGGCCTACAGTAAATAAATCAACATTATTTTTACAAAAAAGAAACAATGGAACAAAACGAGGTTCTTAAGCTGTATTTGTACAGGTCTAAACTATGAAATAATTATTCTCATAAGCATACTTTGGCTTATGCATCACAAAATGTTAAATTTGTTTTACACTATGAGAGAATTAGAACAGTTTGCAGTTGTAGAAATAAACCTAATTTTTTATTTTTACAAAAGCAATTAAAGTGAGTAATAACGTTTTTTATTATCCCACAATTTTCAAAAGGGTAAACAAGAAGCACGTAATTTAAAAAATTCATAAAACTAAATTAAAATGTAAAAAGTGAATTTTAACCCTTTTTAACCTTTAAAAAGTAGAAATAGAATTCATTTGTAAAAATAGAAAACTTAACAAAAAGGTAGGTATATATATTTATACCTTTATAAATATAATACCCTATATAGGAAGGTATATAAAGTAGTATACCTTTGTCGTTGGTATTAATTCCTAACGACAATTGTTTACATAAATAGTTATTCTAGTGCAATGACATTTTATTTGATATAAAGTAAGTTTCCATTTTACTGTATGATTTGTTTCACGTTTTTAGTCATAAACACAAAATGGCAAAAAAACATTTTTCTTACTACTCCTGTTTCTGGAGTCTAAAAACATCCACCCATTAACACAATATTTTTTGTAATTAATGTTGAATATCTGACATTATTTTACCAGTGATTGACTCATTTCTTCATTTGTACCTTATGGCGTATTCCTATCGCACCCAACCATAGACTTCTAAAATAATATCTATAACTTAGGTCAAACTATTTCCTTCAAATTATAATGAAAGGTGAATGATTATTTTATATGTGCCAAACTTAAAGTAAAATTATTACGTTTTTTTTTAGTATAATTGAATGTTTCAAAATTAACCTAGCATCAGGATTTGAAATAGCAACATTACTTTTTGAGATGTAGTCAAACTTTAGAGTGAAAATATATATATATATATATATATATATATATAAATTATAGAATTAGACCTACCACATTGGATGGCTGAGAGATATTTCAAAACATGTTCACTTGATTGTTTTTTTTTTTTCAATTTAAATTATTTTAAAAACAAAACTTATAGTTTCCATGGTTTCTGTAATATATAAAATTTACTAACAATCTTAAATCTAATTGTTGAGTATTACAGTTAGTTGTTTTAATTTAAATTATAACTAACTAATGGTTTCCAGTTAGGAATTATCGATTAAATAAGACCAAAGGTTGGTAAAGCACAGGGACACGCTTCTATGGTGTTTATTTTGTGGTAGTTGGTATCGTGTATTCTAAAACAGTAATGGCCTACAGCTGTTTTCCAGATAATGACTTGAAGAAAGTGGTATCACTAGTAATTAGATTTGTTAAGTCAAGATGGACCTGGGGAATATTTATCCTCACCCTTCCTATGTGACAACATAGTGACATTCTGCTAATCTCACAATGGGACATCAAAACACTGCAATATCTACATTCATCAGAAAGATCACCTACATCAAAATATGGATTGGTAATATCAAATGAACCTATAATTTAAAAATATTGTCGAGGTTTGAGGTTCATGTTTGGAACAAAAATTAAATCTGTTGATTTACTACACCATTTAGTGCCCTTCGATTTTAGTTATTGTAATATTCTTATGGACCATGAGGTCTTCCTGCGACGGGCATCTTGATTTGTACTGTATAAAACATAGAACATCTACTCTCCCATGCAATTGTCACTCATTAACACTAATCCAAAAAAAAATCATTAATATTTGCTAGATGTAAGCAATAAATCAAACTATACTGCATGTACAGTTAAGTTTTTTGTACTGCATGTACAGACCCAATTGTCAAGCAATAACAATAAGCCATAAAAAAACTTCAAAATATAGGCAATCAATCATAACACAATGTGAATAAACACAAATAAAGTAAACAATATTTAAGTTTACTAAAAAATTATTTAAAACAGCTGTTATAAATTCCCAAACAAAACAAAATAAAACGTATTAGATATTTTAAACCGTTTATTAACTTTACGAGATGTAAACAATCAATCACAACACGACGTGAATCCGCACAAATAATGTAAGCAACTAAATAAGTTAACTTCTACTCTGACAAACGACGCAGGTTACAAGTTTTGTGAAATGAAAAAATTTATGACATATACATATATTGCTAACATCAATATAAACAAATAATTATATACAGATTGAGTGGCCTGTATACTTGAATAAAAAAATAAATCATAGTATAATAGATGAAAAACCCACTTATGAATAGTTTATTTAAACCCTCAATAACATTGAAGTTGAAAATCCCAACCAATTATTATAAAATTGTGACAGTGTGAAAAGTCAGATCTTAATATAGACTCATTTAAAAGACGCGGTTAAGCCAAAGAGATAAAAGATTCAAATAATAATTTAAATTTAGTAACTTCATTAATAAAAGAAAAATAGATTTTCAAGAAAACAGAATAAATAATTATGTTAATTTTAGTATGATTTGTTTTTTATTGTTATGATATGTAAATTATTTGTGTTTTACGGAAGTGTGTCATAATATGCGAACAGCACCGGAAGGAACGCTTTCGGAAGTGAGATTTGCCTCATGGCAACAAGTCAGTTGGAGTCCACCGCTTGAATGGACAAGTTGTGTTTCTTAAAAAGTCTTAGATCAAAATTGGAGCGGTAAGATGTATTCGTTGAATTGCACTACTAATGAGCTTAACTTAACAAAAATGTTGTTAAAGTGTAATTAAAACATTGAACTATAAAAGTAAAGAGTGTTTTCAAGTGATAAGTTCTCATTACAATACAACTGAACAGTTATAGTGGACAATAGACTCATGTAATAGAACGATTATTCTATACGACTGTGTTAAAAGAAAAAACCATATACCGCGAGATAAAAATGATTTCAGAAAGACTGAACGTGTTAGTGAGTTATGAACATTCTTAAACTATTCGAGAAAACGACTTTTGAATGATGGAGAACCAACGAGGAGCTGTAAAACTTCAACTTGCCGATCATCAGTTTTCTCCTCGTGTTCAGACAATATATTTTTTTGTCGGCGTTTTGGTATAGACGCTATACATTACCTATTTGATTAATAATCTGTATTATGTTGAAAATTAATTTTTGTATATGTCTCTTAATATAAAAAATCCTTTATATTAGATTATTTCAAGAAAAAATAATAAAAAAATAAAACTTTAAATAATAAATTAGAATCCTTTGTTGTAGAGAGCTGCAAAGTTACTCAAAATTTCATAGATTAAATTCCTGTTGCAACAATTTTATTTGTAGAAGCATTTTGAAGATAAAGTTGATTAATTTAAAACTAATAAAATAAAGGAAATATAAATCCATGATTTGTTATTAAAACTAAATGATAACTAGTATTTATAAATATGATTTTTTTTGTTAATAATATTTGTAGGATGTTTCTTTGAATGTTTAATAAATCTGTATGTTAATATTTCAGAGACAAGTGTTTTCATTGCAATACCAAATTCACTGTAAGTACACCATAAAAAGAGCCTGCGACCCTAGAGATTTTTTGTTAATAACGAAAATTAACTTCTTTTCCTTTTTCAAAATTGATGTTAACACATCTGGCGCCCTTAAGTCGAGCAAATTAATAACAAATAAATAATTAACTTCAACACATTATTAAATTATTACAAATGTCGCCTCAACTGTTGGGCTTTTTAGTCGAAAAAACAGTGATTTTGGTAATGGGAACACTTAAAATCAAGGTAAGGACTCTCTCTATAATAATAAGAAAGATTCTCTAAAAATTTTGTGTTGGTTAAGTAATAGATTCTGTGGTGTTAAGTAAAATAAATTAAAATGGATTTAGAAAATATAAATATTAGTAATAGTGAACAGGTTAGGGTAATGATTTTGGTAACTACAATTTAAACTTAAAACTAAAGGTAAACATAATAATAATTAAAATGGAGGGAGATAATAATAATAAGTTAATAACTGATTTAGAGAGGATTAATGCAGAATGTGAAGCAATAGAACAGGAAGTTAAAAAGTATTTTAGAAATGTAAATAAAAAAATAACATGTCAAGAGGATAATAGGATAGTTGGGGAACAATGGTACATAGAATATAAACAAATAACATGTCAAGAGATAATAGAGAATAATAAGATAGTTGGGGAACATTGGTACATAGAATTAGACAGGGAAGCATTAAATAAACAATGGCATGTAAAGTTAGGACAAAATTTAATAGAAAGGGAATTTGAATTAAAAGAAGAAATGAAAAACATGATAATAGCTGGGTCTAAAGCAAGAAATGAAATTTATAAAAAAATGAAAGATAGACTATTAGAAAAAGCACCTCCCGTAACTGTAGTAACTGGAATAGTAACAATTAAAGAGACAGAAGAAGTAGATTATGGGCGTTGTCGATTTGATAATATAAAGAATGAGATCATTTATAATGTTAATAAAGTAAATAATCAGGTAGATAATACTGAAAGTTTAAAAGCTAAGAAAAATGGTGGGGTTAATGATTTTGATGGAAAAGATAAGGTTTCAAGTGATTTAGTAAATAAAAATAGTAATTTGGTAAAAGAAGATCAAAATTTAAAGAAAATGGAGGGTACTAATAATAATAATAATAATCTAAGGGCTGAACAGGTTAGAGTAAATGAACAAGACAGAGTAGATAAGGGTGTAATAAATAATGATCAGGGTAAAGAAATTATCAAAATGTTAGAATTACTTTTGAAAGAATCAGAAAAGATGATGAATAAATTGGATAACTTTAATCACGAATCAAAACTAGAAAATTTAGAATTAAGACATAAAAAATTAAAAAATGAGCTTTTTGAAAATAATAATTTAGAACAGTTGATAGGTAATGTTGAAATTAATATGTTTGGTGGGGTTGGAATAGGTATAAGTAATTTGAAAAACAAGGTAAAAACAAATAATATTACGATAAAGGAATCAGCTGTTTTTCTTAAAAAACGAGTGTACCATGAGACTGTAGATTTTGAAAAATACACGATGTTAAAATTTAGGAATGTTTTTAGAATCCAAGAGCAAGAAATTAAAAGTTTTTGTGAAAAGAGTAGCTTTGAAAATAAATATGAAAACGTATGTATTAAAGAAGTATTTGTGATGATGTATGGAAATGGTGGGGTAAGGATTCCCAAGCTGACAGCTGACAAATGTAGGTCATTAAATTCTGAGATGTTTGAGAGAAGGAGGGGTGATGGTATGCCTGAGAAAGAGAAAGAGAAAAGGTTTTCATCAACACAAAAGTGTAATGTCAACAAAGGGGAATCTTTTGTTGAGGAAGGGTCATTTGTAAGATCTAGCCTAGAACAGATCTCTAAGCCAGAAGTAGTATTTAACATTAAAAATGTGTTAAAAAATTCAATCATGTACTTTAAAATCTTTCACCAATCGGGAAATCATCGCAAAAAATAGATAATTCATAATTGTTGTAATAAATTGAAATTTGGAACGACTGATATAAATGTAAAGACATTTTTATAAATAAACGGACTTGATTTTGAAAGATAATTAATAAAAAGTAGTTAAGATTTTGTTAGTAAATAGTTTGAATTTGAATAAATGTATAGTTTATAATTTGAAATAACAATAATATGAGTATTAATAAATAACTAAATAATAAGCCAAGTTAAAAGATTAAGAGTTTAGTTTTAGAAAACGTTTAGGTATTTGCTAAGTGAAAGACGCTAAGGTTTATATCAGTAAATAACCGAGTGTTGTTTATTCCAACATAAATAATTATGAAACGTGACATAGATAAGATAGTTAGTTCGAAGCAAAGATTCAGTATAGTGTTGAGGAAATAACATTCAATATTAAGTAGGTGGATTCAATGTTGAATATTCAATAATGTGACGAGAGTTGAGATTCATTGCAGACCGTATTGGAGCTAAAAGGATTTCATAGTCAATTCCTTATCAGTAGTAGACAGAAGATATTGCATCATACCGAGAGGAGTTGTTTGCTTCAAATAAGCAAGCCTAAAATTCCTTTGCATGACATTGAGACGAGATACAGCGTGTTACAAAAGTACTGTTCTGAAAATGAAAAACTTTTGACTTATAATCGGAAATTAACTTGCGTTTTCAAATAAAAATTACTTAAATAAAGGATAATTGGTTTTAAATAAAGTAAATAAAAATAAAAGTTGATTACTTGAATAACTTTTATAGAATTAAATGTAAATTTTCTAAGTAAAGAACTTAGAATAAATTTTAAAAATAAAAATTTTCTTTTTGAATTTGAATAATAACATCTAGAAAGGATTACATAAACAGAAAATCGACGATGCTAGTAATAAGATTGATAAAAATAAACATTATTTCAACTTCGGATGATACGATTTGAATGAAATTTTTTATGAATTTTAAAATTTTCTTCGTGTAAATGCATTTAAGGAGTACATGAACATTTGGGAGGATGGCTGTGAGTTTATGTAGTAAAAAAGGAATTGTTTTATTTGTAAAAATGAGGCAATTTCGGGACTGCATAGAGGGCGTGTTGTGGAATAGGGATGTGTTCTGGGCTTTATCTTGAATTTAGTAGAGATATTGCATTCAACCATTGCACATTTCAACGTCACAACATGTTACTTTGTGTAAGAGTCCAAAGAGCAATTAGAAGTATGCACGGTAAAAAGTAGGCGGTCAGAAGGGCTGTTGTAGGAGAGGTTAGGAAGAAAAATGCATAAATAAGTGTGACATTATTACATGAAAAAACTTCATGTAATAAATTTTAGACAGATGATAGAAGAAAGATAAGGTGTAGTGTATACAGAACTGATCAATCTGTATATACAAAATAAAAACCGGACGAGTCAGAATTGGAGTACTTTAGTAAGAAAGATAGTAATTTTTTTAAATGTATATAATAGATTAAGAGTAATAATGCTTGGCTTATATGTAAAAAGTATTTGATATTTGTTTACAAAAGTTAAGAATAATAAAATAAGTAATTATATGCAAAATATTGTTAGATTTAAATAATTTGAGATTTGAAAGGTTACTTGTAAAGGAATTGAGTGGTTTTCAAGAGGCATTGCTAAGATGATAATAATATTGAAGTTTTTTGTTTTTTAATAATGAAATGGTAATAAAATGAATAATGGAGTTAAAAATGTTAAAGTTTTTGTTTTTAAAGAAGGAGATATAATTAATTAATAAATAATAATATGAAGAGAATTTATGTGAGTTTTGCCAAGACAGATAATAATTAAGTTTTTTAAGTTTTTTGATGTTAAATAATGAATAAAGGAGGTTAAGTTTTTGTTTTTTAAAGGAAGGAGTAATAAATTAACAGGGATAAGAGAGATTTTGATGAAATTTATAAATGAAATAAATAATTAACGATTTTTTATAAAAAATAATGTTTGAATTTAAAACAATAGATGATTGTGAGAAGTTATTTGATAAAGGTGTCTAAAGATTTTGATGAAATAAGGTGTTAGCTGGGAAACAATGTAAATTTTATTTTTTGAAGTTTTTGTATACAAGTTATAGATGATTAAGAAGATTTTAATATGAAGTAGTTCAAATGAGAGATTTTTTGAGTTTTATATGAAGATGATGACTTTACAGAATTGTTGAGTAAAGTAGTATTTGAAATATGAAGTTGGTCTGTTAAGAAGCTTTTATAAAAAGAGTAGTTAAGTTGCATTGATGGTTAATTTTTAGTTTTTAAGAGGTTTTTTGAGTACTGCGATGATATATAAAGAGGAATACGGCGATTTTAATGAAACAAGAGGAGATTTAAGGAATTCTACGAAATACGGCGATTATTATGATTTTTTAAAGGAAGCTACGTTGAGATAAAGAGATTAATTATATAAATGATGTAGGTAACCTGCTTGGGCTACATAAATATGAATGATAAAGAGGTTTTTTGAGGATTAGTGCAACTTTAATTATTAAAACATGAAAGATTTAAGATGGAAATAATTTTAAGATAGGATACTGAGAGATAAAACAAATGTAAAGAAATAATTTTGAAATAAATAGATGAGTTTTGTAAGTTAAATTTTTTTGTAATAATGATGTTATATTTTTTTTGAGTACTAAGTAGAAGTAAAGAGTTTTTTGTAATTGTTAAATTAGTAGTTAACATTTTATCCCAGCGAGACAAAGAGTAATTGAGAATTGATAAAGAATAAATAATTATTGGATTTAAACTAAAAGAATATAAGATTAAAATTGAAAAGTTTAAAGTAAATTGAAGTAATAATGAGTAATAAGTAAATAATTTTGTAATGGTGTTAAATAATAATGAGTAGTTTAATTTTTAATTGTATTAAGTTGAGGGAATTATTCAGATGAATATTTAGAGTCAAAGGTAGATTTTCTATAAACGATGTAGAAATGTCGTCTTGGCAAAGAGGATGAGACGAGAAAAAGTATATAGACGGCTGTCTGGGAGATAAGATTTTGAGTGACAGGATCCGGTCAACAAAAAAATGTTGATGGAAAGTTTCAGTCAACAGATGTTGGAAATAAAGCGGACGTAGGGTTTTCTTTATGTAAATAGAGATAAGATTTAGAGCAAATGGAAATTATTATTTTAATATGGATGAGTTAAGATAAATAGTTAAGATATAAAGTAGGATTTTAGTAAATAGATTTTTTAGTTGTTATAAGAAAAGAGAATCTTTCTTAAATTAAGTGTACTAGTGATACTTATTTTCTTTTATGAGGTCCTAAACTGCTGAAATAAGGAATCTTAAAAATCTATTAAAAAATTATATTTTTTTTCCGATTTGAAATTTATATATATAAAAGATTTGTATTACAATACCTGTATTGTAATACAAACCTTGTGGGGTTTTGTGACAGTGTGAAAAGTCAGATCTTAATATAGACTCATTTAAAAGACGCGGTTAAGCCAAAGAGATAAAAGATTCAAATAATAATTTAAATTTAGTAACTTCATTAATAAAAGAAAAATAGATTTTCAAGAAAACAGAATAAATAATTATGTTAATTTTAGTATGATTTGTTTTTTATTGTTATGATATGTAAATTATTTGTGTTTTACGGAAGTGTGTCATAATATGCGAACAGCACCGGAAGGAACGCTTTCGGAAGTGAGATTTGCCTCATGGCAACAAGTCAGTTGGAGTCCACCGCTTGAATGGACAAGTTGTGTTTCTTAAAAAGTCTTAGATCAAAATTGGAGCGGTAAGATGTATTCGTTGAATTGCACTACTAATGAGCTTAACTTAACAAAAATGTTGTTAAAGTGTAATTAAAACATTGAACTATAAAAGTAAAGAGTGTTTTCAAGTGATAAGTTCTCATTACAATACAACTGAACAGTTATAGTGGACAATAGACTCATGTAATAGAACGATTATTCTATACGACTGTGTTAAAAGAAAAAACCATATACCGCGAGATAAAAATGATTTCAGAAAGACTGAACGTGTTAGTGAGTTATGAACATTCTTAAACTATTCGAGAAAACGACTTTTGAATGATGGAGAACCAACGAGGAGCTGTAAAACTTCAACTTGCCGATCATCAGTTTTCTCCTCGTGTTCAGACAATATATTTTTTTGTCGGCGTTTTGGTATAGACGCTATACATTACCTATTTGATTAATAATCTGTATTATGTTGAAAATTAATTTTTGTATATGTCTCTTAATATAAAAAATCCTTTATATTAGATTATTTCAAGAAAAAATAATAAAAAAATAAAACTTTAAATAATAAATTAGAATCCTTTGTTGTAGAGAGCTGCAAAGTTACTCAAAATTTCATAGATTAAATTCCTGTTGCAACAATTTTATTTGTAGAAGCATTTTGAAGATAAAGTTGATTAATTTAAAACTAATAAAATAAAGGAAATATAAATCCATGATTTGTTATTAAAACTAAATGATAACTAGTATTTATAAATATGATTTTTTTTGTTAATAATATTTGTAGGATGTTTCTTTGAATGTTTAATAAATCTGTATGTTAATATTTCAGAGACAAGTGTTTTCATTGCAATACCAAATTCACTGTAAGTACACCATAAAAAGAGCCTGCGACCCTAGAGATTTTTTGTTAATAACGAAAATTAACTTCTTTTCCTTTTTCAAAATTGATGTTAACACATCTGGCGCCCTTAAGTCGAGCAAATTAATAACAAATAAATAATTAACTTCAACACATTATTAAATTATTACAAAATTGAAAACTAGTCCTAACCTATTAAAATATAATTCAAATAGACGTTTAAACTAGGTATTCAAAATAAATAGAAATGTAGGATAGTATAATAATTATCTCTATACTAAAATTCAGGTTGGAGTGATGCGAGAACCAGCCGACCAAACTAATAGCCTGAACCCTTGGGCCTACAATATGGCTAAGAATACCAGGCAAATAGAAACTTTTGAAGGAAGATTGGAAGAGTGCATAGGGAAAGTTAAAAAAGTAACAGACAATATTAAGGAACGGAGAAATACAACCAAGGAACTTGGGGAGAAAATAAAAAAATTAGAAACCAAAATTAAAGAAGTAGCAAAAATTAAAGAATCCGGTAGTAGTACCAAAAATGTAATTTATTTAGACAAAGCTAATTTAGAAACAAAAACTATAGAATTTTGGGGAAACACAAGGTACAATCCGGTACAAATTTAAAACAAGTGGAAGAATTATTTCAAGAAATAAATCCCATGATGGAAGAGAATGATAAATTGAAAATAGTCGAAAAGCGATTAAAGGGTGTCGCAATGGAGTGGTGGAAAATTGTAAAATGGGAAACAGAAGATTATAGTCAATTTAAAACACTATTCTTGGAACATTACTGGGGTTATCAAACACAACAAATAATAAGAAACCAAATCGAGAACCATAAATGCAATGTAAATGGAACCATGAGTCGGGTAGACTATTTTTGTAAAATGGTAGGTAAAGCGGAAAATTTAGAACATAAAATCCCAGAAGAGTTTTTGATTTACCAATTAATGCGACATTTTGACCAAAAGGTGCAATTAGCATACATTGGAAGGGCAACGAGCACTTTGAGGATGCAATTTAATTTTTAAGGACCATGGAAACAGTTGATAAAATTAGTAGGGAGGTTCGATGACTAGATAGTTACAAACGTAGGGAAGGGAAATAAATATAAAGACCAAAATTTTAGAGAAAGAAATAGAGACTTTTCTAAACCACCCTATAATCCTAACCCAAGATCAAATGCTGTTCACCTAAATAAACCACAACCTCCGATACCTCAAAACCCAGGTCCTTCTAACCAAAACTTCCTACCTAAGGTCACAAAAAACTAAAGTATGAGATCTCAAGGCACAAACTTTGGAACAACTTGGAAATTAAAAAGGAAAATGGAATTGGGATCGATGATAAAATAAAATTTAACAGGTATAAAAGCAGGGATCGAGAGATAAATCAATTAAAATTAGGGATATTAAATACAGAAATTAAAAAGGACATAATGGAGGAAAGGAAAGTCGTTAATATAAATAATGAGGATGTTGAAAAATGTCCTGAAATAAGTGTACGTTTAGAGAATGTGAACGTTAACATGGTGACACAGGAGCTCAAATGTCGTGCATTCAGGAGGATTTTTATAGGAATGTTATAAGTCAAGGAACAATAAAATCATTGAATTACCTGTAGCAAACACGGAGATGATAACGGTGTTAAAAAGTCAAAGGCAAAAGATAAAATTGCAAACATTATTAGAAATAACAATTCAAAATAAAGTATTTAAAGGAGTGTTTATGGTAGTGCCAAAACTTGGAAGTAAAGTGATAATGGGATGTAATATGTTGTGCAAATATCGAAGCTGTATCAACATGGAAAAGGGGTTTCTACAAATGGTTAAAGACAATGAATTTATTGTGACAGATTTTCTTACGAAAGGTGAAACAAAATTTGGTAAAAATGACATGAAGATTCAACAACAAAAGGGCAACGAAACCAACAAAATGGTGGAAATGTCAACTGCAGAAAAAGGTGACCCAAATTTGCACAAGCGAGAAACAGAGGCTTGTACGTTACCTGTCAAAAACCTGACAGAAGTAAAAATAAATGCAAAGGACGTGTCTAGACCGAATAGTGACTTAACTGAATGTGAAAAGAAATAACGAAATGGTTTTAATTTAAATAAAAAATCAACGAAAAATAAAAGTAAAGTTAATAAAAATGAAGAAGTGCTTAATACAGCGGAGAATAAAGGTAATAAAGTAATTAAAATAAATAAAATTGTGCCAGGAGCAATAATCAGCGTACAAAATAAATCTAAAATCGACGAAAAATTTGAATTAAATAAAATCCATGAAGTAATAAATAATAAAGGAGTAATAAAACTTAAGGGGAAGGAAACAGAAGAAAACCATACCGGACGTGACTCACCTATACGTAGACAGGAGGAAAGGAAAGGCAGAAAGAAGAAGGTTAAATTTAAAAATAAGACAAAGTTTAAAAGGAAGAAAATTAGACCAAAAGTAAAATTTAAAATGAAGGAACAAGTTGAGGTAAAAGAAATTCCATGTTTGAAAATAGAATCAATAAATTTTAAGGTTTAGAAATAAATATGTTTATAAATTAAAGTAGAATAAAAACAATGTACAGTTAATCAGCTGTGAGCTGGGAAGTGGTCATTAAGCCAAGGTAAACGAGCGACGCAGTGCAGGTAGAATTAAAGAGACAAGAGAATGTAGCGGATAACGGAAGTCCTGGACATCTGATTAAACATTGTTGGACAAGTTCTTTCAAACTAATTAGCTGGAGGGGAAAATTGTATGAATGAAACAGAATAAATGTGTTGTTTTAATAATAATATTTTTAATAGAAACTTGTCAAGGCCATAGAGGAAGCACATGAGTCCAATGGGATAGCCCTATCAGTCTTTATGGATATAGAGGGCGCCTTTGATATTGCTGCCTATGACTCAATGACACAGTCCCTCAGAAAAAGCGGGATTCACAACTTTATCATTCAATGGATAAACAACATGCTGATGGGTAGACAGGTATCCACCAGCATTGGTAGCACAACACATGAGGTAGGTATCACAAGAGGTGCCCACAAGGGGGAGTTATCTCCCCACTGCTGTGGTCGCTGGTAGTGGATGAACTACTAAATGACCTGAGCAGGGCTGGGTTTGATGTTCTTAGTTATGCTGATGACATTACCATAACTGTGAGGGGCAAGCATGACTCCGTTATAGGGGAGAGAATGCAGAAAGCCATTAACCTAACAAAAAATTGGTGTCTCAAAGAGGGCATGAATATAAACCCGTTAAAGACCACTATTGTTCCATTTACTAAACGAAGAAAATTAAATTTACCTAGCTTTCACCTAAATGGAACCACCATTCCCCTCTCTAAGGAGGTTAAATACCTTGGGGTGACACTGGACCAAACGTTAACATGGGCGAGTCACCTATCTAAGACGACCAACAAGGCCATTAAAATACTATGGTTGTGCCGCCAAATGGTTGGCAAAATGTGGGGTCTGAATCCCAGAGCTAATAAATGGATCTACAAGCAGGTCGTTTGACCCGCTATCCTCTATACATCAGCAGTTTGGTGGAGGAAGGTAGACCAAAGTACCGCACAAGCAAAGCTGGCTAAAGTGCAAAGACTAGCATGTCTAAGCATCATAGGTGCCATGAAAACAACACCCACTGCCGTGTTGGAGATCCTTCTCGGCTTGGATCCCCTACCGGTTGCAATTAAGGAGGAAGCTATGAAGCAGGTCCTCAAACTACATGAGGAATACTATTTTAAAGTGGGAAACCTCAAAGGACATCTGGAAATTCTCAGAGCCACTCCTTTATTGGATATGGCTGCTGCAAGTGACCAGATGAAAGCAAAAATGATTTTTGATCACAAATACAAAGTTCGCTTCCTCATTAGGGAAGATTGGAATGTGTGCCGGCGGACTCCCAAAAGTAGTTCACAGACAGATCCAAAATGGAAGGTGATGTGGGAGCAGGAGTGATAGGACCAAGGTTCAAAAGACATGTGTCCCTCAGTGCTGACGCCACCATCTTTCAAGCAGAGGTACATGCCATCCATTTGGTGGCAAATCATCTGATCACTAAAAACCAATGCAAACAGAAAATTAGCATTATGTCGGATAGTCAAGCAGCATTAAAAGCACTTCAAAGTGACAACTTGAGATCAAAGATGCTTCACGAGTACCATCAGGCCCTAAACCAGCTGGCGGACAAAAATAGAGTTGAACTTGTCTGGGTGCCAGGGTATGAGGGAATAGCAGGCAATGAGGAAGCAGATCAGCAAGCTAAACTTGGTGCATCTAAACCCTTTACAGGGCCATCTCCTATGTACAGATTTTGCCCTAGGGATGACCAGGAGGTTATTACCAACTGGGCCAACAAAGTAATCAACAGAACCTGGTGCACTGCCGGGTCTTATACATTCCAAGAAGTTCCATAGCCCAAATAAAAAGAGAGGGAGGGGAGGTGCTAAACCTAAGCAGAAGAGAACTAAAACTCCTCTGTGGTATACTAACAGGACATATCCATTGCAGATATCACTTAAGTAAGATGGGCCTGGTGGATGAAGACACTTGCAGGTACTGTGGTGAAGAGGTGGAACGCATGGAACACATAATCATGGAGTGCCCGGCCTTATGCCTAAAAAAACATTAATTTATCTTCATTTCGAAAGAAGAATTACTAAACCTCCCAACAAGGGGTTTGATCAATTTTGTCAAAGACATAGATCTCTCCTAAGTCCAACAAGAGGGGAGCACAAAAGATCTAATTAGGTCGCAGTGCAAGAGGCATCTTTAAAACACTCTCCTCAGTCTTAATAATAATAAATTTATAATATTGTTTGTACTGGTGTTTGAACGTGAATAGTTGTATAGGTATTTATTTAGTTGTGTAGGAATGTATGTCTTTGTGTAGGTATGTATGTAATTGTGAAGGTATGTCTGTTATGGTGTAGGTATGTATGTAGTTGTGTAGGTATGTGTGTAATTGTATAGGTATGTATACAGGTGATAATTTATGTATGTAAAGGTATAGGTATATATGTTATTGTGTAGATATATATGTACTTGTGTAGGTATGTATATACTGATGTAGGTATGTATGTTGTTGTGTAGATATATATGTAGTTGTGTAAATATATATGAAGTTGTGTAGGAATATATATAGTTGTTAAACTATGGATGTAGTTTTCAAAGGATGTACCAAGTGGTCTAGGTATGTATCTAAATTGTGTAGGTATGTGTATAGTTGTGAAGCTATGTATGTAGTGATGTAGGTATGTATATAGTTTTGAAGCTATGTATGTAGTGGTGTAGGTATGTATATAGTTGTGAAGGTATGTTTGTAGTGATGTAAGTATGTATATAGTTGTGTAGTTATGTATGTAATTGTAAAGGAATGTCTATAGTTGTGAAAGTATGTATGTAGTGATGTAGGTATGTATATAGTTGTAAAGGTATGTATGTATGTAGTGGTGTAAATATGTATGTAGTTGTGTAGGCCGGTATAAGGTTGTGTAGGTATGTATATACTTGTTTAGGTATTTATGTGGTGGTTGTAGGTACGTATATCAATGTATAGGTATTTATATAGTTATGTAGGTATGTATGTCATTGTGTAGGTATATATATATATATATATATATATATATATATTTGTGAAGGAATGTAAATAGTGTTGCAGGTATGTATGTATTTATGTAGGAATGTGTGTAATTGTAAAGGTATGTATCTATATGTGATGGTATGTATATAGTGCTGTAGATATGTATGTAATTTTGAAGGTAAGTCTGTAGTTGTTTAAGTATGTATGTAATTGAATAGGTATGTATGTAGTTGTGTAGGTATATATCTAGTGGTGTAGAATTGTATGTAGATGTGTAGGTTTAAATGTAGTTGTGTAGGTATGTATGTAGTTATGTAGGTATGAATGTAGTAGTGTAGGGATGTATATAGTTAAGTCTAAATATATTTATTGGAGTAGATATGTTTGTAGTTCCATATGTACGTAAGTGTGTAAGTATGTATGTAGTGGTAAAGGTATGTTATGTACTTGTGAAGGTATGTATGTGGTGAAGTAGTTATATTTTAAGCTGTGAATGTATGTATGTAGTTTAAATGTGTAGGTATGTATATAGTTGTATAGGTGTTTATGTAGTTGTGGAGGTATGTATATAGTTGTATAGGTGTTTATGTAGTTGTGGAGGTAAGTATGTAGTTGTTTAGGTATGTATATAGTTGTGTAGGTATATATGTAGTTGTGTAGGTATGTATGTAGTTGTGTAAGTATGTGTGATTATATGTTGGTATTATTGAAGTTGTTTAGGCATGTATGTAGTTGTGAAGATATGTATGTAGTGTTGAATGAATGCATATAGTTGTATAGGTGTGCATGTTGTTGATTAGATATGTATATATATAGTTGTGAAGGTATGTATTTACTTGTGTAGATTATACTTTTTGCTTTGAAGGTATGTATGTAGTAGTATTGTTATAATGTAGTTGTGTATGTATGTAGTTGTATGGGTATGTATATAGTTGAGAAGGTACTTATGTATTGGTGTTGACATATATGTAAATAGTCATGTAGGTAAGTATATAATTATGTAGGTATGTATGTAGTGATAAAGGTATATATGTAGTAGTGTAGTTATGTATTTAGTGGTATATGTTTGTAGTTGTGTAGGTGTATAATATGTATTTATATAGTAGTGTAAGTATGTATGCAGTTGTGTATGTATGTATATAATTATGTTGGTATGTATATAGTGGTGTAGTTATGTATGTTGTTGCATAGATATGTTAGTTGTTGTGTAGTTATGTATGTAGTTGTCTAGGTATATTTGTAGGTTGTGTAAGACTGTATATAGTTGTGAAGCTGTATATGTAGTGGTATAGGTAATATTTAAGTAGTGTACGTTAATACGTAGTGGTGTAGGTATGTATTTAGTTATGATGGTATGTATCTAGTTGTGTAGGTATTTTTATAGCTGTGGAGTTATGTATAGAGTGGTGTCAGTATGTATGTAGTTGTGTAGGTATGTATGTAATTGTATAGGTATGTACATATAGCTATGAAAGTATGTAAGTTACGCTACGGTTTCGTAACGTTGGGTTTTTAAAAAAAGGTTTTTTTTTAAAAAACCTTTTTATTTATTTATTACATGAAATCTTTTGAAAACATATAACAATAAATTTACATATACAATTCATGTACGTTGAAATAGTATATGGAGCTTGCTACATCGATGTTAACTATACCTAGGTGAAGCTAAGACTAATGCTTGAACACCGCTCTAGCCCTAAAGAAAACTATGCTTAATTTGCTATTCTAAGATTTCTATTACTAACATAAGCATAATTATTTACAGTTACAATAATTTGTTATATAACTTGTATGTATTGGTGTAGATATGTATGTAGTTGTGTCAGTATGTTTATAGTGTTGTAGGTATGTATATAGTTAAGTAGGTATGTATATAGTGGTGTAGGTATGTATAAAGATGAGTAGGTATGTATGAGACGTGTAGGTTTGTATATAGTTGTAATGTATTTATGTAGTGTTGTGGGAATATATATAGTTGTATAGGTATGTATATACTTGTGTAGGTATTCGACTTAATTTGTGACCGAATTTAGTTACTTATTAAATAAAATTATATTTTTGGGGAGCTCTTTTTTATAATATACATTTTATACACACATCAATATAAAAATATATAATAATACATATACACTTTGACCAAAATCAAGTTAATACTGTGGTCTCCGGGTAAAAGGGGATAAGTCAAGTTTTACAAAGTTACGGAAAAATAAAAAGAAACTTTGTCAATTACTTGTAAATCAGCACATGTCATTTCACTGGTTTACAAATTTTTGTTTGCTAGACTGAATAGTATTGTATTCATTTAACTACTTTCAGTGAAAATGTTAAAACTGCAATGAAATGTATTTTTGTTTTATATATTTATATAACGAACTTATCCCCTTTTACACAAACGTTTCCCTACTTATCCCCTTTTTCTCGAAATACTTTACAATATTACTTCTGTTCTTGTTAAGGGTTAAAAAGATAATGCAAGTTTATATGTTAATTTAAGTTTTATTTATAAACTTAAAAGTAGTTGTCAAACAAAATTCTTAAACTAATGGCTCATTTTTCAACTTATTTAACCACTTCGTCTTCTTCGTTTTCTTCAACTTCATCCACCATTTCAACTATGTCTGGAAGAATGTCTGGGGTGTTAGCGGTAGGTAAGTTCATATAGAAGTCATGAAATACTGATGGAATCAGATGCAGCAAACTAACCAGGTCTTTCTTCTTTTGTTGTGTTACTTGAAGTCTGCCACTGTAAGAATGTTGTGGTATAAGTCTGTTTTTACCATGGCCTCTTTTCAAAACAGAAAGGCTTTTAAATGGCTCCTTTGCTTCAAAAGTTGTTTTATAAAGCACTTGAGCTGATTTTTTTTCGAATCGAAGCCCTTATTTTTGTCTATCAAATTTCCATACTCAAAGAAACTATTTTTGCCCATTTCTATAACTTGTATTTTTTTTTATTCCCCACACTGCGGAACTAACTGCATCCAATCATGTGGGTGGTACACTTCTATTTTACTCTTCTTCTTTTTTCTCTCGATGAGAGAATGATACGCATCACATTCCATGTGTGTATGCCCAGGAACAAGGAATTTGTGGTCAATCGTTTCAAGATACTCATGGTTTTTAAGTATAGACATACACATTGCCAATACCACCGAATTCTTATTTTGACCTCCACACGTGTCGGAATACATGATTACATGCTTTGTTTGAGGAGTGATTTTCGTCATCAAATGTTTGACAATACAAGAGGCAATCTGATTGGAACCTCTACCTCCGTCTACCTCACTCCACATGTAGCAATAGGCTTCATTGTCTTTACTGTCGTGAACAGTTAAATTGAAAGTCCACAGTTGTCGTTTGTAGAAAACAACAGAAGTGGTAAGGCTAGGAGTTGGAAGACATTGCTGCAAATCGAAAGTTAGTGTAGTTTTACTTCCTCCAACTTTAGCTTCTTTTTTATCTTCATCCTTTGACTTGTACGCACTGTCAGCTTAATTCGTGATGTTTTAACAAAGCTGTTTCGGCTTCAGTTTTTTCTTCACCTTCACTTTGTTTAACTTTCATGGCCAAAGTGTCACATGTAGAACATGTATCATTTTTTGGTGTCTTTATGGCTAGGTTTAAACTGTAAAATATCTTAGAATATACAGTGATACTAACATACTGTGTGGATCCATGTTTTTCCTTGTATTCACGATACATTTGAGCCAAGGTATAATGAGAAGGTAGGTACCTCTTCTCTGTATGTCTTCGCGAGTAGTGACTCTCATACGAAGGTATTGACAAAATGTGATCCCTCGCAGTCTCAATTACAATTTCGGGTAACGCATTAGAAGGCTTATGTTTCCCTCTACAATCATTTTTAATTACTCCAGACAAATTTTTCTTTGTCTTCGCACACACAACCTCTATGAATTTATTGGAGATATCAAACGTTTTAATGAAACATCCTTTGCAAATTTTAATTAATTCTCCATTGATCTTAAGATGATAAGCATGCGAAACTAACCTGTTTTTTTTTGTTTATTTATATCTCCAACTTTTTTCTTCTCGTAAATTTTATCATGTGTAGTTATCAAACTTGATAAATATGAAACCCTTTTTGAATAATCCCCAATATTCCAAAACTCACGGAACAATCTTTTGGCATTTTCATCATTCACACTTTCTTTACATTTACTCCTACAATTTTGCAGGGCTGTCCACTTTTTAGCTATGACTACTTTCCCACTTTCAGTTTCGTATTCTTTGCCAGTATTTCTTTTCTCTTTTCTTGACATCCTCACTTCTCTTGATCTTCCTTTCACACTTCTCCTCTTTTTACTTATCTTATATGGTATAGGCCTACAGTAGTGTCAGCTGTTGAACTGTGTAAAAGGAGTTATGATGACTTGTCCCTTTTTACCCAAATGTGAACTCAGTGCCAGGTAAGTGGGTAAAAGGAGTTAAGTAACTTATCTCATTTTACTCAAATATAAGTTTCTCTTAACTGAACTATCTCATTATACACACTTAAATTTCACTTGAAAAAATGGTTGTAGGACTTATCTCCTTATACCCAATAATACTTTTCAAATGTTACACATCTAGCCTACACATAACCTAGCTTTGTGTTGAATTATTTCAACTAATCGACCTAATCAGCTGTTTCAAGTGTGTATTATTATATTGGTTACTACATAACTTAATTTGTATGTAAAGTTAAAATAAAGTTTAAAACACTTTCATAAATGTTTCACATTGGTATAGACTAAGCCTTACCTATCTTAGTGTTTAATTATTATAACTGATAGACCTAATCATGATATAAGTATATGTTTCCCATTGGTCTTGTCTAGGCCTAATCTAACTCTGTGTTGAACTATTAAAGCTGTTGGATAAGGAAGAAAATTAGTAAAACTTGTGATATTATAGAACTGGATTTTTAAGGTAAAATGTTTCTGTAGTACATAATAGGTTTGTTCCAGAAAAACATAACAGAATTGCCAACTGATTCGTGATGTATTTACTGCACATGCATTGACTGCTACACCTATATGTTTTTTGTAATAAATCAGTTAAGTTACATAGGAAAACCTTTTTATTGTCATAACTCAACTACTAATCGAGATATCGAAAAAAACTCAACGAGTGGAAACTATGAAGTTACCGATTCTCATTAAATTCAGTTTAATAGTATTTTAAGAGAGAGAGGACAAACATAGATCCCTCTACGTATTAGCAAACATTCTTACGAGTAATGGTAATGTATAAAGATCTTGTTTGGCAATGTAAATGTAACAAGCTTTGTATTTCAAAATCGATTTTATCTATCATCAAGCTTTTCACACATAATTAGAACTTAAAATAAAGGCCATAAAAACAAATCTAGATTTTTACCTGAGGAACTACACATTTTAAATACAAATATAGGCCCAATATTGTGGTAACTGATAATAAAATGTTGGATCTTATGAAAATAAACCATAGGCAAACTCATACAACACTAGACTATAATAAAGGTGTCCTAACTATTAAAGGTGTCCTTACCTGAAGTACTTGAGAATTACCTATTGCAATTATGACGGGTAATAGGTTAAAATATTACAACAGGAAGCTTTCTAATCCGATGTATACTGTATATCTTGATCAACTAGTTTGGTCTATTTGCTGTTAAAGTTTTAATGTAATAATTCTCTCTTGTTTCCATGGTTTCATTTTATATCATATTCATTATTATACTTCGAATTCTAATTATTTATAATTTCATTTATTTCCATTCGAATTATTTGTAATTATTATTTGCGAGTAAATGTTTTTTAGGAGGGACGCTTTTGGAAAAGGACATTGCCCTAATCAGTAAAAACATATACTTTGTATACTTGGTTAGAAAATTTGGCAAAACTCCGTCACCTTTCTAAAGATGAGCAATGATGAACCAAATTCAGAAACAGATTTATTATTGGGGGCTACTTCTCATCCTACATTAAGTCCAGGAGGTTACAAACATTCAATATTTGGTTGAGGTGAGTCCTTAAAAAAGAACAATCAATCAGACAAATGTGAGGCTGACCTACCTGAAATTCTTGAAAACTAAGTATAGACATGAAGATAAATCGTAACAAGAAATGATCTCACAGGAATCCATGATATCTGATCTTGATTCTTAAGTTCTAGATTGCAAATTAAAGATATCACTTGATGATTATATAACATCTATAGACGTTGCTGCTTCCTGTTGATGTGAATTTATTAGATAATTATATCGCCTTCGAAACGCTACTTTTACATTTAATATATTGTACATTCAGTCATTAATAAACAGTTTCAACTTGTTTTGTAGTTGTTTTTAAAATAATTCAGATACGTATAGCTGTTTCCTCAATTACATTAGGTAAAACATTTATTTAAATTATTGATTGTTGTATTAATAACAAAGTTCCTTCTTGGTAAAATTATCGAATAACTTCCTTTGATAATGACGTTGGTAACAACGTTGGTAAAAATGTCAGACGTTAAAAGTCCTACAAAAAAAATCTTATTCAGTTTCTGTATGTAACGTAAAGAAAATATTGGAATTGTAAACAAAATCAACTCGCTTTTATACGATTTACACTATTGACCGATGGTACTTGGTAGAACTCCATTTTAATGAAAAACAAACACAATTTTTAGTAAATTCTACAATTTATTTGAGTCTTGCCGACCATGGTTTCGCCAACAACGGCATTTACAAGGCAGCTTAACAAAGACTAAGGAAAAATATAGAAACTAACATATTATTACTACAAAAGGAAGAACAGTTACTTAGCTAGGGTAGGGGAGGGGGGGAGGTAAGAGCAAGGGAAACATGTGGTCGTACGGAAGACAATGGTTTTAACAACGGTGAATTTGACAAAAATTCCACCTGATCATTAAGTACTAGTTTGGAGTCTTTACAAAATATTCTCTTAATCTCTAACATTTCTAATAAATTTAATTTCTTACTTTTAACATTAACATGGAGAATCTCAAACTTAACATTATTCAAAAAATCAGACACTACATGAGTTTTTAAATGATTAGAAAAACTAGATTCATTATGACCCAACCGCCAATTTCTTTCGTGTTCCATTAACCTGCATTTAAAACTACGGCCTGTTTGGCCTACATAAACTGCATTACAGATATTACAAGTTAATTTATAAACACCACTTTTTTGCATGTTATCTATTTTATCTTTACAATTTAGTAACATTTTTCCTAAATTGTTTTTGCAATAAAAAGCTGGTTTACAATGATTTTCGTTTTCTAATACATTCCCAACCGCATAGCTAACCTTACCAATATAGTTAATTCTACGCCATTTTTGTAATTTATTAGACTCTACGGTTGGAAAAATAAGTGATTTAGCTTTATTTTTTAATTTAGTTTTTAAAATTTTTTCTATGAGGTTAACATCATAATCATTATTAAAAGCAATTTGTTTTATGCAATTTAATTCCGTACAATAATCGTTATTAGACATAGGAATGTTGATGAGACGATGCAACATACTATGGAAGGCGGCCATTTTGTAACTAAAAGGATGTTGTGAGGTAGAATGTATAATATTGTCAGTAAACGTAGGTTTTCTAAAAATACTGAAACTATGCTTACCATTTTCAATTTTTATAGTGAGGTCTAGAAAATTTATTTGATTTTGTAAACCGATTTCCATAGTGAATTGTATTGCCTCATTAATAGAATTCATATAATTAAACAGTAATTGAAGCTGGCGGTCAGATCCTTCAAATAAACACAAAACATCATCTACATATCTATACCAGTATTTAATGTTGGCGTTAAATGGGTTATTACTGTCAAAGAGTGTTGATTCAAATTTGTCCATAAAAATCTCAGCTAGCAATGGAGATAGGGGAGACCCCATTGCCAAACCATCGATTTGAGCAAAAACCTTGTTTTGAAATTTAAAATAATTTTGATCGAGACATACTTTAATTACATTAATCAATTCTATAGATGTGCAAGGGTCAACTTTGGTATGATCTAATAATGCTTCAACACTATTCAAACACTCTTTGACAGGAATACTTGTGAACAAACTTTTAACGTCAAATGACACAATTTTAGCGTTAAGAGGCACTTTAATATCTTTAATCTTATTTACTAATTCTAATGAGTTTTTTAATCCAAATTTAGGTTGAAATTGTGAAATTTTCTTTAAAAAGGTATTGGTAAATTTAGCCAGATTATATGAAGGGGACTGTACAAAGGAAACAACTGGACGGATCGGAATATCGGGTTTGTGCAGTTTAATCAAACCATATAATCTGGGAGCCATACTATTCATTACAGGAAGAGTTTTAGAATGAAAATCACTAAAAATACATTTATTATGAGCTACAGTCAATTTAACAATTTTGGTTTTTTCTTTTGTTGGGTCTTTCTTTAATTGTACAAACGAATTGGTTTCTAACAAATTATCCACTTTTTTACAATAATTATCTGAGGGTAAAATAACTATAGAATTACCTTTATCTGCTTTAGTTACCACCAGGTTGTTATCAACTAACTTTTTCTTAATATCTTTAATTACTCTATTGTCTTTATTACTAAATTTGGTATTATCACAAGCCAGAAAATTATTTTTAATTATATTAGCACAAATGTGTTTAGTTGTAATATCATTATTTATTGCTAAATCCGAGTCTAAAGCTAGGTTTTCAAATTGAGACGCATCTGGTTGTGATACAGGTGCGTATTTAAAACCTTTGGACAACAACCCGGTTTCTACATCATTAAACTGAACATCTGATAAATTGACTACCCTATTGTAAAATTTAGGTTCTGAAATATGTGAAGATATATTTTTAAATCCAGTATGTTCCTTAACAAGCCTATCTAGTTTCTGTTTTTGTGATAGATATTTAGCATTAATTAATTCATGAATGTACTTACAAATCTTCATGTCAAGCATATCAAATTCTACAGGATGTAGCCTAAAGGTTAATTCACTATGAATCAATAATAAATTTGGATTAAAAAACTCATTAGAATTAGTAAATAAGATTAAAGATATTAAAGTGCCTCTTAACGCTAAAATTGTGTCATTTGACGTTAAAAGTTTGTTCACAAGTATTCCTGTCAAAGAGTGTTTGAATAGTGTTGAAGCATTATTAGATCATACCAAAGTTGACCCTTGCACATCTATAGAATTGATTAATGTAATTAAAGTATGTCTCGATCAAAATTATTTTAAATTTCAAAACAAGGTTTTTGCTCAAATCGATGGTTTGGCAATGGGGTCTCCCCTATCTCCATTGCTAGCTGAGATTTTTATGGACAAATTTGAATCAACACTCTTTGACAGTAATAACCCATTTAACGCCAACATTAAATACTGGTATAGATATGTAGATGATGTTTTGTGTTTATTTGAAGGATCTGACCGCCAGCTTCAATTACTGTTTAATTATATGAATTCTATTAATGAGGCAATACAATTCACTATGGAAATCGGTTTACAAAATCAAATAAATTTTCTAGACCTCACTATAAAAATTGAAAATGGTAAGCATAGTTTCAGTATTTTTAGAAAACCTACGTTTACTGACAATATTATACATTCTACCTCACAACATCCTTTTAGTTACAAAATGGCCGCCTTCCATAGTATGTTGCATCGTCTCATCAACATTCCTATGTCTAATAACGATTATTGTACGGAATTAAATTGCATAAAACAAATTGCTTTTAATAATGATTATGATGTTAACCTCATAGAAAAAATTTTAAAAACTAAATTAAAAAATAAAGCTAAATCACTTATTTTTCCAACCGTAGAGTCTAATAAATTACAAAAATGGCGTAGAATTAACTATATTGGTAAGGTTAGCTATGCGGTTGGGAATGTATTAGAAAACGAAAATCATTGTAAACCAGCTTTTTATTGCAAAAACAATTTAGGAAAAATGTTACTAAATTGTAAAGATAAAATAGATAACATGCAAAAAAGTGGTGTTTATAAATTAACTTGTAATATCTGTAATGCAGTTTATGTAGGCCAAACAGGCCGTAGTTTTAAATGCAGGTTAATGGAACACGAAAGAAATTGGCGGTTGGGTCATAATGAATCTAGTTTTTCTAATCATTTAAAAACTCATGTAGTGTCTGATTTTTTGAATAATGTTAAGTTTGAGATTCTCCATGTTAATGTTAAAAGTAAGAAATTAAATTTATTAGAAATGTTAGAGATTAAGAGAATATTTTGTAAAGACTCCAAACTAGTACTTAATGATCAGGTGGAATTTTTGTCAAATTCACCGTTGTTAAAACCATTGTCTTCCGTACGACCACATGTTTCCCTTGCTCTTACCTCCCCCCCTCCCCTACCCTAGCTAAGTAACTGTTCTTCCTTTTGTAGTAATAATATGTTAGTTTCTATATTTTTCCTTAGTCTTTGTTAAGCTGCCTTGTAAATGCCGTTGTTGGCGAAACCATGGTCGGCAAGACTCAAATAAATTATAGAATTTACTAAAAATTGTGTTTGTTTTTCATTAAAATCAACTCGATTTGTCCAACTTTTGAGGATCCCTCCATGAAATTAGATTTTCCATGTCGACATTAGTCTGTAACCTGAATAGTAGCCTAAACATATCGACCGATTTTGACAACATCGTTAAATGAGCTTATTTTAATCGTTTCTTCAAACGTTGTTTTATGTTTTAAGGGGTTTGATTTAAAATGTAAACTCAAAAGCCAATTTTTTTCAAAGGCAGTTTAAACGAATTATTTCTAGATCGTACATACTAAGAACCAAAAGAAATCTTATTTGTGGTTTGCTTCTGTTAGTATTTAGGATATAGGATATAGTTAGTTTAAGGTATACAGTAGAAATATATTAAGTCTTAGCAATAGCAATCATAACAATCATCAAGGCAGAAAACACTAAAAGTTAACAAATCGGTTGCAACCATCGAACGGGTCACAAATGATTATATAAGCCCAGGCTAAAGGGAAAAGAATGTCAATCAATAAGCTGAAGGATTGGACCTAGGCAGTAAGACTGCCGGATGGGGGAATGCTACTAGATTGCATTGGGTAAGAAGTTCTTCGGGAAAAGGATGTACCAAAGATGGTAACAATTCAGGGCCAAGATAGCTCCAATAATACAAGATGAGTAAGTTTCGCGTGTAATTCGTTTAATAGTTGGACATATTTTAATCTCACAGTTAATCATTTGGGTCATTCTGGATTGAAATAAACAACATCTTTTGGCACTTTATTTTCACATGTAGAAGATATACAGTAAGAAATACAAATAAATCGTTGCAATGTTTACATTGTTATGCTGTTTTGAGCTTATGGGATAATGGGGTAATAAGAATACAAATGGGGTAAAATGAAACATATTACCATTCCACAGGATTTGCCTTTAAGTTTATGAAGCTGATATTATTTAAACAAAATTATATATCATTATTAACTTTAAATAAGAAAATAATGCACCTGTTAGGTAAAAATGGAGAGGAGTTATTCCTTTGTATTGTATTACACCAGGCTACTGTATCTCATTAATCCATTTGGGGTGATAAACAAAAGCTTGGAATTTCAATATGTAAAACAATTTAAATTAAATAGAGGAATTAGAATTATCTCCCAAGTGTATATTATAACCCCCATTTTTTTCAGAATTTTTCATCTTGAATCTTCCGAGTTGAACTTACCTAAAAATTAGGGTAGCTAAGCTGAATGTTTTACACAACCCTTTCTTATTAAATATAAAACTTTAATATTGTATCAAAACAAAATAAAAACTAATTTTAGGTGCTATAAAAAAAGGAAAACATTTTAAAATATAACTATACTTAATTTGAAGATAACAGTCAAAATTATATTCTTAGGAACAAACAAATATGTTATTGGATGTTATAAAAATAGTGATACCAATGAGAAACTTAGACTAATCTACTTTTAGAGTCAAATTATTCATATAATATTTTATATCTCACATAATAATTATATTTACAAAATTATATATAATTATAAACTAAAAATAACAAAAATCACTATGAGAGAATTAGAACAGTTTGCAGTTGTAGAAATAAACCAAAATTTTTATTTTTACAACGGCAATTAAAGTGAGTAATAACGTTTCTTATTACCCCACAATTTTCAAAGGGGTAAACAAGAAACACGTAATTTAAAAAATCCATAAAACTAAATGAAAATGTAAAAAGTGAATTTTAACCCATTTAACCTTTAAAAAGTAGAAATATAATTAATTTGTAAAAATTAAAAATTTAACAAAAAGGTAGGTATACTAGTCGTTGGTATTAATTCCTAGCGACAATTGTTTACATAAATAGTTATTCAAGTGCAATGAAATTTTGTTTGATATAAAGAAAGTTTCCAAGTTACTGTATGATTTGTTTCACTTTTTAGTCATAAACACAAAGTGGCAAAAAACATTTTTCTTACTACTCCTGTTTCTGGATTCTCAAAAGATCCACTTGGGTCGCAGTGAAAAGAGGCCTCGAATCCCAAATTCACTACCCCTCACCCCTATTACCACCATTTTCCCTTAACTATTTACACAGTATTTTTTGTAACTAATGTTGAATATACTGACATTATTTTACCAGTGATTGACTCATTTATTCATTTGTACCTTATAACGTATTCCTATATCACCCAACCATAAACTTATAAAATAATATCTCAAACTTAGGTCAAACGATTTCCTTCAAATATTAGTGAAAAGTAAAAGTTCATTTTATATGTGCCAAACTTGAAGTAAAAATAATACGGTGTTTTAGTATATTTGAATATTTAAAAATTAACCTAGAGTCAGAATCTAAAAAAGCAGCATTACATTTTGAGATATAGTCAAACTTCAGATTTTTATAAAATTAAATAAAGTATAGAATAATTCTAATTATTAGACCTACCACAATGGATGGCTGACAGATATTTCGAAACATGTTCAATTGACTGTTTTTTGTTTTTTTAATTGAATTATTTGACAAACAAAACTTATAGTTTCCATGGTTTCTGTAATATATAAAATTTCGTACAGTCATAAATCTAATTGTTGAGTATTTTATTTGTTTAAATTTATAATATAACTAACTAGTGGTTTCCTGTTAAGAATTATCCAATAAATAAGACCGAAGGTTGGTAAAACATAGGGGGACACGCTTCTATTGTGTTTATTTTGTGGTAGTTGGCATCTTGTATTCTAAAACAGTAAAGGCCTACACCTGTTTTCCAGATAATGACTTGAAAGTGGCGTGTTACTAGTAATTAAATTTGTTAAGTCAGGATGGACCTGGGGAATATTTATCCTCGCCCTTCCAATGTGACAACATAGTGATGCTCTGCTAATCTCACAACAGGACTTCCAAACACAGCAATATCTACATTCATTAGAAAGATCACCTACATTAAAATATGGATTGGTAATATAAATTGAAAGTACAATTTTAAAATATAGTCAAGGTCAGAGGTTCATGTTGGTAATAAAAAGCTGTAGGCCTACCTGTTGATTTACTACAAGATTCAGGACTCTTCGATTTTTGTTATTGGAATTATCACATCGACCATGTTGTTTTCCTGCACATGGTATTTTGATTTGTACTGTATAAAACTTAGAACATCTACCCCCACGCAATTTTCACTTGTAACACTAATCCAAATATACCATTACCTTATGTTAGATATAAGCAATAAATTAATAAACCAAGCTCTATACAGTCTGTACAGTTAAGTTGTTAAATTTGCAAGATTAAAAAATACAGACCCAATTGTCACGCATTATTAATAAGCCGTAAAAACTGTTTGGTTGTTCTACATGTAAGCATTCAATCATAACACAACGTAAATCCCACAAATAAAGTAAGCACTATATAAGTTACTCAAAAAATAATTTCCCAAACAAAACAAAATAAAACGTATTTGAGATTTTAAACCGTTTATTAATTTCAGGAAATGTAAACTACCAATCACATCACGATGTGAATCTGTATAAATAAAATAAGCACCTAAATAAGTTTCCTAAAATTAATATAAAACACCTGTTATAAATTAACAAACAAAACAAAATAAAACGTATTTGAGATTTTAAACCATTTAATAAATTTACGAGATGTAAACAATCAATCGTGACATAATGTGAATCCACACAAAGAAAGAAACCACATAAATAAGTTAACCTAAAAGTAAATTGAAACCGCTGTTATAAAATGTTCAAACAAAATAACAAAATATTGTCAGTGAGGCAAGAATGTCTTCTGATTGATTAAGATTTATCGTTCAAAAAGGTCATATAAAGCACTTCTAATCTGACAAACGATAAGTGATTTTTAATAGTTTTGAGAAATGATTATATTTATGACAAACATATATTGCAAAATATGAAGTATAAACAAATAATTACAATTATTGAGTAGCATGTATACTTGAATTTTTAAAAAATCATAAAAATAAATCATAGGCCCTACTATAACGAAGATAATCGTACTAATGAATAGTTTATTTAAATCCTCAATAACATTGAAGTTCAAAATCCTAACCAATTTCTGTACAATTGAAAACTAGGCCTAACCTATACAAATAATTCAAATAGACGTTTAAATTATTCAAAATAAATAGAAATGTAGGATAGTATAATAGTTAACTCTAGAATAGCAGCTAAAAGGTAAATCTAATAGAACCCAAATCGCTTTATGGAATTTATAAAATGGTGAATGACCCTTAAATCTAGTCAAGATCAATTTAGGCTGAAATGTTAATAAGCATTTCACTTAAATAAAATTGTTATAACAATTTGATTAAATAAATGTGTAACATGATAGAGAACAATTATTATTAAGTAAATCGATCACTGAAAATATGTATTTAAAAATTAATATGTTTTGTAACCATTATTAATAGAGATAAATCCAATACATGAAATAAACAGTATTTAATCAGCAGCTGTCCAGGTAGAATTAAATTGATTAAGGAAAGTTTGTATAATTGGTCACAGGTGGGGGGTAGTATGATGATAATTGACTTATAACATTATAACATTAACTTATAACATTATAATAACACAAAATAGAGTACTATAAAATAAACAATAGATCAAAACAATTGTACAAAGTAATAAAATAACAAGGTAAAATTCAGTATTAATAAAAGATGTAAAGTGAAATTTGATGTGAATGACGCAAAACTATGAAAAAAAATCCGACAAGTATCAAGACAGCAACCATTGAAATCAGAGTTTACATAAACGTTGTGAAGAAGTCGGGAGAAAGAAAAGAGCCGCTGCGGGAGGCGAAAAATAGACGCTACGCTAGATAGATCTACTCTAAATTTATACCTACAAAATTTGAAAATTGTCAAGACTACATAATGTAAATAGCTTGGTACATTTAAATAATTATGTTTTATAATTTTAAAACATCACAAAATGTAGAGATTATATATAAATTAGCACACTTTATGTTTAAATAATTTATTACTTGATCGGTACAAGTCATACTATCATATTCACTAAAGTAGCATATATATTATATTATATGATTAAATTAAATAAAGTGAAAATACAATGTAGGATTAACCCACCACAATGTACGGCAAACGGATATTTTTCAATGTTCTGTTAGTTCTAACATTTTAATACAAATGATTTTTTAAACTTTATAGTTTCCATGGTTTTGTTTTATAAAATTTCCTTCACATTTTTGTTGAGTCTACTAATTGTTACATATTTTTTTTTAAATAAACTAAATTATTTAGTTTGAATTTGCTATTTTCAATCCTAAAAAAAACATCTATCACTTTAAATGAAGTTCATACTGTTACCTCCATTGCTCTGAATCACACTTAAAACAACAACTTTGATCAGACCCGTAATCAAACACTTAACATTAACAATGAATTGCAATCGATTCTCTTGTAAACAAATCCATTTTTACCGTCATCCGTTAGATTTTATTCAAAGTATTTGTAGCTGTTCAAGTTTATTCAAACACTCTGTAGCTGTTCAAGTTTATTCAATCACTCTGTACCTGTTATCAATTAAAAATCTCTCTTATATATTAATGCACTCTTTTGAAAAAGGAGAAAAATGTATCTGCCAAAATCACAATTAACTACTGCCTCCTCTGTTTGTAAGCTATCTTAAACACTTACCTTAACCCTAATTACATTAACTGATTTAGGTGAATCTCGGATCCTATGTTTTTATAACTAATGACGTAAATTTGGATTCCAATGTCTTTTTAAAATCTTATCTTTAAGCCTCAAAATACAGCCATACTTTTATAAGCATAATATTCATATCCTATCCAGTTACAATTTTATTTCATCGTTACTGCAGCAGAAGGCGTAATTACAAGAGTACCAGCCAGGAACACCTTGGCTTCGGTTATTCGTTATATTAGAATATAGTTTGTGAGGCGAGCGAAGGACTCCAAGAGATTAACTTGCCCTCCACCAACGCACGCACACTCGCCGGCAGGAGCGAAACAGGCCCTACCTACCCCTCGCCACAAGTCAATGACTCCCCCACTCGAGAGCCTACTACAATTTGACAACTTTGTAAATTCAAATTTTGTTCTTTTCGTTTTAATTGTTTTGTGATCTACATAAAATGTTGAGTAAAACAAGACCAAACACGATATAAATACAATGATTTTGAAGTATAGTCCAAAACTCAGTCTTATCATGAACCCGATGCAAATTGAAATATTACTGTACAATATTGGGAAGCCGGGTATACTCCAAATGAAACATTTTAATTAATAAAGTGTAAAATTGATATGTTTCATTATTAGTTGACTTTACCTTGATTACAAGGGAGTTAAAAACAATACCAACACGTATAATTCTACAAAATTCCACATTTTATTGATCATTTGTAAACCTGCGCTATGAATTTAAACAGGTAAGTTTATGCTTTAAAATATAATTACAATATTTAAGATAAAAATGTAAAATGTTAATAAAAAAAACATAGTTCATTAACTTTATAGTATGACATACAACAAAGAACAGTATTTACACGAACATGACAGAATATAACAAATATTGTAAAACAGTATGAACAAGTTTTCGTTATTTACAAGTTATATGAAAATTACACATGGAGGGTGAATATCTTTTGGCTATTCACCTTTATGCAACCTGTGCACATGTGCTATGCATTTAAACAGGTAAGTTTATGCTTTAAAATATAATTACGATATTTAAGATATAAATTTTAAATGTTAAGACAAAAAACAAAGTTCATTAACTTTATACTATGACATACAACAAAGAACAGTATTTACACGAACATGACAGAATATAACAAATATTATAAAACAGTATGAACAAGTTTTCGTTATTTACAAGTTACATGAAAATTACACATGGAGGGTGTAATAACAAATTACACTTGTTAATGTTTTTAAAATAATTTACACACTGTGATGCTCCATTTAATGCTATCTATATCATGTTTGGACAATTTTTTCTCGTCTTTCTATACAGATTTTAAAAATAAATAAATCAAAAATCTATAATTACAAATTAAAAAAGTTGCAACCAGATAGTGAATGTTTATATGGCTATTAGGAAGGGTAGAGTTACAGGTAGAATGGCGCATGAGCCCAGAGAAACCCCCCTTTGTCTCGGTGTGAGTGTGTGTGTGTGAGGGATGCTAAGCTCTTGGAGTCCATGGCCCTTCTCACAAGGTATAAATAGATAATAGATCAACGAACCACTAGATCTGTTTTCTATACTTTCTGAGATTTATTGAATAATATTTCACATAAGTTATACCGTAGAACACTGTTCTGACGTATGTTGCAATCAAATTATTGAAAAGAGTCAAACTAGCACCCGAAGGACGAAACACACGGAATTGTAGATTAGAAATGACAAGTTAACAAAACAGATATATTATTGGGGCTACTTCTCATCCTACATTATGTCCAGGAGGTTACATTATACAAAAATACAATATTTGGTTGAGGTGAGTCCTTCTTAAACATGAAAAATCAATCATAGTAATGAGGCTAACCTTACCTGAAATTATGGAGAACTATGCAATGAGGTGAAGACAACCCGTAACAAGAAATGATCTAACAGGAATCTATGATATCTGATCTTGATATGAAGAATGTAGAATGGAAAATGTAGACATCTCTTAGTGATTTATAGAATCTGTAGACATTACTGCTACCTGTTGATATGAATTGATTGGTTAATTAAATCGTCTTTGAAACGCAATACTTTTACATTTAATATTCTCTACTTTCAATCATTATAAAACACTTTGAACTTGTATTGTAGTTGCTTTTAAAATAATGTAAATACGTAATGTTGTTTCCACTGTTACATTAAGTACAACATTTATTTTTAATTTTAATTTTTGATTATTGATTGTTGTATTAATTAAAAAGTTGCCTTTTCGGTAAAAATATGTAATTGTTTACATAAGTAGTTATTCTAGTGCAATGCAATTTTATTTGATATAAAGTAAAATCGAAGTTACTGTATGATAAATACTTCGAATTGTAAAAAAAGTTGTTCTGGCTGTACCTATAGGCCAGTTGGTGACTATTAACTAGAACTCAGAGCGGTCGGGCGAGGGCTAATTGAAGTGGTGATGCTCGATCAACCGTATTAAGCTCTCAGCCGCCACGAACCTTTGAGGCAGCTATAGTTGATTCCAGTTATGAATTATCCATTAAATAAGACTGTACGTAGGTAAAACGCAGGGCTGGATTAAGCATTTTGGCGCCCCTAGGTCCAATAATTTTTTCCGCCCCCTAGTCTGGTTAAAGTTACTTCCCCAAAAACATTTATTAAAAAATTATATCAGGCCTATATGTTAATTGCTTAAACACCACTCCACGATGCAATTTACCACTGCAAGTTTTTTGAGTAATTTACTTAGTTCTGGGCTTAACAAAATGCCGTCTTAAAACACTTTTAGTAATTTTATGTATTAAATAGTGAGCTCATGTTTGTGGAACTGAAACATAACGATCCAACCCGCACAGCATTATATTATATTATAAAAATTAGATTATTTACATTATAAAATAGGTTTAATCTCAGAAACACAGCTTACATGAAGTATTTTGATAAAGTGACACAAAAACTGTGATATAAAATAAAACTAGATATTTTGTATGTTTTCTTAAGGCAATAGATGTACAGTAGAATGGACGATAGTTTAACTTTACCAACAATTATTTGTTCCAATGAACTTCAAAATCAGAATGATTTTTTTGTAATCAATTCAAAAAATATGTTATGTTATGGCTATTTTTATTTCTAGATATTTTTTTTAATATTTTTTTTTCTCTCGGCCGTGGCCCCCTGGGAGCTTGTGCCCATAGGCCCGGGCCTATTGGAAAATCCGGCCCTGGTAAAACGGGCAGGGTCGAACTGTGCAAGTGGTCAAGAAATTAGTAAACGGCTATTTCTGGGCCCCCAAGGCTATGGTCGAGCTGTGCAGGTAAACCCTACGGTCAATTATCCATGTAGTAATGGCTACATTTATGATTTTATTCTATACTTTGGTAAAGAAGTATTGATCGCTGATACAAATCTATTGAAAACCACTCAAATAGTGAAGGTTCTGAGTGAATCTGTGCTAATGCAGGATATACATACACCAAGATCTGGACTTCACATCTACACTGATCGATACTATACAAGCCCAGAACTAGCTTTAGAGTTACTAAAAAATAATTGTTTCATCACTGGGACAGTAATGATTACTAGGTCTGGCAAGCCAAAGAATTTACAGTGTAAAAAAATTTTAAAAGGTGAAGTAATTTCCCATAGAAAAGGGAACGTTTTGGTTTTGTGCTGGAAAGATAAGCGTGTTGTAACAATGCTAAGCACAAAAACCAAAGGGGACAAGACAACCATAACGGATGTCCCAAATAAGTGGCCAGGTAAGCCGCCTGTCCCAAAACCTGATGTAACTCTTGATTACACTAAACATATGGGAGCAGTTGATAGGTCAGACCATTTTATTTCCTCCTATCAATTTATGCGTTGTACTAAAAATGGTACAGAAAGGTGTTTTTTTGGCTATTGGAAGTGGGTGTTGTGAACTCCTATTTATTGTATAAAGCCACACAAACGCAGTACAATAAGAAACCATTGACCCATGAGGAAATTCGTGAAAGTTTAGTGCAGGATCTCGTTGCAGAAAGATTTGCCCAGCAGAAGAAGAGAAAACCAGGACAGAAACCCCAAGGACCTCCAGATGAAAGACTTGAAGGACGACATTTCTTATCAAGGAAAGTGAGGGTAACAAGATGTATTGTGTGTTTGAAAAAAGGATTTCGAAAAGAGACAGTATATTTTTGTAAGACATGTGTATCCAAAACAACTCTGCATCCAGATGAATGCTTTGAGGTATACCATACCCAAAAAAACATTTTGAGGAAGGCATATTTTTCATAGCAGTAATGTTTTATAACTTCAGTAAAAAAAAAAAAGTGTAATAAAACATATGGCCACTCTAGTTACAAGGCATCTAGTCACATATGGCATCTAAGTTACAAGGAAATTTTCTAAATCTTTTTTAATTGTAAAAAATATAAAAACGTTAGTCTTAGATGATAGAGTTAGTCTACAACACTCCTGTACAGGAAGAGGGTAACTTTGTTGTTAGAATAGCTGCAGCCATACAAGGTGAGGCCATTATGGTTTTACAAGTAAGAGTGTCTATGATTAAAAAGTCCAAGTCATCTAATATGCCTGGAGGGCGGCATATTAAACAACCTAGCTTTGTTGCGTTTCTTGAAAAGTGTATTAACTATGTACTCTTATGTTATTACTATTGTCTTTTTGAATTTCTACCCCAAAGTAAAGAGGTAAATGTAATTTATATTATGAAACAGCTTATTGTAAATTACAATGGAAACTACAAGGCCAATGAGCAACTACCAATGATAATAAAACATGGTAAACTAAGCAATGAAATTTGTTATTACTATTAAAAACCATCATAATTCAGATTTTTTTTTTTTTTGTTTTACGCTAATTTTGGGTATTGTAGACAATTGCCAAGTAATTATGTTTTCAGTTTTTAATAATAACTAGGTTATGCTTTGAGCTACAATAAACAGTCAAAAACCATTTTCTTTGTCATTAAAAAGGAAAACTATTTGTTTATTGTAATTTTAATAAAGTTACCAGTTTTCGATATATTCTAATTTTAAAAGGTTGCCATTTAAAAAATATAATACAATGTTGTCGTTTTTGGTACATTGTTAAAAAGGTCACATAAAATATATCTATAGGAAATTTGGACTTGATAACCAATTTATTTCCAAAATTATAATGTTTTTTGTACAAAACACAAAATGGCAGACAGATAACTAAGCTTGTTTCAAACATATGAACGTTCTTTCTGTGTTTACTTCCACCTCAGGAATAATCCCCTAAAATATCCGACAAAAGTTCTAAATCATTCTGTATATGCAATCCGTATACAGTTATTGGAATGTTAGGCAGGATAAATGCAGATTTTCTAAATCAATTCTATGTTTGAGAGAGAAAGACTATGCAGGAGCTCCATTACCTAAGTAAGATACACAGAAACCCTTTCACGGATTTAGCATTGCAATAAATAGGATTATACCCATCAATGTGACAACTATTTCCCTTAACATTGCTCCACGTGCTGTCATTTTAATTATTTATCATTATGTTAATTACAGTTAAATTACAATTATTTGCAGTTTCCGGAATAAATAACAATGGTATAGGAAATGAAATTTAACCCACTGACTACTTACTCTTAAGGACTTAAATTCCTTGATAGGGTATGAAATACATTTTTACTTTACCATGGTAGTGCAGCGAAAGTTACGTGGTGGCTCAAAGAGTTGATATCGAGTTTTTGTATGGATATATCTATTTTTAAGTCTCTCCTAAGCCCAAAAAAGTCTGTTGTAACTGCACTGCTCTACAGCCAAAACCTGTGGACAGATTTTTATCAAATGTGAGCATTAGATAAATAGTTTGACAATTTATTTAGAAATTATTCATCAAAAATATACTACAAACAAAATGACGGTTAGAAACTGATCAAATCGGTATTTTTCTCTTCAATACTTTCCTTACAAAGTAATTTAAATGTTAAACATCAAAGAAGTCCTTTTGAAAAATCTAATATCTCTTTGCTGTTTTTATTCTTTTATAAATATTTTAATATTTCTCCAAAAATTTGCAATGAATTCTTGATGTAAAACGATGAATCAAGTGTCGTACAATAAAACCTTGTTTAATTTTATTTGATTTATTATGTTATAAATTTAAAGAATATCCTTTCAAATAACTTTTATATTTAAATAAAGTATTCAGATTACACAAATAGAATTTTTCAGAAACGAGGATAATTTTTTTTTTTTTAACTTATGTTAAGTATCCATCCACCCAGTTTTTAGACTAACATCACATTAAAATAGAAATTTTTTTTTCACCTAAATTTGTAGACTAACAAATTGTAGACTCTTTTCCATTGAGCAATGACTATTGGAAAGATAAGATCTTTTTGGTCAAACATTAATAAAATTATACATTTTAAATATTTTCTACGCTTTAAAAGACAAGCTGAATTGTTAATGAAGTGAAATAATAAACAGCAAACCCCAAAAGTAATTTTGCATAGATGTGAACAAATACTAAGAGGGAACATTTATGGAGAGTATGATTTTGGCCATCCAGAGGGAACCTAGCTGGAACTACAACTTGTCTCATGTAGTCTTGGGTTGGATACCTCTATTTCATCTTTCCTATCTAGTATCTATTGACCAACTATTGTTCTTTTCTGACTCACGCTATTAAAGTATACCTGAGATGAGATCTTTACTTTACGTTCTTTTCTTCCTTTTTCTCAAGGTGACCGAGAGGTTTTTTGCCTCTCGGCAAAAACAAATTAAGAAAAAACAAACAAACAACTTGGAACATGAAAGGGTCTAAAAAAGTAACACCAACTTTGAGATGTGAATATTTTTTAAAGTATACATTCAAATTTGTCTATAGTTCAATTTTTTTATCATTTCAAAATGGATATATTTTATATCCCTTAAAAATTATATAGGTAGATACTTAATGTGTTTTTTAAGTACACTTTAAGCAATAAACTAATTGTAAAAATGGCTTACATGTCATATTGTTCTTGAGTGGAATGTATTGCAAGAGCAATTAAAGCCCTCCTTTGTACTTGAGAGATACGTCATGATAAACCACACAACCGACATAAATAAATGAACCAGAGTAACAGGTAAATAAATAAATTATTATTCTATTTCTAATGGGATTTTTCGTATTTTACTGGAACACAATACCCAAAAACTCTGTTAGTTAATTACATCTCACTTAAAGTATAACAAATGATGAGACTAACTCATTAAAAACTAAAAATTAATTTCACCATCATTCTGACACTACTTCGACTAAGTGTTTGAATACATGGTGTGAGCTCTGCCTATACTTCTATTTGTTTACGAATTAACTGGACTTTTCTTCATAATTGACACAACAGAGTAACTATCTTGGCCTGCTCTACAAACAAACCTATGCCGATCCTGGGCATCCAGAGGCTCAAAATAGAGATTACCACTCACGCTGTCTTTTCACAGTCCTCTCACCCTTCCTCTAGATCACACTCCGCCTGTTATTAACAACTTCTTGACTACTATCACTCATTCTTAAATCAAGGCCGAAATATTTCAGACTTGATGGCCCCCAAGTAGTCTATCAAGACTTTTAGTTAATGATACATGCATCCAATTACATATTTATCTTAAGTCACAATGTTTCATTTTCATAACTATAGTTCTCCATAATATTTTTTTCCAAAACTATTTAAAAGATCTACTACTAACTTCTTCAGGATCCAGGTTACATGTCATACTGGTCTCATAAAGTTTTATAAATTCTGAACTTGGTTGTGCCGCTTATTAATCTTCTCCTTATTATTTAGTAGAAGAAAAATATGTAATGTTCCCAGCAGATATTGTTCCCCTTACTTACTATATTTCATTAGGGTTTTCTTCAAATTATAGAAGCGAAGTATTAAAGGTAACTAACTGCACCAAAGCAGTAATTCCCAAACTCATAATGTTGTTGGCAGTGTATTTGTCTGTAGAGAACAGAAAATTAGTTAATCTTTTAAATTTTACTCCGGCTTCTCTAAGCTCGATAAAGATATAACAATTCGAACATTACCACCAACATGCAAACTATTATTTGTGGAAAACACAAGTTTTAAATTGTGAATAATGCTAGTTGTGTCTAACATTAAATTTTGTTTTTGTTAAACATTGTTGTTCTTTTTGTTTAGAGACAAAATACTTCTCGGTCATCATCACCTTATAAAAAAAAGGAAGAAAAGAACAAACAATAAGACCCCTAGTCCTCAAATACTCTAATAACTTCGGAGTCGGAAAAGAACAAAAGTTGTTCAAGAGGAAAGATGAAAGAGATGGGTCTAACCCAAGACTACATGAAAAAAGGTATAGGACCGTTTATGTTCTCTCGGATTGCCGAGCCCGTACTCATTAAAGAGATCCCGGATGAGCGGATGAGTGGAATCAAAACTACTCTGCGCCATCTGCATGCGCGAGCGTGAAAATTGACGAAACATATTGCACTAACTTTTTCAACTCCCATACATTGTCAAACTAATAATAAATGCAAAAAATATTGCACTAAGTTTCTCAGACTCCCATTCATACTCAAACTCTAATAATCGATCCAAAATTATAACACAAACTTTCGCACATGCCAATACATATCAAAACGTTGCACTAACTTTTTCAGACTCTCATACATAGTCAAACTATTAATCATTGCAGAAATATTGCACAAAATTTCTCACATACCCATACATATTAAAACTAAAAATCTATGGATAATATTGGACTAACATACATATCTTTATTACATTAATTGAAAGTTTAAAAATTTATTACTTTATTATTAATTTTTTAACTGATTAACCACTTCTGTCTACCATCCCGCGACGGTAAGATTTTCTTTGGGTTTTTTAAAACAACCGGTTTATCAGACTAAACCTAGAGACATAAATGAATTATTAACAAATCGATAATTAGAGTAGCTGCTTTCATTACTCTTGAAGTAATAGAAAACGTGATGAGAGGTTACTCTACAGGATTAGCACACTGCCAAACTGCACAAGGAAATCATTTTGATCATTTATTGAAAACCACTGAGTTAAAAAATCTTAAATTTTCAATCATCCTCTACATAGAAAATTATGTTTACACCTTAAGTTCATTAATTTATGTCCTAGATTTTTAATTGATATGTTAGTTTAGTTACCGAATTTCAGTAAAACTTATATTATGGATAACAAAAAGTAAACTAAAGTAACATTTGGTTTTAATAATTTGTGTAATTAGGAATATGTATGCTTACATTTTTAATTTTTACAACATCCTGTACCTGATATGTAATGTTCAATACATCTTGGCTTATCTTACATTACAATAACCAAATAATAAATCATTATTCACTCAGCCTTGCAAAGAAAGTTTAATATTGTGTTTACGAAACTGAGAATTTTAAAAAGCCATAACATGTCTGTTATTAAAGATAAATGAAAATTTAAAATTGCCTTAAAGTATCTTAAATAATAATAGCATTAATAAAAAGTTGAGAAAATTATTTTTTTTAATTTTTGGAACACCCTGTACATTCTACTAAACTTATTGTATTACCCTGTAAATAGGTCAAGTTATGAGCTTTAAAATGAGAAGAGGAACATCTTTCTATCTAAAGCTGTTTCCATACGTTTCTAGCAGTGTAGGGTAGAGGGCAATGCCAACACCTTAAGATATTTTCAATTTTTAAATTTTTACTGATTTAGTTACGTTTTTTATTGAGGTGCCTAAAGTTTAATTGGGGATTTCTGCTTTCATTCAAAATATAGTTTTGTTAAACTAATTACATTTATAAAGTGAAAAACGTGTATATAGCAATGTCTACTGGATGTCGGTATTTCCCCGGCAATTTCGACACCACTTTGGGTTAATACCGACATTAATGAGAAATAATAACATGAATTTATATTAATAAAATGTACATTGTTACAAAGTTATATATGATACTTATAATAGTATGTCATGACTATAGATAAAGAAATATGACAAATAAGTCTGAAAAGAAAACAAATCATTTTAAAAAGTAGAGCAAAAGTCACAAATGTAGTTTTCAGGAGAATCATAGCCACTACAGTCTGCGTGTGCCCACTTCCCACAAAATACACACCAATACCACAGTTCAGTTTTAATGCCATATTCCCCACAGACGACGTCCACTTCATCGTCGCCGCATAACGTTGACTCATCTATTTCTTCTTCAGAAGATGTTTCTTCAAAAGAAATCTGTCTGCTGCACCTTTTCTTCTTTTTTTGCATTTGGTAGTGCTTGATTTTATTTTGGATTTACCCTCGACTTGACCTGACTTCTTCAAAAGCTTAAATTTAAGTTTTGGAACAATCTTTGGGTCATCAATTACCATTTCTAATCTACGCTTAGCTTTCATATCTTTAATGACTCTTTTCTTCTGTGCTTCCTCCAATACAGTTTTCATGGGTGTGGACGTCATAATAATGGAATGTTGCTTCCTGTCAACTTTTGTTTGACACCATCGTGAGGTTGTTGTTGCTGTTGTTGCATAGGCGATAAAGTTTCTAAGGCTTCTCTGAAGTGAGTTGTAGACCTATCCTGAGAGGTTTTCGGAGAAGGTGTTGTTCCAGGATCCGACCTTGAGGAGCAAGCTACTGGATTAGCATAAGGTCTAGTCAAATTCAAGTTGGTGGTTTTCAAGGAATGCTGTTAATTTTCAGCCCTTGCCTAATTTGTGTTTGCAGGCTCCTCAGTGACTGCATTATTCCCATCATGAACACCATCGCCATTCGTTGGTTTGTCAACATTTTCTGGGTCAATGATGACCGGAGTTTGGATTCTGTTCTCAGAGATAAAATCCAAATCACTGAACTTTTCTGGTTTGTACGGGAAGATCCCTGCTGCACCAAATCCTGATACGCCCTTCTTCATGGTTGCAACGTTCATGTAAGCTTCATTGAAGATCAAAGCAATATCATAAACTGATATCTTCTCAAAGCGATTAGCCCTTAAGAACCTGTCACACTGAATGTTGAATGCCTTCTTGAGAGGGCCGTAAAAAGCCAAATCTAAAGGCTGCAATTTGTGTGACGTATGTGGTGGTATAGAAACCACGTGAATATAATTAGCTCTACAAAACTTATAGCTATCTAGAGAGATGTGACTTCCGTGGTTGTCCATAATTAACAACACGGGGTCTTCCTTGGTTGGTTTGGCATTCTCTTTGAAATGCTTAAGCCAATCGTTGAAAAGATCTTCGTTTGACCATCCGTTATGAGAACATCTATATATGGCTCCAGCTGGCCCTCCTTTTTCCAACTGAGGAGACATCCACTTCCGGGGATAGATGAACATGGGTGGGATGTAAATCCCAGAAGCACTTATACAGTGCAGAAAACCGTAATATTCCTCCCTCGTTCCCAAATCGTCACAGAGCCTACCTCATGTTGGCCTTTTGGGACTAAAACCTTTCCTGGCTTTTGAACTGTTGATATCCCAGTTTCATCCATATTGAATACTCTTGTTTCCTTAAATGAATGTTTTTGATATACTTTATCCAAATTTGAAAAAAATAAATCAACTTCAGATTTATTAAAAGCCAGAATTCGGTTAAGACTTGTTGCAGAAGGCTGCCTTAGGCTTAAGGTTGGGTTCCTTTTGCGGAAACCGGCCGCCCAGTCCTCACCTGCCATTTTTGTTCCTTTGTTAAAGCTGTGCTTAATATTTAAGTTTCCTGCAAGGTCGTATGCAAGTCGGCATAAGTCTGTTAATGTGATACCATAGAACTGGTTTGACAATTGTTTTATATGGTCAGTTAGAATAGCTTCCTGTTCGGGTGTAAAATAGGCTTTTCTTCCCAACGCTGGTTTGGCTGCTGATTTTGCTTTTAAGCAATCATGTAGCGTAATTCTGGGAATTCCTAATTCCGCGGCGACGCTCTTTACTGATCTACCACTTTCAACTAGCTCAAATGCCCTTTTAAGAGTTTGTTCATCCCATTTACCCCTCTCAGTCGTCCGTTTTCTCGATCTAACCATCTGGAATACAATAGAAACAAACTTTTAGGTATTAACAATCCCCTATAAAATATTAAGACAGATAAGGAAATACCGACACCCTGTCGATTTGCCCCGTAGTGGGATGTTGGCATTACCCCGGATGGACAAGATGGCGGATACCTAACCCTACAGACTACTACGCACTTCGAAATGTTACAACTACGATACCAAAATGTTCGTTAAAATGTGTAATATCTAGCTGTATATGTTGTATTTTAGTGACACAAATTATTTGAGTATTACCTTAACTTGTTCAGAAGTCCTTCTTTACATCAAAAACTATAAAATTTTAAGATAAAATACCACAAAACTACTGGCATGCGTAGAAGACAGAAACACACTGAGCGCTAGTTGTGGTGTCGTCCGCAAGGGCACAGCACTACGCAGCAGCGCCCCGCTATCATAATACAACTAAAAACTATCGTGTCGGTATTGCCCCAGGTGTCGGCATTGCCCCGGTCTACCCTATATCCAAAGAGTGTGTACTAATGATGTTCGATATTTTATCTTTGCTTCATTTTAAGAAGAGACATCCTTAAAAATATCTCCCAAAACGCATAGTTTTTCGTCTGTCTTTATGATTATGTGCGATTTTCTTCTTTTTATAAATACGAAAATGGATGAGATATTGAAACTAGATATTTTATACACATCTCTTATGTAATCTCTTACCAGGTGAGAATATAAATTCTTGACAGCATCCAGAGTTATTTATTTCACTATAATTTATTTCTAGTTAATCTACTCGTTGAACAATCTATCTTATAGTTTACCACGTGCCTTTTAAAATTAAAACATTTTTTATTCATAATATTTCTAACAATAAATAACCTATTCATACATAACCAATGTCTGTGAAGTTGGCCCAACCATGGTAGCCCAACTGCTTCAAAATAGTGCCAATCGTTAGTTTTTCGTTAGTTTCGGTTAGTTATCCTAAATTAAACGTTAGTTTCGCCTTGGTAGTCGTCTAAAACGGATGTTAATTATGGTTGGGCCAACTTCACATGAGCCCAACCAAAATTTAAAAAAAAAAAAATTATTACGTGAATCAGTTCCTTTACGTTAGTTTCGAATAGTTCTGACAAAGAAATCATTAGTTTCGCATTCCTAACGAGTTTTATATGAAACAAAAGGGTTGGGCTAATTTCATACGATCATAATAAAATTGAATTTTTATTACTTGAGTCAGTTCCTTTACTTTGGCTTCGAATAGTTTTGACCAAGAAATCGTTAGTCTCGCATTCCTTTTGAATTTTATATGACACACAAACATGTGTTATATGTTCAGTTATTTTAATTGTTTTGATTAGGTAAATAAAAACAAAATTGTAAAACTTTCTAAAAAATATTTGTAGCTTATTTATTTTTAACAAATAAACAACACAAAAGTCAATAACAAAAGATTTACTAATCGTTCATGAAACATAATAATTATAAAATTAGGCCTAAAGGTTCTAGAAAAAATATATAGAACGTACTTTATGTAAAGTGTTTAATAACTAGATACACTGGGGGGGGGGGGTCACTGCGCAAAATATCGAAGGAAAAAAAACATTTTTTTCTTTTATTAGCATAAATTATAGTACAGAATGTCCTCTTTAAAATGATGTATAATTTATGTTTCTACGGTAACAGGAAGTGATTTAAAAAAATACGTTTATTTGACTAGTTTCAGTTTTCGCACAATTTGCACAGCACAGTGGGCAATTAGGATCAGGCTATTGTTTGCGAGACAAAAGAATGAAGCCTATGATCACACTAAACACTTCCATCTTTCTGAAGGTATAATGCTACATATCAAACCCTTGCAGATCCACATCTACTAGAAAAATGTTTGAAAGGTAAGACTCTAAATGTTAATGAGCTGCTAAACAATGTGATCTGGACTTTGACACCAAAAAACATTTGTAAGACTAAACACTCTGAAATTTGGAGTCTGTGAAGCAGTTACCTAGTTCAATGAAGGCAACATTGGAAAGTGTAAGTTGTTTGAAATGGGCAATCTTAGGCCAGGAAAGCAGCTTGTTCAGGCCATGTGGAAGCTGCACCGTAGGCGCATCGGCGAACAAGTGTCATGATGAGGTTCAAAGGAAGATAAGACAGTCCCAACATAAATTGAAAAGGTGACTTGATTAATATGAAAAGGAAGAAGCAGATAACCCCTCATTTGCTCCTGAGATGTTTTAAAAGAAAAAATGTCATTCTTATAAGCGTTTACTTTCAATTTATGTTCTTATTTTAGTTTTTTGCCGTTTTCCGAAAGTTCGTTTTTTTAAAGCTTATGTACCTTTTTCTCAGGAAATTAATAAGATATCTTAATGATTTTTTTTTTTTTTTTTAATAGTTCAGGGGGAGAACTCTTTTGGTTGAAATAATAATATTTGTTATCAACCTAATAGGTAGTCTATATATATATTTAAGAAAGTTTCTTGATAAAAAAAAAATTTTTAATTTACCATAAATCTAAACATTATATATATATATATATATATATATATATATATATATATATATATATAGTTTCCAGTTATGTCCAAAGACCTACTTTGAATGTTAAAAAAATTTCCAACAAGTTATCTTCAGCCATTTCTGAGAAAAAGGAACATATTATGTTAACATTACAAAGGATAGGGCGCAGTGACCCCCTTATGTAACAATTGTCCTCCAGATACTGATTTAGGTACAAAATAGATAGATGTATAGATAATTTATTTACAGTTATTGTAGTACAAGGTGTTTGTAAAATAATAATAATAAACAGATTGAATAATGTAATTATCATTCGAAAACTGAAATAAACACGTGCAAACGAATTTAAATACCGTGAAAAATAGTGACTAATAACAACACGGTTTATAATTATTTAGACAGTTATAAAATAACAAAAATGTAATAAATTCAAACAAAGGAACATTATTGATATTTTACTCTCAACGAAGCATTGGTATAGTAATGAAAGTTGTTTGTAAACACACAAATAAACACATTACGTACCTATTTACATTTTATTGGAAAATTTAACTCGTAATAGGTACTGTTAATGTTTACAAAAATGATTCCATACATTATTGTTACGTAAATACATAGTATTTGGGATTCACCCAACAACGCAATGGCTTTTTTGAACATTACATTTGTTTAGCACATTTAAAACTTATTTTTAAAACACAACGCCCTAAAATTATTACAAACGAAAGTGGGTAAAACTAACAACTACATTAGCTACAGCAATAATTACAATAGTAAGTCTTTAAATATAAACTAACTGAAATAACATACAATATTCAACACAGTAACATAGTTAAACTTAACAACAAACCAAGGTTAACCAAGAATAACACTAACACTAAAATACAAATAATTAATGTAAAAACCCAAAAACAACACTAAGATAGCTTAACAAACTTAACAACTACATGAGGTACAGCAAGAATGTATTTGCTTACTTTTTGCCTAAAATATGTAATGTGTTGGGACTGAAGATGAGTAAAAATTCATTTATTTTAAAACACTGTGAAACATTTTTTGTTCAAGTGATATTTAAACATTTCTTTTTAAAATTTATGTGTAAACGTATAAAGGATTAGTGGATTTCTTCTATAGTTTCTGTATTTATTTAATTAGCACATTTATTTATTTTGTACATGTATACGAGTCCATTGAATAAAATTATGGAGTTTTCAATTTTGTTTCGAAACTGAGGCGAAAACGTGGACAAATCTATGCATCTATTATTTTCACGTATGATTATTTTATAAACCATGAAAAGTCTAATTTAAACAAATAAATAATCAAAACAAAATTTAAAAAATATATTATCTGTACAATTTGCCTAAACTAATAAGAATTATAATAGTAGAATAAAGTATACAAAAAATTACATTTTTTGAGGACCAAACGTATTCTACCTCTTGTTGTTGTCCAAAATCTTTATGATAAAACTGCTCTTGAGAAAACTGCAAGTCTCTAGTAATTTTTAAATGTAAATATGAACCAGACGGAAGTTTAATCCATTACAATAATGAAAGCTAATTATATTCACCAAAAATGATAACTGCCTATATACAATAATATTAAAGGATCTGTCTAAGCAATCGTATTTTTTTATAAAAGTTTTGCAAGGAATAAACTAACAAATTATTGTAGTTATTTTTGACTTACCGCCAGCAATCCTTGGATAATTCTATTTTAGTTTATATTGTCATATATTTAATCACTACACGTGTTTTGGACATTATCGTCCATCGTCGGGTGATAACACTTAGTTAAAATATTCAACACAAAAATACAAGTAACACATAACATTCACGCACGAGAAACACAATATTTTAATGTCACCGCGTCGGCACTACATAGCATTGATGGTACATAGTCCATACTACATAGTACGTACAAGGATTGCTGGCGGTAAGTCGAAAATAACTACAGTTATTCAAGCATATCCGGTTACTCTAGAATATCATTATAACAAATTACTGTTAAGAAAATTATTGTAATAAGACATTCGTTTAGTGGATGTATTTAATTCTACAGGAATATAAGACATACTTGATATCACTTACCTCCTCTTGTAGTTAGTCGTCTACCTTCTTCGAAAAATATTGAAACACTGATATAAAGTATAAACTGATGATCAACGGTTAATACTTCCATCGAATCTCCACGCAATGCTCCGAAGATAGGAATAGAGTCGTAAAGTTTAAAACGTAGGTATGACAGATTTATTTATTATTCAACTCCTGTTTACTAACTAAGCATGTCCCCCCCCCCCCTTAAATACGGATGCCAGTTTTAAATACACTCGCAATAACAAATCATGATAAGGATGATGGATTTGTCAACACATCCTCTCTCCATTATCTCGGAAGACAAAAAAATAATAGTGCACAGTTGCTTACTGTTCTATTTCCTTTTATCAGTTTACATTTACTTTAGGCAGTTTATTGTCTTTCACGTTAGAATCGGGTACGAATACTGTGTGACACTTGGGCAAATCCTTTTGTAGTTATTTAATTTTAACTGGGAGTTCCACCAATATTTTTGGACGGAATAATAGTTTTACTATGTTATGCGTGTGAGAAAGTTAGTAAAATATTTTTCCACTAAATATTAGTTTTACAATGTATAAATGTGCAATGTTAAAGTAATATTTTGGAATATATTAATAGTTTTACTATGTATATGTATCTAAGAAAGTTAGTGCAATATTATTATTACATTGAACAATAGTTTTATGATCTATAGTTGTGTGAGATAGTTATAACGTAAAACTTACATTTGGCATGGTTTTAATTTGTTTCCGTGCAATTCTTAAAAAGCGTGAAGTAGCCCAACCCCTTTGTCTCATATAAAACTCATCAATAATGTGAAACTAACGTTTATTTTAACAAAACTAACGATTGGCATGGTTTTAATTTGTTTCCGTGCGATTCTCAAAAAGCGTGAAGTTAGCCCAACCCTTTTGTCTCATATAAAACTCGTTAGGAATGCGAAACTAACGATTTCTTTGTCAGAACTATTCGAAACTAACGTAAAGGAACGTATTTTATTCGATTCACGTAATAAAATATTCAATTTTAATTTTGGTTGGGCTCGTGTGAAGTTGGCCCAACCATAATAAACACCCGTTTTAGACGACTACCAAGGCGAAACTAACGTTTAATTTAGGAGAACTAACCGAAACTAACGATTGACACTATTTTGAAGCGGTTGGGCTACCATGGTTGGGCCAACTTCACAGACATAAATAACCAATTAAGGTTTTCAAATATTGACAAGGTTCAAATAATGAGGTTTTTAAAAGTATGAAAGAAAAACATGACATTATTGAAAGCCACTTAAGTTATCCCCCTTGCACTTACACTCTATTAGGGAATGTATAAATCCCCTTTATACCGCGTGTTAAATAAATCCTGCAACGGCTTAATATTTTGTTAACCATTACATTTAGAGCTACAAAGCCTTGCACATTGTTAATAGACATTAAAACCTATTTTAGTACGTATTCAGTGGACCGCTACCTTTCCAAGGGGACGGCCCACAAGGAGTAAGTAGGAAATCTTAAATGAGAGCATAGGTCGAGTTTTACATCGAATTAAAAGCCTTCATGAGTGGAACACAATGCCTCAAAAAGTTCATCCTTGCTAAAATAGCGTGGGTTTAAAGTTCATATTAGATACAACGTCATTTAATATTTTTAATTTAGCTAGTAATGCAATTTAACATTTTATACGAAACCAACTTTTGTATAATCTGGTCATATTACATTGTGTGAAATAAATGGGTAACATGATGGTAACCACTGCCAGGAACTTTCAGGCAAACTTTGAATCGTAGAAGAAATCGACAGAAGAACAAAAATTAAAATTTTATCTGAAAAGAATCCTGCATGTAATAAAGTAATGCTGGTTATATAACACTTTGTAGAGAGAAGTGCTTCATTTGTAAAAAGTTGTTATTTAAGTTAAACGTGCTAAATAAGATAATTTGCAAGGAATTGGCGTGATTACAGTTATGCCCGTAAGACCGAGACACTATCGAAACAATCAGGTAATTGAGAATTTCCCAGCCTTGTTTTATTGCTTAGGCCCTACAATTAATCCTCGAATGGTATTAATAATCATACAATTGACATATTTGGCGAGCTCAAGAGCTAATTTGGGATAAGAACATCAACTTTATTATATATAACCTATTAAATTTAATGAAAAGTCAATTTCTCTAAAAATTCAGTCTTCTGTTTACAATTAGAGTTCTACATTGTTTTATTACTAAATTTTAACTACAGAAAAAAAATTAATATCTAATTAATTAAAATTAATAACTATGGAGTGTACACTGATCCCAACCACGAGAAAAATTTTGCTTTATTTTTAGTTGGCTGCATAAAACAAATGCCTATAACGTTTCCTCACCCTACTTATTTTTTTCCCATAAATTTGGTTTTACGATTTTTATAATTTTTGGCCCCCATTTTGGAGTTGAGTAAATTTTTACTTTCCCACAATAATTAGTAGAGGGAAAAATATGTAATAGGTCAAAAATTAATGGTGATTGTTTTTCGGACATATGCGTTTTGAGGTTCCCCGAGTCCAAAATAGTAGTTTTTGGAATAATATCTGTCTGCCGTATGTGCATTTAACGCATAGACCGATTTTAAACACATTTGGTATGTTGACGAATTTTAGCATGAATATACAGGTTTTTTTTTTCATTTTTGTTCCAATTCAAAATTTGGGAGTAACTAAATTTATAAAAGTTAAATTTCAAGTATTTTCAGATAATTTTTGTGAATACTTGAAAAAAAAAAAGTTAGTTAATATTTAAAGGCTAAGACCAGTTTTATAAGTTAATGTCATTGAGTTTAGTGAGTAGGGATGAGAGATGTAATGATTTCATATATTTCTAAAGTTCACAATGCCTTTAACTCTTTATTTTATTCAAATTTGGTATGTGGGCAAATTTAGCCATATCTCAGGATAAATCAAAATTTAGCTATCATGTAAAAAATAACACACAATTACGATTTTCTCAAAATCCGCTCTAACGATTTTGATTAAATTTTACTCAAGCATACAGTAGTCTCTAAGAACCCAATTAAAACGTATTGTCTATTATCATTCCAAATATGTTAGATCACGAGTTATTGTTAAAAACCGAAAAAATTGGTTATAGGGCTGTTATAAATTACGTAATTTCTCAAAATCGACACAACCGATTTCATTTAAATTAGTTTTAAATGTAAAAATTAAAAACCCAAACCATTACATCTTTAATAAAATTCAAGTTTACCAACAGAAATCTTATTAACATTAAAATATTGCAGCAGATCCTCTATTATTACTTTGCCCATTATAAGAAGTATATAATCGCAAAAAATTGCGACCTCCATTTTTTGACTGATCTTCACGATGGACTCAGGAAATCGAAAAGGTTATTTACGACATGTCGTCGTCTTATGCACTAAAGCTACCACAAAAATTAAGATAGGAACATGAAATTTGTTATTGGGAACTACAGAAAAACCAAATTGAAAATGTCAAAATGGTGGCCATTTTAAACTGTTTTTTGTTCATATCTCGTATGTTATTTACAATAAATTATTTAAAAAATTTTAAATATATATCTCAATTCTGAATTAAATTATATCAGTATAAAACATCACTCTTTGTAAATTAGATAGCCTACTTAATACATGACAATATAAATCTATAACGTATTTCAGAATAATTAGGCTATACGCGTAGTTATAAACTGATTATATATAACTGATGTGATATATTATATATTCTAAATTACGAGTCTATAAATGTATTGCAATGAAATTAAAACAATTATTTTATAGCCGAAATGGTGTATTAGTTCTTGTAAAAAATGTTAATGTGTCCCATCATGATACTTAACCAACTCTTCATTTAATGTAATGGAAGCAGATACACTAATGTTAGTGCTTGGACCTTGTAGATGTTAAATTTCACTGATTGATCAAAGTATCTATCCAGTAAAGTTTGTTCAAAGCCGTTGTTACAAAGGTCTTCTGAACCTGTACATGACAACATCTTGTAGGCGTCTAAAAATCTCCACTCGCCTCGTTCAAGTCAGTATCTAGGCCCTCAGCCCTAACGGTCTTCAAAGCTGTAGAGATATGTAAAGGTCAACACTCGCTACGTTTCTGTGGGTAACTCAGGTCTACCGGATTTCGTAACTATATTATTAATATCACATTTTCTTGGGAGGATTTCGAAATTGCGTTGAAATCTGAAAACCCAATCGATCGATTATAGTGAAACAAACGAAATTTGATTTGAAACATTCCACATAAATGGGTTCAAATTTAACTGATTTAAGTTATCTAAAGGACTGAACTTCTTTTACATCTTAAAACCACCAAAGTTTTTGTTGAAAAACGTTTTGAAACCAAATTTTTTTTTTAGATTAATACCTCACTTTGAAATGTAGTTGAATATTTTATAAAAGAGAGACCTTCTAAATATTTGAGATGATTTTAATAAATCCTCTACTTTTTATGGCATAAACCGTCTTATTTCCTAGACATCAATATGCGACCAATGAAGACCTTATTCACCATTTTCTGAACAGAATACGATATTTTCACTCTCGTAAAATGATGGGTACGAAATTTATAAGGTTGCAAACGCTCCATGAAAAACAATGATTGTCGACTGTCTCAAAACGGAACACTGTCTCGTGTCTTTGACGGAACACTTTTCCTATTAAACAGTAAAAACTTTAAACCCTATGAACTGATTTCAGTAAAACAAATGAAATTCTATGTAAAAAAATCAAAATATAGGGGGAAATTCGTTGGATTTATAATAATTTTTCTTCGGTTATTATAAGGCATATATTTTTTAGAAAATATACTTATATCGATTTATATGAAACAAATTTAATTCAATGTAACACATTTCAAATATATAAGTAATTTTTTTTTTAAGATTTAAAACAGTATATGTTAATTTATTATAAGGGATTTATTTTTTTTAGGTTCATAAAACCGCCAATTTGAAGCAAATATTTTGGCAATAGAAAAAATACTTTTTCCTTCGATCAGTACCACATTTTTAAATATTAAAAAAAGCTGTACTTTGTGAACATTTGAAACGATTTCCACATACTTCAACTTTTATGACCTCAAAATTACGACATAATTTTCTCTATCTCAGACGACGATAAATAAATTTCCCTAGATGTCAATATGAAGATGTCATTCTTCACCGTTTTTTGAACAGTATGCTTTATTTTCATCCTCTTCAAATAACGAGTACTCATATTATAGTGATCCAACACCTAATGGAAACCATGAATTTTAATTGTCGCAAAATGAGCGGATTTTTGACGGTATATTTTTTTACTTAAATCGCAATATCTTTAAAAACTATAAACCGATTAATGTGAAACAAACTAAATTCTAAACATTTCAAATGTACAGATAATGAGTTGTAGATCTAAAACCGTTTTTCTCCAATTAATTATTTTATAATGGAATGTTTCTGTTGTTGTTATTTTAATTCGAAAAATCATCATAGGTTTTTTTATCGCAAATTTTTTTGATAATACTGTAATATGCGCAGATGAATAGTTCTGGAGAATTGAAAGCTATAAATTCTACCATGGTCAACCCCCTTCTTCCTAACCCATCCCGTCAATCTAACCGCTTTCCAGCCATTCCGCCAAATACATTACAACAGCCATTTACACTTTCTCCAATATATCTCATTACAGTTATTACATCTTAAAACAAAATCCAAAACAACCAAACGCTACGTTTACTTTTTAGTGACATAGGTAGGTAATTATAATGATGGTTCCTTTACGGTTGAAATACCTTTTTACGAAAAAAAAATTAAATTTTAATTCACTCCGGGAAGGAAGGGTTTCTACGAATATTCTAGCGACCAAAAATATTGCAAGATTTGACGCGCTTAAATTCATAAACTTAAATGATAATCTAATTATAAAAATGTATTTAGATAGACTGTTTATGACGTAGGTGTTCAGTAGTTGTTTCAATTTTAGTCCCAGATTATGAATCCATAATTTGTATAAACTGGCGGTTAAACTATTCATTAGAACTTAAACAAAATATTGATCTCGAATTTTCATTCATGTAAAAATTACTCACATTCCACCGACGATGAATGCCCCACACGACAAATCAATGTAAATTTTTCTTCGAACAATAAATTTTCTAAAGAACATTCTATTCATTTACGAACGCTTGCACTACAAACTTTTCACACATCCTGTATACAATTCATTACATCACATTGGATCCTGCACTGTAAGCCTTGTAAACCACAGTGAATGATGAGTGTGTAGCACAGTGAGTGGTTGACACAATTCGCCAAGACTAATCCTCAGGAAATGAGGCCCTGAAATACTTCAATAAGCAGTTTAAACGAAACATAATAACTTGTCTTGCCTTTTGACTTATGTTTCTGATTTCATACAAAGGTTTAACCAATATCTTATAAATGTATTGATTACAATACAATTTTGTAAACTTTGGAAAATTACTAGTAGAGATAACAATTATTATTTTACAACTCATTCTAGCATAGTCAAAGAAAAACCGAAATTGCATTGGATGTTTAACATTCTATTAGCCTAATAATACTATAAAAACAAGTTGATGTACACAGTCATGGTACTTGCACCGTCAGGGTGTAATTTTATTGATCAATATAGTCCTAACCTATTGGGAAAACTATTTGGAGAACGAAGGTCAGGATATTTTGATGAATATCAAACATGGAAATTTACAGTTTTAAACGAGAACTCTGGAAAAGATTTGAACAAGTTAAAATAACTAAGATTATAAACAAAGGGAAGTATGGATGGTACAGACACTCTTTCGGTATTAGTCGATATTAATCGGTATTAGTAGGCTTTGTAGATGAACCTACAAGGAAGATCAAAGATAACGTGGAGGACAGTGGAAGGGGATATAAAAGAAAAAAGAAAGACTTGGAGAGACTTGAAAAACCAGGTACAAAATAAAGTTCGGCCCTCCGATTATAGTAAATACTCTTGCCCTTTCATGTTTCAAAACGACACTTGACGCAGTTTTACTGAATGTCGTAATTTATGCACATGGTTTTTGACTATACGACGAGTGTTCTGGTAGCTCAATAGTTTAAGTCGTCACTACTTTGATCAAGAACCCTATATTGAACGTTCAAATTTTTCCATTAAACAATTGTTTTTGGTACAATTTACTTTTTTCCCAACTGTGATAAGGCGGAGGAGGGTATATTTTTTAAATACTGACTGGGGAAGACCTCTGTGTAGAGGAAACTAAGGAACTAATTGGATCTTTGACTACCAACGCCTTGATCGAAAGGACTGGGGGCAGAGAATCCCTCTTTCCCGGGGATGTTTAGGATATCAAACCATCTATATTATTATCACTGATCAATATACTCTTTTGGCTGACGTGCTAAAGGAATACACCACCCCAGTGAAGATGCTGAAGAACCTCTCCTTTGCATAACATAACAGATAAATCCATGAAAATTTCAATATCCCCCCCTTAACAGTAGATTCTTTCTATTTGTAAAGTAAATATTGCTGCACCAGTAAATTCATCATTGAATCTATTTACAGCAGTTTCTCCTTAACTAAATTTGATTAAATTCAGTTTATACTGTGTTGTGCTAAAGTTGGAAGATTTTCCAAGACAAGTTTGTAGGCAATAAATCTGCCGACTAAAGTTAGTTAACTATTCCAATAGCTTCAGTAGACTTCAAGTATCTCTTTATTATTTATACAGGGTGATACAAAATTTTGTAATCAAACTTCACAATAGATTGTACGTGCAACTGCAAAAACTTTCTCTCTTACCATTGTTTCTTTTGTAACTATAATAAAAAAATATTTTGAACAGATCACAAAAGTTTATGTGTGTTTTTCATTATCCTTCAACTTTATAAATATGGTACATTGAACAAGATTAAGAATTATCCTTAGCATATGGACACTAATACTCCTGTTAACTTAATCGTTAAAACGTAATGAACTGATGTGAAAAACTATCTGTACTTTTTAAAACTATTCCAAGTATTGCTACTCTGCTAACATAGCACGTTTAAATACAGCAATACTTTTAGCTGAGAGTATAAAATGCCATCCCTCAACGATACATAAGTCTGATGAGACAGGCGAGGATTGTGTGTGGAGCGTCCGGCTGCAAAGAAATGTATTGCTTCCAGTAACTTTATTGATTTAAGATTTATTAGAGAATTTATAATACAGGGAAGCCCAAAATTTATTTTACAGTGTACTCATTATATTATATATAATATAATATATATAATAAATATATATTATGTATTATATTAATTTGCAAAGAATAACAACTCAATTCTTTTTGTGTACACATTTTTATTTATTTGTTTTCCCTTTTATTTATTTTTCTTACTATTTAATAGACTTTTTTTTAGAAATTATAGTTATAATTGTTGAAGATAGGTTAATCATAATCATAATACATTGTTAAAACATATTTTGGGAAAATAGTAATTTTTTCTTCTTATGCCAGCTACCGCCAAGTTTTTAAGTTTTCAAAAAATGGAAATACGTACCTCGACATGGCCAAAATATGCTCACATACCAACTTTGGTTAAAATCATTTCACGAGTTTGGTTTGTAGACCACTTCATATACGACAAACAGAGAGCAGTCAGATTAAAAGACAAACAAACATTCCAATAACAAATATTTTAGGCTCAGGAGATATCTAAACGGATAATCCGCAAAAAAACTTGATATCGATTTCTTAATCACATAACTTTCTATAATTAGTCTACATATATTTAGAGAAAAATCTGCATTACAATAACTATCTGTCGATATCACTATCAAGGATTATACAATACAGGTGTCACTGACCTTTTTCTTTTTCCAAAATTAGGAATGGAACTTATCTATAAAATTAAAAATGCTACGATGACCGCGATGGGTTTTTTACCCTAACCTCCCCTAACCCCAAAAATCTAACATGTATGAAACCACCAAATAAATAACAAATATTTTAAATTGAGAAAATTGTTTTTCAATGATAAGGTGCAACTTGACCTAACCATTTGAAATGTTCTATAAAAGGACACATCAATATTTATAAATTTGAAGCTGCGAAGATTATTGATAAACTTTATATAAAATAGAAATGGTTTAAAAGCTCTTTTAAAAAGCTGATTGATTATTTGCTTTTATATCATAATTAGCTCATAAAGTCCTAAAATTCAGTCATTTTGAGTCACTTTGAAATGATAAGAGATATTACTAAAAACGTTTTATCAAATGATCGGTTTCATAACTGTTTTAAACATTACTTAATCCGTGTTTAAATTTTGATTTCGATAATGGAACTCTGACCTACTGATTGTGGAACAACCTGTATCTAATAAAGTAAAATAATATTTTTAAAATGTTTTCCATTTGTGATTTAGTAGTAATCCATTATTACAACTCAAACTGTTCATCCGTAATTTAAATGAGACAAGAGCTGAAACCCTCCAAAATCCATCTGAAACCGATGAAATGCATTACCTGGTCTAAAAAGAACCGTAAGTGCCACGTCTGACCTAAAACTTCGGCAGACTGCACTGCACATTGAAACCCACTGGCCGAGAATCTATCTACACTGACGGATCATCCAAACGCAATTGGGTAGAGTTTCATTGTAACATTTTCGGTACCAGTTATCGCCCTCTGGACCAATTAATGGCGAAGTCGTTTCATCTCCAAGGCCGCCAAAAGGTACTTGTCAATATGAATAATACTGTCTTCCTCGCAATAAGCAATCTCAGCCATATGCTCAAACGAATCAACCAACAACAGGATCGTGTCAATAATCTGTCAAAAGGAGTTGGCACAACTGTGCCAGAGAAGGATGGTCATCCAATAGGTACCAATCCACGTTGGAATACATAGAAACGAACACGCTGACAGCCTGGTAAAAGCCGGAACTGAACTATCACAATCTAAGCAAACCTTCTTTTGACCTCAAACAGGTTAAAGGCAAAAGATCTCACCCACGAACTATTTCTAGTGCAACTGGGGTGGCTGTCTTCAAACTGTTCACGGTATATGACTTTTTTCAGGCTCACCAAATCCAATAGGAAATCGTAACAATTGACCGATTTCCATTTTAGGGGGGTAGCCGGCGGGATGCTGACTACCTATCGCTCCCCCCCCCACCACATCTTCTTTTGATAATCCAACGGTAGATACTTAATGGAAAGCAATTCAAATGACAGAAATGCCACACGCATGCGTTCGATAAAGGAAGGACAGTAGTTCTATAGTTAAGGTGGTTAAATTTAAAGGCAGGAGTTATTATTATCAAGTCTTTTACACTCAGAGGCTCACTTTGGTGAGAAAGAGTTTGGCAATCCGGAGGGTCCGAGCAGCACCCACACATTTTGTCATGTCCTGGTTTAGATCCCTCTCCTTCATCTCTCCTATCACGCCCCTCTTGGATAACCTTTGTTCTTTTCGTACACTGACGCTATTAGAGTATTCGAGGGCTATGGGGTCTTTATTTTATCTTCTTTCTTTCCTTTTTTGCAAGGAGATTATGACCGAGAAGTTTTTTTCCATTGAAACAATGGTAAAAAATAAAATTAGTCTTCTTATCTCCAATTTAAATCAATATTAATTGATCCAATGTATAGAAAGATAATAGATTTCCACATTATTTTCTGTATAACGATGTGCCTTACTACACGAAGATTCAAATATATATATATATATATATATATATATATATATATATATATATATATGTATATATAGACTAAAGTTTAGACATTGTTCCTACAGTATTAATTAGTGCAGAGTTTGAGATTATTTCATCAAGTTGTCTATTATTACAAGCTTTAGGGTAACTAAATTATGCAATATCTAACATCTGTTGATTGCAACTAGGGTGGTTCAATTTATAACAGATAATTGAAGGATATTAATTTTGGAAATTTAATGTTAATTATATTGAGCTAACGTTACATCTCTGACATACATACATCTTATACATATTTAATAATCAAATAGTTCGGTTGGACACGTGCACAATATCTCTTTATCTGTTTTGAGCAATAGTGTTTTAAATATAATAGTCGTGATGACAAAATTTCGTACAGATTTAATTTGGAACAAACTCTTTAAGAAAACCAAAATATCCATTCCCAAAACCATCCGGTTCAATGGTGAAATTTGGGGGAAATATTAGAACAAGAAATTAATTTCAACTCAAATTACCAGGGTTCGGGTTTTGTTACTATCTAAATTGATCCTGTTATTGAAAACCCATTATTTGTAACTTTAATCACAAATTGCTCGGAAACTTTCAGGATGGTTTTGGGTCAACTAGGGAACCTATTGTTTTACTTTAACTTTTATTAGCCGCGTTATAAGAGGTTTTAAATGTTCCTCTCCAAAAATGGCATTCCGGGATTTTTTGGTTTAAGATTATAAATCAAAACATAATTAGTCAATCAAAATTATCAAGACATATATTTTTCAAAGAATGAAATTGCATGCGATTTTATTTTTTTAACTTTTTGCACATTGTAAAATCCAACTAGCAAATTGTATGCGATTTTATTTTTTTATTTTTGCACATTGAAAAATCCAACTAGCAAACGCGATTTTTGTCAGAAACAAGTGAGTTTCTTGCTAATATTTAAATAAACTGTGTAAAAACATTGTGCATACTTTCCCACTTACCTTTCCCCAAATCCAAATAAAAACCAACCAAAAACGTCATTTCAATAGTTGTCAATAAAATAGTAAAAATGAACCGAATTATTAAATGACTTTTTTTTAATGCTATATTATTTAAATGAGAGCCTAAACTTGCTTCGCTCAAAACACTACTCAGCGTATTCGATTACAATCGAGCCTTAATGATAACAATTTTCTTTTTCTTTTTTTACAAATTATTCTTAAACCGTAAGTTTTGCACACAGGTTTGAGTCACTAATCTTCACACTAATATTTAAACGAAATCTGTAAAGCCGATTCTGAGTAAAATTAACTATTTTACAACTATCCCATTTCTGATTCATTGGTTTTTACCGATAACTTATAAAAAGGAATTTTTTGAGAAATGGTAACCAATACGTAGTCCTTGGAGGCTACACTCAATCAAAATCGTTAATCCTAATATAGAAAACATCGTAATTTTGTGGTTTTCCCTTATAGCAGTTACCGTCGAATTTTGAATTATAAAAAAGTCCAGCGGTATGACCAAAATATGCCTACATACCAAATTTCATAAAATCAGTCCACGAGTTTAGGCTGTAGAGATACAACAGACAGACTACCGAAATAGTGCCAAATACCATTTTTTGGACTCAGGGGTCCGCAAAACAACGTCTATTTTTGACGTATCTTTCAACTTTCCTAGGGAATACACATGTGGGAAAATAAAAACTTACGTATTTAACAAAATGTTTAAAGGCACATTTTTCATTATAGTAGGCCTATACAATAATTACATTTTTTTCATTTCATTATAACGAAAAGTATCCCGACACATCCCCTTTTTAATGCCTGCACTAACAATTTTTATTTTGTTATTATTTACAAAGGTTGAAGCACAATTTATTTTATTTATCGATATATCCATCCTTCTCAACCAATATATCAAAGTTATTCCCCCAGGATCAAGTATATTCACTCACTTGAAAATAACTGTTTGTTTTACAGCTAACATCTCCTTCTGACATTTTATCCCACGTGACCTATCTGTCACGTGATACAGGGAGATATATTGTGTTTTATTGTACTTTCACCCTTCACGTTTTCTTTAGTTCTATTGATGTAAGATATTGGTGAATGTTTTCTGAAACTATCAAAAAATACTCAGAACGTGTCAGTACAGACAAGAGGGCATACAAGAGACGTTTTTGATAAATAATCCCAAACTTAACAAGCATTGGTAAACTTATGACTGTGTTTTTATTGAGAACTCAGTTATACCACCTACTTATTCTGAAAACATCTGCTAATTGTCTTCTAAATATACGTGTAGGTTTAACATTTTTTAAAACAAACTCAGGTTTGGACAAAACCTTTTGTGTAGCCTAATCGATGTCACCTTAAACAAGTCCATTTATAAAAGTCTTATTTTCTGAAAACTGTTCTGATAATATCTGCTAAATTTCTTCTGCATATTTGTGCAGGTTTGAACATTTTTATATGAACGGACTTTGGTCTTTGTTTTAATTATATAATTTAATAATGGAATTAGATTAATCTGCTACTTACCGTATGTTAATATTAATTTCATTGTTGTTTAAAGGCGTAAAACGTCATGGTCATCATCGTCTTACAAACAAAGGAAGAATACAACATACTGTATATACAGTAAATAAAAATGAGCGAGTTACGAAAACGGAAGCGTGTGTTGGTTTCGTTTGAGACGCGGTTAAATGTGTTTTAAAATACTTGACAGAGGGGAATCCGTAAAAAAAAAGCTTTGTGACGAGTTTAACGGGAACCTCGGATTAACCGGCCAAACGGGCAACCGGTCCGGGTGTCAGTCCCGACTAAACCGGTTAAGAGAGGTTCTACTACATTAAAAACCTCTATACTTTGTCAAGTTCAGGTTGGCGGGTGGACCCGGGACTACCTGAGGCCATCCCCTATAATCCCTCGCCGCGTCCCCCTGGGCTGTCCGCTGTCTAGGCGATGAGTCACCTACTGGCTGTGTTTATATAAAGGTACACTTTAACAGAATAATAATTTAACATGTTTAAAAATATATTTGAAATCTAATAAAAAAGTTATGAAAAATGATACCAAACTCGACCTAGGTATTAGAACATTTAATACGAACTTTATTAAGAATGGTTTACATTGTGACTGTGACTTTTTATTTAGACAATTTAGAAGTCAAGTTTTAAGCTGTAATGAAATTAATATTAACATAAGTAGCAGATTAATCTAATTCCATTATTAAATCATATAATCAAAACATATCATTTAGGATAGACAAATACCAAAGTCCGTTCATATAAAAATGTTCAAACCTGCACAAATATGCAGCAGAAAATTAGCAGATGTTATCAGAACAGTTTTCAGAAAATAAGACGTTTATAAATTGACTTGTTTAAGGTGACATCGATTAGGCTACACAAAAGGTTTTGTCCAAACCTGAGTTTGTTGAAAAAATTGTCAAACCTACACATATATTTAGATGAAAATTAGCAGAAGTTTTCAGAATAAGTAGGTGGTATAACTGAGTTCTCAATAAAAACACAGTCATAAGTTTACCAATGCTTGTTAAGTTTGGGATTATTTATCAAAAACGTCTCTTGTATACCCTCTTGTCTGTACTGACATATTTTATAGGCCTTCCCGAGAATCTAGGGAACACCCTTTCCCAAAACCGTAGCCTGACATATTAATTTGGAGACCTTCACTCTAAAAATATATTAAACTATAAAATGGCCACGACTCTATTAGAGTCGATTCTGTTGCTGGACATCCAACTACTCCACTCTCTGTACCACGTCATAAGCTTTCCTCCGTGAGCTCTGACCACGTTGCATATTTCAATTACGAATGTAATGGTACCAACCCCACCTCTCTACGAATACCCAAGTTATTGTCAACAATGTAATTTCGAACCCTTGACCGCCAGAGAAAATATGATATTCGTAGCCCAAGAAACCAAGTTTTGAGCATTTTATTTAGAGGATCTGTTGTTGATGGGGCTGGGTAAGTACCATGATGGCGCCTAACAACTTGTTTGTTTTTTTGTCGTTGGATGTAACCAAAAGTCAGTGCACGGTTTAGTTCATTCAAAATGAGGTAATGCAACTTTAAATGATACTTATAAACAAACATTCACGAAATCCTTATTTTCTGCATCAGATTACATATATTATCTTTTTGAGCAGACAATTTTAATGATATAAACTCATCCTTCGTACTTTAAGGAGTATTCCCCCCCCCCCTATGTTTAACCACTTGAAATGACAGGATCATATGCTCCGTTTTGTACGCTCTAAGGATGGTTTATATTCAAGCTTTATTTACAAAATATCTAGCTTTTATATTAGTTATGGATAAATCTTGATATAAACGTTATGTTCGTAGTTTTTACATTTTCTTCTTTTTACTCCCTCGTATATAGGATAGAGACAATTATTTGATTTAAAGATTCTCTCCAAAAAGAAGTGGTTTTGGAGTTATGTGTGTCTGCCACCTGATTATCGTATTTATAGTGCTCTAAAACCCAAACGAGAGGACAGCTTTTTAATCAAATTTACCATTTGGACATATTTTGGGCTTGGAAAATCGTTTTCATTAATATATATAACTTAAAATTTGGAGGTGAAATGTACTGCGACCTCTAGAGATTTACTGTGCCCCACTACATCTTCTAAGATGGGAAACTCCACCCCCAAATCCATAGCTCCACATGTAGGTATCTCCTCTTTATCAACGTGGCACTTTCCCAGACTTTTCGCTCACTTATACATTACTGCACCACGTTTGACTAATTAATTAGACAGTGTGGGTCTTCTCCCTCTCTTGTCATAGTCTGCAGAATCTATCATTTCCTATTCCGATTCTTCTAACCTGTCTAAGGTGTTATCTACAATGTCCCTATAGAAACCCTGTCAGCGTTTTCAGCTTACCTCTACTTATCTGTTATAATTCCCCAGGAGTTCAATGACCTGTCTTAACTTTGGTATTCTTTCCATAAGTGAGATCCTTCTTGACTTAGTACTGCCTTGAAGTAAGCGTCTCCAAGGCCACAAAAAATTTCTCGATCTATACAGGGTGCTGACCCCACATTCTCTCAAGTTTGTCCCCTTGCTCATTTCCTTCTACTCCTATGCGTTGTGGTACTCAGAGGAGAATTACTGTTTTTGCCTATGTCGTTGAGTTTCCTTAGCCAATTCCATACCATCTTAAAGCTGATGACTGGAGAGTTATATATGTCATAAGGCTAAAGTAGGTCATCTTTTATCAAACATTACATTTAAAACGACAAGATAGAATAGTAGATGTTGTATTATACATTCAGTATATCCTTCTTGTACACCCAATATTGCTACTGCCTGGCGTGTGACGTGACAAACAACAATATTTATAGACCAAGATTTAACAGTGAATAATAGCAGAGCTACAGTACACTTGAAAAATAAACGACTCACACGTCAAAACAATAAATCAAATACGTTATGGGTGACGTCCTCCTTGCATTGCAATTGAGATCACAATGGTTGAAAATATTATAATGTATCCCATCAATGTATAGTAAAGCCGTCTATCTGTGCGCGCGAACCCTTCGCTACTATCTTGGCAGAAAACATACTGATGGAGAGCCTATGGGCATTGTTTGCTCCTTTCCGCCCGACCCGACACTAATTTTGTGCTGTGTTATTATGTCATACTAAAAGGGATGTTTATAAAGGCAATGTAAATATGTATCAGACTATGTTTTACAGTATTATGAAATATTAAATGTACCAAATCATATTAGCATGTCTTTCATTATGATAAATATAAATACAAATTATAATTATAAAATATTTAAATGGATATGTACTATCAAAAAAAAAATTGTATGTGTGACAACAACCTAAATTGAAACGACACACGTTATTCAAGAATTAAATGTATTTGTAAATAAATGTAAGTTATGTTAATAGACTTTGTTTTTAACAATTAAAATAAACATACATTTAAATAAGAAATATTCAGGTGTGGCTACAACAACCTAAATTAAAACGTAACACGTTAGTCAAGAATTAACCCTAGATTACTACTCTTAGTTCATTGTTACGTGATCACTATTCATTCGTAAATTTTACTACTTTCTGTTTTTATTTTTATTGTTTTTTTTTAAACTTTACGTTAGTGTTGACTATTTTTTTATATTAAATCCTTTATTGTTTTTAAGTGTTTTTAAAAATTTTTAACAATAAACTCCTACATATTTCAACTGTAAATATATGTCTTTTAATACCACTACAAGTACGTTTTAAAAAAATAATAATTCTTGGAAAAAAATCGAAAAAAAATATAAATATTATTTTATTGGAAAAATTAATCGGATATTTATAATATACATCATTTATAAGTGTTTAATTTATATAAAAATAGAAAAATGATTTACAATAAGTTCATTAGGTAGAATGCCAAAAATGCCAAAATTAGAGTCATGTCTTCACTGAGAATCACATTCCTTGCAGTGAATAATATACAATTAGTAGCTAAATCAAACACTTTGAACTCTAAAATCACTATTTACACAATAAAGTATTTACAACACTAAAAACTAACAATATAAAAACAATATAGTCAAGAATTAAATATATTTATAAATAAATGTAAGTTATGTAAATAGACTTTGTTTTAACAATTAAAATAAACATTAGATTCCAATATGAAAAATGCATGTGTGGCTACAACAATATAAATTAAAACGAAACACGTTAGTCAAGAATTAAATATATGTGTTATGATAAACTTACTCTTATTACAATTACTACAGAAAGTAGTAAAATTTATGAATGAATAGTGATCACGTAACAATGAACTAAGAGTAGTAATCTAGGGTTAAGATGTAACAAAACAAAATGGGTCAGGTAGCACAGCAGATGGACGGTGAAAGTGAGGGTCTATAAATCTATCACCGGCAACGAAGGTTTCGACTGAAAACCCTATGTTTTTAGAAAAGAGCCCCCGCACCCCCTCTCGCCTTTCAACCCAACCACCAGCCTGCGCGCACAGATAGACGGCTTTACTATACCCTGGAATGCTGACTGCCTAGACTGAAAACAGAAATTCCCCCTCCTCTACTGGTGTGCCTGGTTGAGTACGAGTTAAATAACAGTCTTACCTTGTATATTATAATGTCCTTAATATGTTGTTCTAATCAGTGTATTGGCCGTCATAATAGTTATCCCGAATACGATCATAAAGGCTGTAAGTTTAGAGTTGTATAAATCCACGCCCACTACATGCAATAAATACTGATATCTATAGATCTAATATGATTGGACCGTCTCTATTCTGTCACAAACATTTCAGTTCTTTACAAAACATTAATCTTTTTAAAAGGTTATCTGAACGTGGTCGTAAAATGGAAGAAAATATCTTACGTACACTAACTAAACTGTAAAATCACGTGTTCTACAGCCAATTGGTAAAATCAGATTTGTATCTAAATTTGTATCTTACTTGTAGTTAAAATTTATGAAAAATGAAACTAATGTGATGTGAATTCGTTTATCTTGCTTGCTCTCTTTCTAGGTTAAGTTTGATGAGGTAGGCCTATGACTTATCCATTAAATGATTAATGTTTCAGTAAACCGTAAACTTCGCATCCTTGGAAGTTTTAATTTAACTATGTTATGATTGAAATAAGAAAAAAACACTGATTCAACCAAAAATTAAAAATCTATCAATTCATGAATATTCTTCAACCGCTTCTCCCACGCCCATTAAAAAGCGACTCTACGGAGAACTCAGTCTACTCATCAATTTCTGTAAAAGGAATTATTTTAAGGCAATAAATAATTCCTTTAGTTTTGTTTCACACTTTAATTTTTCCTTTTTTAAATCCATTTTTAATGTACTATATTAGAAAAGTTTAAGTCTTTGTAAATAAGACACTCCAAAGACTCCACCTCATATCAACAGTGCACATTATTGTTAAACACAATTTTAAAACGTTTTCAACATTCTATCAGCCGAATTGACTAAAATGTTAAAGTGTGATATGGAGCACCATAGAACAACTGTGATTGTGTGAATGGAAACCTTGAAAGGTTTAATACTGTAGATCCAATAAATCGTCCATGTAAACCCAATGTAATGTTCATTGTTTGGTGTCCAAGTCACTTTATATAATATAATGAGTAATAAATTATTTTACCTTTATAGTTCCGCCATGTGACTTTGTGTTTGTCTTATTACAAAGACGCGTTTCGGAGTCGTAGCTCCATCTTCAGTAATTTCACTCCGTAGAGGTCGTTAAAACATTAAACACAACAAAAACATTAACACTATACACACAAATATATAGTCTACACGTATACGTTGATTTTAACATTTTCTTACGTAGGCACGGTTTCATGGTTCGCGAACTACTGGCATCACGGTGAGGCCAAGGTTATCAGATTATGGGTTGGTCATATCAGTTATTTATATCTCATTGCCGTCTCAAATAACCCATTATGTTTAACTTTTTAACGACCTCTACGGAGTGAAATTACTGAAGATGGAGCTACGACTCCGAAACGCGTCTTTGTAATAAGACAAACACAAGTCACATGACGGAACTATAAATGTAATAAAAATAATTTATTACTCATTATAAACCCAATGTGGCTACTGCCTAGCATGTGACAACAGACAATATTTATAGATCAAGAAGTAAATGTATATAATACAACTACTATGCACTTGATCAAAGCACCAGGGAGAAATAATATAATGTAAATACCTTATGGGTGACTTATTTCTTTGATCGTGACGTTTTCCTCTCTTTAGGAGCTCCCTATTGTGAGTATGGGAATAGCAATCCAGAGGTATCCTGTTGGATTTACATCTTTATTCCTTGTAAACTTGAGGTAGATCGCTTTGTTTCATCTTTTTTATCGGGTCTCTCTTAACCAACTCTTGTTCTGTTGACGCTATTAGAGTATTCGAAAGCTAGTAGTTGTTGTAAAACTAGGACATACCCTAGTAAGTCTAGGGCCATGTTGGAAACTAAAACTAAATCTATAACCTAAGAAAAGAACTCAGCCTAAAACTAGGCCTGAGCAGTCAAAGCTAAAGACTAAATACAAACGTGATCAAACATGGCCCTAAGCTATGTTGGTGTTTTTCTCTTTTATGTTCTAGTATTCCTCTCGATAACGAGAGTCGAATTATACTCTCGAAACGTCGTGCAATAATTTTCATATACACAAATATTCGATTAAAACATATTAATACTATGAACAATCCATTATTATCAAATAACTTTAAACCAGAATTCTCTGTCACCCAAAATAACTAAAAATGTTAAAGTGTAATGCAGAACGAATAATTCATTGAACACCTGATGATTCTGTGGAGGGAACCCTCTCTTCTTGGAAGTTAATACATTCAATAAATCAATCATGTAAACCCAATCTGGCTACTGCCTAGCACGCGACGTGACGCACAATATTCATTGACCAAGACAGTGCATATTACCAGTTAGAAATCACCCTCACAGAGAGAAACAAAAGTACAGGCCGTGAGGCGAGTGATGAAACTCTCGATGCGCATAGGAGGGGAAGTGGCAGGTTAGGGAGAAAGCTTCCCTTCTCCCAGAGTCCCGGAGTCGGTGGCTCCTGATATACTAGCCACCCGCCGAACATCATTTCTTTGCTAACTACAGTATAGTGTTTATACAGCTAAATGTACAATATTCCACTGACATTCTATTAATTATTAAAGCTGTTTTAAGTTTATAAAAAGAGGACATTCTAAAGATACATTTTCATATAAAAGCACAATAAACACTCGTTTTTTATGCAGATAACTTTTGTATAAAGTATTTTCATTTTCTTAACTATATTTTTTTAGATATAGGCCTACTTATACAGGAATAAACTGGGAATATATTATGTTTATTACCAATTTTACTATATTTTTTTTTTTTTTTTTTAGTACTAATTAGCATGACTACAATTTACGACATTTTTGCGAAACTTGTTCAAATGAAACTTTTTTTTGTAATATTCACGTAAGATTACAAAAATGTATGCCTAATAAAATTAATATTACTCTCTGACATAGTATGACATTCCTGGAGGCAACAGCTACACAACGTTGAAATGTTTTCAGAAAGGCCGTAACACAAACACCACGCACGGAGACATAAACCAACTGAGAGGGTTGTTGCGCGCAAAGGCAAAATTTCTTTTTGCCACTGCGCATCCCCAAGACAGTTTCATCACTCACCTCAAGGTCTTAAAATTGCTTTACAAGTGGCTTGCTCATTGTATTGTAACTGTGATTTACCACTCTTAAGCCTGGTTTACACGGGTAGAGTTGTTGGTAGAGTAGAGTTTCTAGTCGAGTAACTCTACTCATGTAAACACTTACTAGCGAGCGTCTAGTAGCTAGTAGAGTAGCAAGTAAGTAGTAGAGTATAGTTACTAGCAGCATGTGGGAAAGTAATTCTACTCTACTTCCCCCACCACTAGCAAAATTGTCACTCTCCTGCACACTATACTTGTGTAAACGTGATCCGTCGGCAGTAGAGTAGAGTTTCTGGTAGAGTCAAGAGTGACGCTGTCTTGTGACTGGTAATGAGGAGGAACATACAGTTCACAAACTATCATCAACACTCTACTATGTGTGAACAGTCGCTTGTTTAAAATCGGTAGAGTGATCAAGAAAGTAGCTCTACTAGAAACTCTACTCTACCAACAACTCTACCCGTGTAAATCAGGCTATAGGGATCACTGTACAAAAAATATTATACCCCACTCTTTTTACAGGTAGAAACTCTGAAATGATAATGGTCTTAACTGTAAAACCATTTATCCCAAATTTATATAGCAGGGGCTCACTATAATGATTACCGGCCTGCCAATCTCGAGGGAACCTAGTTGGATCTACAACTATTGCATCTTTCCTATCAGGTCTCTCTTGACCAACTCTTGTTATCTTAGGACTCTGACGCTATTAAAGTATTCGAGGTCTTTATTTTATGTTCTTTTCTTCCTTTTTTTATAAGGCCTTAATTTATAATGACCGAGAGGTTCTCGCCTTAATAAACAACAAGAAAATAACTTTACCCCCACGACTGATTGGCTTCGGTGGCTGGTGGCCCAATTCGTTACAAACGTATTTATCCACCTACTATTTATATTTTACTGTAATGCATATATTATATACAAGTTACATAAACATAACAAGTTTTAGAGGATATCAAAGGTAACAAAACTTATATAAATAAACTTATTTTATATTTTGTAACCCAATGAAATTTTAAAAGGTTTTATTAATATAAACGGAAATATGAAGAAAGTAATTAATGAAGAAGTTTGTTAATATTTTTAGTGATATAAAAATTTACTGATGCTTTTAAAAAAATAGATTAAAATTAAATTTATACTACAGTAGTAGTTATAATGAAAGACGGAGTATATATTCCAAGTTTATACAGGATTACGTGCGTTATTTCTAAACGGAGCAATCACTTCCATGCTTTGGAAAAGTTCAGTAACCGTTTCAATTGGACGCCATTTTGAAACGGAAAAACATTGTACATATATTTTAAAACATAGGTAAAACTTTGTTCTGCCTAGTTTAAAAAACATTTTTTCATAAATTTCCAAACGACTGGTAAACAAGTCTGGCATTATTGCACAACGAAAACAAGTTGCAGAATCATCATTGTACGTAACCAGCCCCATCATACAATGTAATACCTACAGATTCTCTAAATTTAATTCCCAAAAGTTACTCTCTTGGACCTTGTTAGATTGTGCGATAGATCAATGGGTCTTATCCAGTATAACGGAACAGGCCTAAGCAGGCACTTCGCAGATCGGGTGAAAACGCTGTACTATTCTCGAAGTAAACGTTAAGGGGTGCGAGGAGGGCAAGTCTCAGGTAGCTGGCGATTCGGAGGCAAAGTCAATGTTTGTGGAACGGTGTTATTTTCCGACATAATCCACCTCTTCTTCTACCGCCCCGCACCGGGCACAAGTGCCTTCTTAGGGCTGTTCCATTATAGGGTAAGTTTGTTGAAAACAGTTTTTACACGGGTTTTTTTAACCTCTTAATTATGTACATCAATACTTTTTGACGTCGGGTAGGCCCTCGTAGATGTGTATATATTGAACAGTATCATTTCGCTTCCCTCGCGTCAGTGTCTCAAAGCAGTACGTATGCAAAGATACGTCACTACATTCATTTCGGTTGAATCGGCCTTGTCATCTCGTAACTATATGAATATCACATTTTATTGAGAGCTTATGGTTCTAAATTACATTTTTATCAATAACTTCACTATACAGAGGTGGTGTTGATACCATTACATTCAGAATTGAAATGTACAAGTTTGGATATTATTTAGGGTTTTATAAAGTTCAATAACATACGAAATATGAGCAAAAATAGAATGGCCGCCATCTTTACTTTCTTAATTTATATTTACGGAATTTCAATAGGGTTTTATATGAGCACACCATAGTCACCTATACTAAATTAGAGGCATCACATCTTCCTTTGGGTGCATAATAAGCCCTTGTGGCTACCTCGCTCCAACTCAAGAAGTAAATTTGGTACTAACTTTTCAGATTAACATTTCTCCCTGAAAACTCACTCAAGTCTTGTTTAAATTAAAATTAGATCAAAAACCAAGAACATTACAACACATTTCGCAAAATCTCAAATAACCTGCACGTTTCATATTATTTTATAATTTCATAAAGTTTATAAAGAAGAAAATGTTCAGTTTTTATTTGGTACATGCAGCGGAAGTATGACTGTCTCGTGCAACATGCTCTGCTGGCTCAGTGAAACAGTTTTCCGGGTTTTAATAAGCAAAAACTGTATATTTTGTTTTAACACAAAATTAATTAATTACTTGAACTAGACTTGGAATAAGTTATTTGTTGTAAGCTGACTGTACAAGCTTATGTGTTATTTAAGTCCTGTTGACTCTCCTATGAAAGAAACAAGTAGAAATACATTTCTCAAAACCCCAGTTATATCATACACAGTACATGAATACACTCTTCAATGAGCACTGTGGTTTTCCTACAAAACTATGTTTTAGATAGTCAAGCAGTGCATACTGTATTGGGGAGGGGGGGGAAACATCTTTATATATGTTATGATTTATGAGATAAAATATGATAAAATTTTTTGTTCCTCGTATAAGATTTATTATTGTATTATTAGAATAATAATATGGTTTAATCGGACGTATGCCATCATTTGTGTATATAAAAACTAACAAAACGTTTCGAAAGTATAAATCAACTTTCGTTATCAAGTGATACAACTAGAACATAAAAAAACAAGTTGATGGGGCACTCATGGTACTAACTCAGCTTCATTATACAATGTAATAAAAACATATCCTCCATAGTTGGTTTCTTGGCCCTTGTAGGGAATGTAAAGGATCGCTTTCCTCGTGTCATTGTCAGTGAGCTTCAAAGCTGTAGGCTACATATCTGAAGAAGCCTTCACTCGCTACTCTAGGGTCAATAACTCAGCCATAGATTTCGTATCTATGCGAAATATTACATTTTTTCTTAGGAGGTGTGGATTCGAAATCACATTTTTGACAATAACTTCGCACAGGTTTGACAATAAGTTGTACAGGTTTAGAGTTTGTACCATTACATGCAGAATTGAAATCTCTAAATTTGTATCAATCTAATTTGTAATGTTATAAGTTGAATAACACTTGAAACATGAACAAAAAACTGTTTTAAATGGCCGCCATTTTGACAAATTTGATTTTTTAGAATTTTGATTTTTTGAACACTATAGTTCCCTACACCAAATTTCATGTTCCTATCTTAAATTTTATGGCCGCTATCATGCTTAAACGAGTGACGGACGGCATGTTACCTGGAACCATGAAATGTAAAAATCAGTAAAAAACCTGGGTAAAGTTTTTACGATACCAAACTTAGCCTATATTTCGAATACAAGATAAATAAGAATTAAGAAACGCCAAATCAGCCTATTTTGAAATTATAACCTAAAAGAGTAAACCGGGCCTAAACTAAATACAAACGTGATTTAAAAAACAACCAGACACAGAATTCCACTACACAAGAACATCAAACAACTGACTGTTAAAGAGGTGGTGTCAAGAGAAAGTGCCCTATAACTTGTTATCGAAGTGAACAACCACTTGAAAACGGGACTTGATTTATACTCTCGAAACACAAATGACGGAAATATTCAATTAAATCAGATTTAATAATGTGAACAATCCATCAATATCGAATAACTTTAAAATCAAAATTACATTAACATTGTAAAGCTTTTAATAGTAGAAAAATATGTGTTAAGAATTTTGACCATGTGAAGCTACCCTGATTTAATTCGACCATTTGGCATTTCGTCTGTATAATAATTGTTTGTTGCGTAGTTATGTGTACCAATTATATGAAATGTAGGAATATTGTTCTTTATTCCTAAGCAGATGGATGTATTTACAAAGCTTTTTATTGTATTTTTTGTTTTAAAATTGTGAACTCTAATAACAATTATATTATTATATGTTATCTATTGGTTTTACAGCCGGTATCTTCAAATTATGATTTGAAAAAGACATAATAAGGAATGAAGATAGAGCTACTGGTTATATAGAAGGTACTTTTAAATTATAATGAAAAATAATAAAATTTGATTAAAATCATTAAAATCGATTTTGAGAAAACAGAAAGGTTGCCCTGTTGGTTTTATAACAGGTAAATGAAAACTTTGTAAAAAGAATGAAGATAAGGCAAAGATTTTTATTAATACAGATTTCATCTATTGATTTCAAATTATGGTGACAACAATTTTAAACTGATAAAATGAAGTTAAGGCCAAAATATGCAACTTATTAAATTTCATCAAACAACCCACTTGTTTGAACTGAAGCATAATGGCGACTTGAAGTATGGCAAAAATCCTTTCCGGCTAGGTTAACAAAAAACTCAACATCTATTTTTTTTGACCTGTTACAAACTTTCTCTAAAAAATTATGAAAAAGTAAAACAGCCAAAACCTATTTTATAATATGAAATTTGCGTTTTCGCGGCGATAACAATTGCAATTAGTATTCCTTACAACAAAAACAAATTCAAGAAAATGAAACAGAAAAAATAGGTTTTTTACCGTTCCTTGGATTCATATTTGTAAAAAAGTTAAATTTATCGAAGCACTCAAGACGTTTGAGTCGAATTATATAAATATACATTTTCCTTTAAAAGCTTTTTCTAGACACAAACCACTAAGTAAGGAGCATTGTTACCCTTAGGGTAACAGAAAAACTGAAGAATGGTTTTATCTGAATTGATGAAATTACGAACGGCATCTCGTCCATTACTTTATAGGTTTCATGAAACCATGAAACTTTGATCAGTCTAAAAGTAGCTAAAATTATTTCCCTTATTACCCTATACTTCATATATTGTGTAACTAATATACGAGTTTGTAAACTTTCTAGAGGCGGTAATTATACGAAGTACAGGCTATATTTGGTAATTCCAAAAATTTCGAATTCTAGTTTATGACCGATTTTCATATTTCATGATCTCAGGTATCCGAAAAAGTAATTTTCGACGAACTGTCTATCCGTCGTTGTTGTCGTATTTACCCCCTGGAAAGAAATATATTTCAAGACCATGAATTCATTGCTAGAGAGGAGGAAGTACAAAATGAAAATCAAGTTGATAACCCTGATGACCATCCTGATAACACTCCAACGATTGAAGCCAATCCTCGTCCACCCACATTGACTTTTGTTGTGTCACCAAAAGACATTCACCCCGTCCCAGAAAAAAAGAAAATATCTAATCGTGGACGAAATCCCTCCGTCGCAAACAACGTCACTAGTTCTCCTTATTAAAGAGAGCTAGAAGATTTCCTGACAAAAAAGGAAGCTGCTGCCAGTCTTCGTGCTCGTGGCCGTGGTCATGGCCGTGGACGTGGCCGTGGGAGAGGCTGAACAACAAGTTTCAATAGAAATTTGATGTTTGATGAGCCCCAGCCTTCTTGTTCTCGACTTCAAGCTTTCGCTTCAGAACAAGCAACCACGTCTGACTTAACCCAGAATGACAATGAAAAATAACCCTAAACACCAACCCCAAGCTGACAGCAGTGACGATGACGATAACGGGATGCAGCTCTCTACTTACTCTGGTGAATCACCTATTGACCTCCCAGTGGGAGAGTCTCAACCAGACCAAGAAGACGCGTCATGTCTTTTTTGCGATAAGTTCTTCAGTAACATCCGCGGGGAATTATGGGTTCAATGCCTAATGTGTTCTCTTTGGGCTCATAGTGAATGTGCAGGGGCAGAGAATGAGGAGTATATCTGCGATTTCTGTCCATAGTCCCCCCCCCCATTCAATGTCATTTAAAGTTTCATTTTTTATATATCTACTGTATCTACTTGTACTTATGTATTATAAACATTTTTTGTCACAAAGCTATTCTAATCATTTTATTCTCCAATATTTCCTTACATTAATAAGGGGTCCATATTACAAACACCATGGGGGCCATATTAACTGCACATCCCATTTTTTAAAGAATGACTCAACTTTTGAAAATCGAATGAAAAAACAAATAAAATGGAGTTTTAAACGCCTTAACTTATTACAAAGTTTCCTGTAACTAACACCCCATTGTAACTAGGCTATGCTAATCACCTCTATTTCAGATTAATAATATTAATTGTATAATAAAAAAAAAATGGGGGTCCATATTACCACCTTCTCCTCTACGTGATCCGTTATGGCCTAGATAGTGACACGAGCGAAGCGAGTGGATACATTTAATATATATATATACATATCCAGGAGGCACATTAGAACCTAGCTGACGTCAAGAATATTATTATTATGAATAGAAGCTGGTTTTACCCCCTAGACACTTCAGCCTAGCTTATTTCTATGCACTTGATTAAGGACAAGATTTTCCTAACCAAGTTATTTGTCGCTTTAAAGGTCACATCTGTGCCGACGATAGTTATTTTTAATATTCTGCATGTAATGGAAATAACCACACCTCTCTACGACGACAAATACAGAAGTTATTGTTAAAAATGTAATTTCGAAAGCTGACCTCCCGATATTGTGATATTCAGTTATGTGCCCTGCTAGGACCGAGATTTTGACACGAGTGAATACTTCTTAAATAGGCCTTTTTTTTATCTACGAGGCACTTTGGCGTCTAACCGACGTCAAGAAAGTAGTGATATACACATTTACAAGTTTAAAACTCACTGTGTTTGTATCCAAGTCACTCTTTTTTATATAATAAAAGAAAATTAGACGACCACTTGAACATAAAGATAAGAAGACCTTCATAGCAAGTGAATATGGAAATATACTACCAGCAATATTATCAAAAATTTTTAAAAAACTCAATTTTACTATTGCATTTCGAACCCACAACAATGAAATTGCTCAGTCTTAAACATGACAAACATCTGCAGCTAGAAACGGGAGTTTATAGACTGAAATGTGACCAATGTGATAAGTTCTATATAGGCCAAACGGGAAGAGCTTTTCGCCAAAGGTTTAAAGAACATCTGCCAAAAAAGAATATTAACAGCAATAAGTCAAATTTTGCAAGACACCTCATTGACGAAAACCACTCCTATACAGATTTTGAAACCAACTTAGAACCACTACATATATGCAGAAAGGGGAAATATATGGACGCGGTTGAAGAATTTGAGATATATAAATCATTTAAGTATAACTCATACAACCTGTTGAACGACCAACTAAACTTCTCTTCCAACAAGATATACGACATGGCAATTAAGGTCCAAGATAGTAATCTTAAATAAACATACAATAAATACGAGACGTTAGTTGTCCTAGGACATTGATGTGATGCGCATCGCAAGTGTCGCGTTATCATAAGCGATGTAGGCCTATTAATTTATAAACATATATATGTAGTGTCCGTGTGTTTTTTATGTGTTATTTTAATGTATAACGACTTCAATCGAGTGAAAAAGATAATAGAACTCTGAAGATGGAGCGTACGCTTCAAAACGCGTAAGTATATATAAAAAGAAGTCACCTGGCGGAAACCAAAGGTAATTTAATTATTATATAATAAAAGAACAATAATGTCCGTCTATGTGACTTTTTTAATAATAAAGTAGTTACTTACTTTATAATCATATGAAGCGTTTCGGAACTCGTTCCATCTTCAGAATGTCGCTCTGCTGAGGTTGTTAAAACATTAAACGACATCAGCAGAGCGATATTCTGAAGATGGAACGATTTCCGAAACGCGTCATATGATTATAAAGTAAGTAACTACTTTATTATTAAAAAAGTCACATAGACGGACATTATTGTTCTTTTATTACATTTACAAGGTTCAGAGAATCTGTTCAACAACTGTTTTAAACCAACATCACCAGGGCCGTGACACAGACACCTCCTTGATATACCAATAAAATTAAAAATTTACTACAAGAACCAAGAAATCAACTATTGGACATTATATTTAGAGGATTCTGCTTGTAAGTATTAGACCTACGTTGTATGATGGAACTGTGTAAGCACCCATCAATTTGTTAAGAAATTGCAATATTTAACATCTAATCCCTAGGGATAGCCTAAGTCTTACTACATATCTTACTTCAACGTGGCATTATGTCCGTGCATTGGCCGTCATAATATTTATCCTGAATGCGATCATAAAGACTGTAAGTTTAAGAGTTCTATAAATTCATCCCCACAACATACAATGCTTTTATTAACGTTTATAGATCTAATATGATTGGACCGTCTCTATTCTGTTACAAACATTTAATTTCTATACAAAACATTAATCTAATTATTTATTATTAACAATCAAACCGATATTGAATTATTTTATCTGTTTATATTTCAATAAAAATTATATTTGTAGAACATATGTTTCTATTTAAATAATGTAAAATATTCATTAAATAATTGTCTGTATATGTAATTAAACAAGTTGAGTGATAAACTAAACATTAATTTTACAAATATTGAAACAATGCAGGAAAAGTGCAGTTGTCATTCAATAAATACAGCTCTAACTTACCTAATAAACTTGTGACCCGAGCTACAATGTGAATATCGTGTTAATAAAAGCTAAATTAGTTATGCATAACGTTATTTTCTGTATAATCAATAATAGAAATTGTAATATCCCCATGACAGGGAAAATAACTATTTATATTGATTCCTTGGAAGTTTTAATATATTCAATAAATCATTCATGTAGCTATTGACAGCGACGTCACACACACTATTCATTTAGCACGAAGTAACAGTAAATAATACCACAACTACTGTACACTTGAGCAAAACACCAAGCACAGGAAGAATGATAAAATTTAAATATATACTTATAGAAAGATTGTTCGTCTCTTCCCAATCTTTAATCTTAAATTATTTTGTCATTAAAATCTCGGTTAAAATCGTTAATTAAAAAAATCTGTCTACAAGTTTTCAAATGGCAAATTACAAAACCTTAAAAAATATAGAGTTAAATGTAAAACCGGGAATAAAACTGTTCTAGTTTATGGTAATCTGCCCTTGTTTTACACATTCTAAAATTTAAAAAGGGAATGATTTTTTACAGACTAATAAAACACCTGCTCTCAACCGAGTACGCACTAATACAACAGCTGTTGCAGTTTATATTGTTGTTTCTTCTCTTTTGATTTAGGGTAATTCATTATAAAATGTAAACAAAAGAAAAAAGGATTTTTTTATATAAAACAGGGTACTCAAGTAGGTTTTATAGAGTGGAATTCCGTAGGCCTACTTAAAAGCTGTCTAGAATTTACGGAACTGTTTTGAATGCCGTGTTTTTAATCATGAACTGTGTCAAATGCAACAAACTTCAAGTTTTACATGCAGTTATTCAAAGTCCGAATAAATAACAAGAATACTTTCTCTGTACAAAACATTTTCATATTATAACTTGGGCAATATTTTACATCCGTGCATTAATTCAAATGTGATCAAAAAGGCTGTAAGTTTACAGTTGTATAAATCCAAGCCCACTACAGGCAATAAATACTTTTATCGATGTCTACAGATCTAATACGATTGAACTGTTTCTATTGTATTACGAACATTTTATTTCTTTATTAAAACATATTAATCTTTTTAAAAAGGTTGTCTGAACGTGGTCTAAAAACTAAAGAAATATCTTACTATGCATCTACGTCTTCTGCAACCAAATGATAGCAGCAGATATCTATTTTTTTACTTGAAATCGTTAAGGCTATCATATTGAAAAGTTAAACAGTATTTGACAAATAAAATTATTATGTTATGTCTCTTGCCCTCATTCTTTCCTTCACTTCTAAAACCACTTTTTTGGGCTCAAGAGACATCAAAACATACATATTTCTAAGACAGTCTTGGTATATATTGTAACGAAATAGAGGGCTCCCAAAAGGTCAGTGCTCGGCAGGCCATAAATTGTGAAGAGTTGAAAGGGTTGACAGCTAGAAAAACAATCCTAACGTCAGTCACAGACCCCAAGGAGTCAAAGCATTCAAAAGTTCGATGCCTTCAACCGAAATTATTTGAAAAGGACCAATGAAAGGAATTGCATCATTCTAAAGTAACGTAAAAGATTTAAAATAAGCCAATGAAGGCAGAGGATCGGAATAAAGCAGTTTGAAAATAAAAATTATAAATAAGGGTAGAAGAGAAGCGCAAGAGGTCTTTTTGGTTGTTAACTTATTGAAGAAGGGTGTTCCGGAGAAAGTAGCAAAAGAAAAAAATGTTGTGAAAGATTTAGCCGACATCAACCGTCGAAATTAAATAGTAACTGCGTCGTTTTGTACAAGTGTTTTAATAATAATCTTCGAAGTATTATAACGTCACAAATTCCATCATAAAAAGTTAGCCTAAAATAAACGACACCAAAACAAAGCAAAGTTCAATGACCCACAAAGCCAACCAAGAAACCGACACTAAAATATCAGCTGATAGGCCTAAACAATTTACGAAAGTAATACACAAGGAAAAACATCATCAATAACTAAATTAACTATGTCAAAACCAATTCACACCCCAAGAATTCACCCAAATCCATATAGAAATGGATATTATCAAATATAATTCTCAAATATAGAATAAAGCCTAGACAGAGCCTTGTAACATGAAAACCTATAACCTCACATCTAAACAAACACATTGAAACCAATTCCATAATACTATCACAAACACTACACCATAAATTAATATAAGCACTACACATATATATATATATATATATATATATATATATATAGCCTCAGTAAACAACTATTCTTTATTTTAATCATCAGAAGATAGCATATACAATATATGAAGGTAAAACGCATTCCCTATGAACGCCATGTTTTTGTTAGTACAACTAGATCAAAGAAACGACTATCACAATCGAAATTAATAAAATCAAATAAAAATAAATAATAAGTCACAATATCTGTTAGAATAGTAAAACAATCCTTAAAGTAAATTTAAGAACATAAATAGTAACCGTAAGACCCAAATGTTATATAATTAAAATTAGAACTAGGACTACTTGAGTCATAGATATAAGTACGTCATTCTGTTGGAACGGGAAATTATACAATTAACAATAAAATCAGTAAACTCATTTAAGAATCGGCAAAATGTAAATATGAATAAATATTATCACGAGACCAAAGGCAAAAAAGACATAAAGTAATATCAAAATTATAATTTATTCAAGTCAAGAACATCAAATTGTACAAAAAGAGAGAATATTATTTGAGTAACCAAGGGAACGGAAGAACAGTGCATGCTGGGAATCGCGGCAACAATTCAATTCCAAAACCGAAGCCAAAAATTCATTCCAATCCAAGACTTCAGAGCCCAAAGATGAAAATTTCTATTCGTAATTTTAAAAGTGATGCCGTCAAGTTTTAGTATGTTAAAACAGTATAAACAGTGGTAAATTCAGTGCTAAATCACACAGAGAGTGGTATCCTCTGTAAATTCAAACATAATAAAGTCCAGAAATTCTTAATATTGAAGATAAACTTTAACAAATTTTACAATTCATAAGCCTATTTCAAAAAAAAGAACACCGATCCTAAATCTCAATTTTTCTTAACTGTAACTTCACAAAATGCGTTAAAAACAGTTTGTTCATGTCTGGTCGAGTGCCTGCCCCGAGAAAATAATAAATATTAATTACTAATATTTATAAAAGAACTTTGTAATTCTATGATAAAGATATATGTAATGAACCCAAACCTAGAGCTAGCCTGGAATAATTTAACGTTGTAATTAAAGACAATTTAACCTTGTTGTGTTATTAAAAGAACTCAAAAGCAAATATTATTAATGTTTAACAAGAAATAATTTACTAAAAGAAAATATTTATAATTTAAATGAATAAACAAATGAATTTATGTAACTGAAATTATCTGCATTATTGTCAACTTATTTAGTAGTAGTTGAAGACTAGTTGTAGATATTTCAAATAAATTTTAATAAAGTAACTTCACTATTTCGGATTTTATAATAAAGATAAAATATTTTATAACATAATATAAGAAAAGAATTATGTTACAGTATAATTAAAGGATAATCGTTGTTTATAATTTACAAAGAGTCGTCGTCCTAAAAGTGTGTGAGTAATAGCGTCGTTCTACAAATGTTTGAACAGGAATAATCATCGAATAAATTAAAAGGTAATCGTCGTCACAAAAGTGTGTGAAAATAAAAGTGTATGAAGAAAAAAAGATTCGTCGAAAATATTAAGGTAAATCAATCCATCTACTGGTAGTTTACGCGGGAACCACGGTCAAGGAACCAGGAACATTGGAACTGTAATAGAACTTCAGAGTCGATAAGTACAAATTAATGGACAATTTCAATTAAACAAACTACCACCAAATTCTATTTTATATTAAGTAAATTATAGTCACCAAAGAACCTAACGAACCCGTAAAGAGAAACTAAATTAAATTAATAAATAATAAATTTCAGTTAGCCGGAGCATTTTATTAAAAGTAAAAATTTAAAAGTAAAAAATTCTGATGCACTCTTATTTCTTTATTTTAGATTAAGACATTGTAGAATAAGTAGCTTGTATTTAACTATGTACTTAGAATAAGTAGTAGATTGAGATGTTAATTGCTAATAATTATTAAGTGCATCAAAATTTGAACGATAATTTTTTTTTTTTTTTGTAAATGATTTTTAAACTTTAATTTTACAATTAAAGAAAGAGTTAAAACCTACATGTTTAAAAGTTATTTATTTTGTTAACATTAGCATAAAGAACGTGCGTATAAATAAAATAATAAAGTAAGATTTGTTATTATATATATATATATATATATATATATATATATATATATATATATATATATATATATATAAGACTGGTATATTTCACGAAAAACTTGACATTGATTTTTTAACAATAAGTAGTAAAATCTAACTATATAACGTTTTACCATAATACTATAACCTACTTTAAAGTTTTTCTTCTCTCGTAAAGCAACCCCTTTTACGCTCTTCAGAGTATTAGACTTAGCCTACTTTAAATTCCCAAACAACCGAGAAAGTTTTTTTTTTCTTAGTAAACTTTCATTACCTGACTACAGCTGCACTTAGTCCCAATGACAAAACGGAAAGGAGAACATTACCAAAGATTTTACTCGGGCATAATCTCACGTCCAAAAAATGTTACTTTCATTGAGGTTGAACACGAAACTGCAGCCTTGCATGTCTCCTATATGAGTTTGTCAGAAATGGTGGTCCTAAAAGACCCTAGCTAATGGAAATAAGTTGTTTAAGTCCTGTTCACGAAATAACATTTTTAATCTGTGAGGGTGTGTGTAGTACCACAGAGATTAAACCGTAGAAAGGTGTTCCAGCAAATCTTAGAATATCGATTGCAAGCGCTTAAGTTCTTACTTCTGGCAACATTACTTTTAATTTTATATATACATGTATGCAACGTCATATTTTAAAGAAAACTCCAATTTATAGTTCTTTAAACAATAATCGAAATTCTATTCAATCCTGCCGAATTGTTGTTGCTACGATGAAGGTGAAAAGTGGGAAGAGAAAGAAGATCTGACTACCACAAACCCTCCACCATAAATATCAATTCATTAACGGCGACAAACGCTGCACCGTGATTAATTTTGAAACTAAACCAGACCCACCAAAAGTTTTAAAAACTGCAGCTAGCTGATGTATTCAGTGGTTCGTTTGCTTTATTTATTGTCTGTGGTAAAACATAGAAAATTATTACGACGAATGGCTGTTTTCAGCTGTCTCTCTTGTTTAAACGTCAATATATATATATTTAGGTACGTAATACTGACAATTTAAAATTTGTTTTCCAAAATTATAATATGAAGTATTATAAACAATTTCCAGCCTGAACATGTGTTTCTCGTAATGTTTCGATTAAAAAAGTGATAAAATATCGACAGCTAAAATTTTGGTTAAATAAATTAATTAGTATGAGGATACAAACACCGGATTTAACGTACATAAAGGGAAAATAATGAAGCCACGTACTTAACTGATAATAGTATCAGTCAAACCAGTATAGAAATACGGCAGTTAATACTACTGTGAATAAAATTTAATTAAAAATTGAAAATAAAAATTTCTCTACCTTAAATAAAGTTGAAAAATTTCCAGTTAATTCTTCACAAGGAGTGACTAAAAGGTCGCGCACTAAAAATGTTGAAAAAACCGAAAAAGGTTATACTTTGAAGGGAAAAAAAAAGAAAAAACGTTAGGTTACTACTCCGTTGACACACACACTCACACACACACACACACACACACACACACACACACACACACACACACACACACACACACACACCTTTTACTCAATTGGACAGTTTACGTTCTCGGTCCAACTTGGTGTTTGTAATTTCTTTTGTTGATGTGTAATTTTGTTAACTAGTGATTTTCTTCATCACGTTTGGTGATCTTAGTTGTTTTGATCTCTGGGTTCCTTTCGTACCTTACTACTTTTAGTTTTAGTTTCTAACATTGTCCTGGACGATATTCACCCTTTCATTTTTTTTTTTTTTTTTTTAAGTTGTAGGTTTTATCATTTGATAATAGTAGTTGATCCATACTCTCAAAACGGAGTATTAATTTTTATATTCACAAATAATGGCAATGTTCCTATAAATTGGACTCATAACATTTCATAAGTTTCAAAACATTGTTTCCCTGTTCTCTCCCATTTTCTCTTCGTATACTCCATCTATCTCACTGGTTTTATACAAAAGCTAACAAGAGGAAATAATTTCCTACAATAAGGCAAGTTTTACACATATAAATTTTAGTTATAAATTCAACAATTAAAAAATGTCTGGTGAAACGCGTATTTTAAGTAATTACAAAACCAAATCGTGGCGCAGTAATACATCTTCTAGCTGTCAGAGAGCGTTGCGGTTACCATTACTTTCAAGTTTTTTAATCACTGAAATTTTCTCACGAAGTAATTGATTTTATTTACCATAGGGGGTGTAACGGAATAAACGCTTCTTGTAAAGTAAATAAAAAGATGACGTCAAAAATTTTAATTTGTCATTTACTTGTTTTTGGGAATTGAAATATTTTAAAATCATGACGTTTCAATTTTATCACGAAAATATGAATTACTGTCATAAAAATCCAAACTCGAAAACAATTTTTTTTACTATCAATGATTTTATAAATTTGCTAAAAAAGCTATACGATGGATAAAAATTCGATGTTGAATTTTTCGCGGAAATATCCGTTTTCAGGTCCCTTTAAGCCCCCCCCCCCTCTATCTCTGCAGTGCCCTGCAGCTCAAACGAGTGTAGCGATTATCAAATTTGGCATGTGTTCATACCTAAAGATATTTATTTATGACAGGCACACATTTAAACTGGGATAATTTAAATGTTATAATAATTTTCTGTATGCAATTTCCGTTTCATACATGTGCCTAAAAGTAAATTTGTCAGGAGTAAGACCTTAAGTGATCGCAAACAATTTTTTAAGCACTGTCTTCCATTGTTTTATCTGTCATACTGAACACTTTTACAGAGCAATATTTATGAACAGACAAAACTTTTTTCCATTAGACAGGGTTTCATTTAGGACAAAACCCATCTAAATCATGCAAGATTTGTTTCGTGTTCAATCTTAATGAAGGTAAAATTTGGATGCAACATACCGCCAAGTAAAATCTTTGGTAATGTTCTTCTTTCCGTTTTATCATTGACACTGTAAAAAAAAAAAGCCCTTTTCATGCTAAGTTGAAGCAAACCTTCCTGGCCGGATGGTCAGGGGGTGAATAGTCACATCTCCCCAAACGCCACACTTGAAAACCAAAATTGAATCAATCGGCGTTATTTGTGAATATAGTTTACGCTATTGCCATCATCATTAGATAAACAAATCAGTGTTTATCTCAATAAATAATTTTGCTTCATATATATACGGCCGAGAAACTTTCACAAGAAGTCAACTGAATGATTAAGTTTATACAAGAAAAGATAACATAATATAATAGGGTCTAAATGTTTACTGGTGGCGCCTTATATTTCGGAATTTTTTTTATCGTCTACTACATACCTTACTTTTTAAGAATAAATAATGATTTCCTTCAGCTGATCACTATTTTTCACTAAAAAATCACAATTTAAAAACTATCAAATTCGACGTATTTATAGGTTAGACATATTCGGATTTTTAAATTTATTATTATTTTTTTTTTTTTTATGGTCTACTACATACCTTACTTTCTAAGAATAAATTATGTTTTTCTTGCGCAGATCACTATTTTTCACTGAAAAATCACAATCTAAAAACTATCAAATCATCGGGTTGATAGGTTACACATAATGGCAAGACATAATAAGAATAAGAATATCGTAATTATAGTTTGAAGCATGCGTTAATGTACAATGACTAAACTAGATAGCTATTTCATGTCACGACAGGTTTGCCCAGGTGTTAATATAATATATAATACGGTAACCTGGCTAAACCTTTGGTACGTTTATTGAACTTAATAATTTGCTTACCTTCGATATTTAATGTCACGAAGGGTTTGCTCTACGACTTCACCTGGCCCTCCTATTTGGACTGAATTGCTAATTGTATCTTTTATAGCCTTTATACTTCTCTTACAAATGAATACCAGTCAACAATTGCCCTGGATGATACGCCTAGGTGAGTTCGTATAAAAGATTGACGAGGAGAATTTAAAATTATAATCAATGAAATAAGTCGAAATAGTGTAACATTATCTAATTTCGATTTGGCAATAAATGAGCCACTTTTAGCAGAACGTTTCCAATATTACACCGCTGTGGTTTTGTTTCCTAACCTAATCCTTTTGTAGCGATGAAAAACCTACGATTTCATTTAAACAAACTGCTTCTTTGTTTATTATTTTATGCCGTAAATAGAAATTTAGTACGTCTATATTTGATAGTTTTTAGATTGTGATTTTTTAGTGAAAAATAGTGTAAAACATAATGACAATTTAATAGCGTATGGCTTGACACATGCGCATTACAATGCGTTTCGTATGTTTATAGAAGTTAATAATTTGCTTACTTTACGATATAACAATAATATTATATCACGACAGGTTTGGCCATGTAGATAAATATTTATAGGCCTATAATAAACACCTGGCCAAACCTTTCATAAGTTTATTGAATTTACTAATTTAAAATTAGATTATTAATATGGAGGATTCACAGGTATTACACAGTGGATCACTGATATTATAGATTGAAATATCATGAGACGTAAAAGTGAACATTTGCCATTATATCATACATATTTATTGATCTAGGTCTAAGTATACAATAAGAAAAAAAACAAATAAAAATAGTAATCAAGTTCTTTCTAGTAGGTCCAAATATTTGATAAATTGGTTTAGTATTTACCATAGTCTCTCTACCCTCTTGCTTACTCTTTTACTGGAATTATTAGACTACTCATTAATATTAATTATTGTATCTTCAAATTTTTTTCTTAAATAGTTATCACTTTATATACAAACTTTATTTTTACTCTGAATATAAAATCATTTTAAAACCATTTCATTTGTTGAGCTTAAACTTTGTACATCTTCCCCTGGCAAGATCTTAGGCTGAACTGAACTAACTAAAAGGAGAAAGAGAAAGAGAAAGAACTCTAAAATTTACTTTATCGTCATACTGCTTCAAAAACAGCTGTTTTCATTGATGTGCTAAAGTTGTTCTTTTTAGTCCTAGGAACTAAAAACATCAGCTGAGGTCGAGGTCATAAGCTGTTACTTCGTGTATACGATTTAATTAACGATTGTAAAACAGCTATAGAAACAACCGATACTCTCGATTGTAAATTAATAACCGATAAAACAGCTGTTATCATCGATTTGAAGGTAAAATCAGCTATGTTATATTTAATAGATTATAACATTTTAGTTTTTGTGAAATTGTTTTCTTATATTATTTGTAGTATAACGAAAAATATAGTTCATCACTTGGACCAAAAAGAAACTTTTCAATCCTCCCTCATTTTTGGAGCTTGTATTGAAAAGCTTCACTTTTCGTCCTAGTGGTGAAATATTATATTTAAGAAGTATTAAGTATTATATTATATTATTTAAGTATAATACTAATTCTATGCTGTATTTAAAAATCGATTTGATAAGAGATAATCGATTAGTAATTCCTTTGACTGAAGATTATATTACTTTATAACCAAATGTATATGAGTTATTGTTTTGATGGTATTTTTTATCAGCTATATATTAAATATTAATCAGTAAATATAATATTCATTTACGTCTTCAGAATAGTTATGTGATATTAACAAACATCCTGTAAGTTAATAAACATTACTGGTATAAAATTAATTATACAACGTTAAATGAATAAAGATTACCAAAGGTTGAATTGGAGATTGAGATGAATTTTAAAATTTTACTTCCATATGGTTCCTTAACTTCCTTTGACATGACATGACGTATCGTATAGTTTATTTGAATAATGTGTTTTCTTCAGTGATTCTGTAATTTTGTTGTTCCTTTTAATTAAATTGAGATAGCAGTGTTTATTTTATTGGTGCGATTACTTTACTAAAAATAAATACATTTATTAACAAATAGTTTGCAATTTCTGTTAAATCCCGTAGTTGGCTCTTCGGTTATAATTTGTATTACTTAACCTATTAAAACCTAACTTAAATAAAAATAAATTGCACTTCTATGTTCTGTCAAGTAATTTAATTAACGGTTCCAACCCTTTATTATAACCTATTTATTTCATTGTTTCACTAATCGTTATTTGTTAGATTTAATTATAATTTCAAAAAATAAATTAGTAAATTTGCACATAATATTATTATGATAGGCCTAATTGTTTTTTATATGGTTAAGGGTGCAAATTTACTTTAATTTACAAGTGCCTACAGTCCAACGGAAGTTATGTTCTGCTTCTACAACATGTTTAATGACCCACTTAAACCAAGTAACTAGGTTTGGTAATTGTTTACAAAGAATATTACAGGTATTTTTGCTATTAAAAAAAAACAAAAAAACATTCTTCATAGGCCTACATTATTTTTTAATAAGAAAATAAGTTTTCAACACGGAGCTAGCATTTTCACGGGAAAAAAACACAAGTTCAACTTTTCTAGGTTAATGTCCATTAAGTGAATTAAGCTTTAAAATAGGTTTGTACACGAATTTTTACCTTACAAGGTCAAGTAAATGGTATTTGTTTACATAAATGTAACTACTAGTTTTCGGAATTTTTTCTTTTTATCTTCTACATACCTTACTTCTTGAGAAGAAATAATGTTTTCATTGCAGAGGTCACTTTTTTTTTTTACTGAAAAATTACAATCAACGAGTATATAGTTACACATAATGGCAACACATAACAATGAAAATCGCGTATGTGCATTATACAATGAGAGTATATAGTTACACATAATGGCAACACACAACGATGAAAATCGCGTATGTGCATTATTCAATGACTACGCTAGATCGCTATTTATATGTCACGACAGGTTTGGCGAGCTGGCTATATATATATATTATATATATCCACCGGGCTAATAATTTGCTTACTATAACACGTAGGGCGATATTATAAGTCAAGAAAGGTTTGACCAGGTGGATATATATATAACCACTGGGCCAAACCTTACGTATGTTTATTAATATGAAAGATTGACAGCATATCACGTGTTCTGTGATCTCAAATATAAACATTGATGTTTGGAGTAAGGTATGAGATGTGAATATGAACATTAGCCATTATGTAAACCTATAAACCTGTCAGTTTGATAGTTTGTAAATAATTATAATTTTTAAGTGCGAAAAAAATACCTCCGCAATGAAAATATTATTTATTCGAAGTAAGGTACATAGAAAACAATTTTTTTTTAAATCCCGAAAATTAGCAGTTACCTTTATGTAAATTATTACCAAATAGCCACCTTACCTGACCTACGCATAAATTTGTTTAAAAAAAAGAAATTGTGTGTTATTTCCCAAGTGGTCTACCATGCAAGTACTAACCGCGCTCAATGTTACTTAACTTCGGTGATCTATAAATTGAATTCTGTAGTTTTGAAATGTGATTTTTCGGTGAAAAGGTTAACTCCATATTGAAATTGAAAGTATATTTTATTATTATGAAATAAGGTACCGGTATATAGAACATGATTTTTATTAAATCGTAAAAAATACCTGTAACTTTGTAAACCAATTACTTTATGTAGTTAACGAAGTTATTCTATAATTTTATTATTCTAAGGGTGTAGCAAATGAGAAATATAGTAAACTACAATATGTATTGGAAATAATTGTGATCAGTTGTCATGGAATGATAAAAAGTTGTAGTATAAGTCTCTTGATATATCGTAGAGCATATAGCCTGTCAATTGATGTTATGTTTAGAAGCTAATTAATGTACAATTTATTTGTATAGGTCTATTGCCGATAATTGTTAAGAACAGTGTAACTACCCTATTTTCTCATTAAAACTACCATTACTTTTAGAATCAATATTTTTATATTAGTATAGGCCTAAGGCCTATATAGTAATTATCGGTTGTACCTTGTCCTCGGATTTTTCTATAAAAAAATATGAAAACGTAAAATGCATTTCTTCACTGTTAAATAACACATAGAAAACAAGGGAATACAGCTGTTGTTACGGTAAGGTCTAATAACGAAAGACTACGATAATTTGTATGACTAGGTACATTAGTCAAGTTAGTGTATGTGTTATTGGTACCTTATTTTCAAACACATTTTAAATTTCATAACACACTTTTAAAGTCACAAAATGCATTTTTTTATTAGAAAATAAGTGTTATTAAAGTATGAAATCGATTTCACAGTTAGTAGCGTCAAAGTTGTGTAAGTGTAAGCAATGGGGTGTAAATGACATAGGCGATGTCTGGTTAGGTGGCTATATATATATAGGGAAACATGTTTAAGTTAAGTTTAGCTTAAACTAAATGCATGATAACTCTGCAAATAGGATAGGTTAGGCGAGGTTATGTTATATATTCCATACACATGAAGCGGTAAATTAATCTCATCTCGACCTTGTCTTCATGTATTTCCTATTTATGAGCATACGCTATAGCTTATGTTCTTTAAAGCTATGTACAAAATTAGGTGTTACCAGTGTCGCACTGTTCTTAACAATTAACCTATTGCCAATAACATTTTTATAGTACTAGTCCACATTATCCTTGTAAACAATTCTGTAGGCTGTTTGAGTGTATATAGTAAATATTGGTATAAGTTAAATGCTCACTATTGTCTCCTCCCCTTGAAACCACTTTGATATGCAGAGAAATGTGTAGACTAAAAGTATCTTTCATTTGATATGGATGTTATTACAAGCTAATACTCATAAGTTTATCTAATAAAGGATAGATTATAAATATAACTAAAGACTATATTGTAGACCCTAATTATATAGATTAAATGAATCGGATGGGCGAACTCTAATTTTCCGGACTAGTTACTTTCATACTTCATAGAGCAATTATTCATTATTCAACATTATCTAGAAAACCAATAGTTATTTTTTTCTTATTGTTGTCAGTAGGTTTTATAACACAATTTAAGTCCCTCCAGTAAGAGTAAAATAAATGTTTTCCTAATATGTTTACAAAATTTGAGCTGTGATACATCAAGGAAAGTTAGGTAAGGTTTTTAATTCATATTTCATTCTGCTACTGGAAATGTTGAACAAAAACTTCGATGGCTTAGAGTTTTTTCAAACTTTTATCAATAGATTTTGATCAATAAAAAAAATGGCAATGAAAAGGGTGAATCTGTATAATAATTGTAGTTCTTAACACATAGGCTAAACTTTGGCAATCATAAAAAAGCAGACTTTTATAAATTGTAAATAACCACAACAATATTATCTAACTTATCCTATATCTAAAATATTGTTGTGAAAGTTGTAAATTTCTTACTGACATTATATAGTTTTGACAGTATCATTCAATCAATTTCACATTAAGAGAGTCCTACACTCCATATTATTTATAGTCCCCCCCCCACCACCAAAAAACCTTGAGTTGCCATTTGTCCTAGATTAAGCTAAATTTTAATGTGTTACGCCCTAATTGTAAAGTATTCGCTGTATTGACTGTAAATCTCATACTAACATTCTAACAAAATTCGACAATCTCATAATTAATTTATCTACTTTAGAGATCTCAGATTTTTCTGTGTCATATATATATATATATATATATATATATATATATATATATATATATATGTTTTAACTCTGTATTCTGTAGTGTTAAGTGGTTTATCATAAAGATGATGTTGAGCAAAACTTTTTTACTCCACAGGAAAAAATATTCCTAACAAAAATCTTATTTAATGAGTAAATATTTGAGACGGACATATAACTTCTTTTAATCACTGAAGGTTCAATCGACACAAAAAAATATACAAACTGAAAATTTAACAGGACCAGGATATTTTTAAGTATACCATAAAAAGTGTTTGAAATAATATTAAATTGGTAAAAAATAACATGTAAGGGAATCTGGAGTTTAATACCTATATATTATTGTTCATGACACTTTGTATTACAATATTATTTCCCTTTCCAAATGAAATTTATATCATTTTAGAGCCATAAGGTGATCACTTGTGGTAAGTAGGAGTGCGGACCTAGCTGGATTTACACCTTTTTTCATGTAGTCTTGAGTTAGATCCCTCTCATCTTTCCTATCAGGTCTCTTTCTTTTTTTTTATAAGGTGATGATGACCGAGAGGTTTTTTGCTTTTAAACAAAAAATATATCCTCTAATTTTAGAGGAAAACTACAGAGTTACTGATATAACAGTTGCAAAATGGTAAGTCAAGTTTGCACATTATGACGCATTAGCAATACAGTACTAATTTTGTAAAAATTTACTCTAATGGACATAATCTTTTTACATTAAAAATTAATAATTGCTTCTGTAGAACAAACTAATTTGAATAAAAAAACTTAGAAATTTCTCAAATAAATATGCTACATACAGACCTAAATCAAACTTTTTATAATTAACATAGGGTTTCATATTACATTTAACAATATAAATAGCCTGCTGTCTTTGTGTGTTTAGCTTCGATATCTTTGTTCATATCAACACAGAAGTAACCAGTCTTGTATTTATACACAAGAATGATATGTACTAATACTAATAGCTTTCCTATAAATGTAGTGCATATAACTTATAATAAAAAATTATCATTTTAAAAGGTGAAAGCATGGGATGGTTTTACTTAACATTAGTAAAGCGAAAAAGGATTCGAACAATTGCTGTCATTGTGTTAGTGTTGTGTTTATTGTTTATAATATATCAAATGATAATCATTTATAAGTTAAGTTCAGAAGAGTTAACTTCAGTTAATAAATTGAAATTAAATTCAGAACATGAAATTGTAAGTCAATTAAAAACAATTAGTAACAAAACTAGTGAAAAACGTGATGATGGTTTAAGTGCTGTGTCAGTAAAAAAGTTGGTTAAAGGAGTTTTATTTTCTGATCTCTTAAAATATAGCCCTAATGCTAAAGGCAACTTTATATGCCCTGTAGATAAATTTGAAATTATATTTTCGAAAGTTAATGACGATTACTGCGATTGTCCTTCAGATGGAAGCGATGAACCAGGTACAAATGCATGTCAAAATGGAAAATTTTATTGTTCATATCAATCTCCATCAAGTTCAAGTAAGTTAACATAAGTTATATCTTATTTATAAGTATAGTAGGGCCTATATTTTTTGATAATAAATTATATTTATTTATTTATTTTATCATGCTTTGTTGCCTTATCCATTTCTCATATTGCCTCTCAGTGTCTTTTTGTAATGATTAAAAATTGATATTTCTTCAGCCCACTCCCCCAACTATATTTTTCTCTATAGTTTCTTGTGCTATATTACCTAAATTTGTTTCACCTTTAATAAGAACAAAAAAAAGTTTGAACCTTTCAAAAATTACGTTGTAGACTAACATATTTATATACATAATACTAGGTCCACTTGTAAACTTATAATTCAAGAACTGTTGTTTTAATTGTCATGCAGGTTTTTTTCTATGTAAGCACATTTTTTGGTCCAGGTTTTACTCTGTTTGATTAAAATTGGTTCTGTAACTAATTCCTAAGTTATAACAATATTTGTCTGGAAAGGTTACCTAATGTGAAAACTAAAATATTTTATACATTTTCTTAACATTATCAGTGACTACTTATATTTTTTCTTCAGTAACAAATATTATATATTATTTGAATGCTATTTAGTTGGAACTGAAAACTTTTTTTGAAATCTGAGCAGTATTTTCAAAGTTGTCAAGGCCTAACCATTTTTTGTTCCTGAAAAGTTGGAAATTCGTATTTATGTATAAATTTTCAGTGATAACATATTATTATGTTAATGAATTATGTATTATGAATAACATGTTTGGTGCAGTATGTGATTTAAGCAATACTTTGAACTGAAATTTTTTTTAATCAGTGCAATTTCAAAATTAACAATTTTTTGCTAACGATTTATAGGAATTATTTGTCTATAGGCTATCATCTACTGTATATTTTTGACATATTAAACATACATTTTATCAATAACAAATTTGGAACAAATTTAATATGTTCCTAAAATCATTTGAGGTTTCAAAGTTACCATATTTTTAATTTGAGTGATGCAGTATGTCAAACCAAGTTAGTTGGCATGGGACTTGCGGAATCCATTCTTCTCACCACGACACTTGACATGTTCACATATGATTTCTAACAGCAATTTTTACCTAATTGAGTTTAATGGTAAAACTATAAAATATTGTTTACAAAAAGGCACTCGCATAAAGACTTTTCTATATGTGTTCTCATTTTCTCGTCTCTGCCCTTCCTATTATAATTTGTAAAAGGGTAAACAAACAAATAATTGAAATAAAAGTTTTTTTTAAATGTTAGCCTTAGTAGATTTAATTTGGTAGAGGTTCTTTACTCAATCTTAATTACAAAAATTAAAATCAAACATCTATTCTATAATACTCTATCTTGAGTTTCACAAACTAATAATACAAATTATGTATTACATGCAGTCAGAGCTGAAAGCAAATTATGGATATGCACTTGAATCCCAATTTCAATTCGGACGGAGCTACAGGCAAAGTTAATAGGCTGTTTCCATAAAAAGATATTCTATGGTATACTACACTGAACTAAACATTGTCATCATTAACTGAAATTATGTAGATTAGTGACTAATCACAACCTGTCATATCAGTATTTGTGTCATAATTATTCAATTTATTTGTATGATAAATTGTACCATATCAGTTTAACATCCTAACTCGAACCATTTTTGATTACACAAACATTTTTGATTATACAAACCATCATTTGTCATAGTCATAAATATTCACTTTTTTAGTTTTCTCTCTTTGTCACCAGTGGAGGTTCATGCTGTCGGTTGTACCTCTCCCTAAGATTTTCCTTGAAAAATAGTTAAATTGTTTAATATTTTTACCTTCTAATCATACTTTTTCGGAAGACACTTTTCAAATCACAAAATGCATTTCTCCACTGTCAAAAAAAAAAAGATCTGATTATTTGAATAGTCTATAAGGTAGTTAACAATTTCATAATTTTTCATAGCAAAATTCGAGGGAGGGATACAACCGACATTTACCCATGCCCCATTAGTTAAGGGAAGAACATATTTCTACTACTAATTATATATGACTAGCTGATTACCCGGCGTTGCCTGGGTATTTATTTATCCCAATCATGTATTAAAAAGGAAAAAAAAAATAGGTAATTATTTACTATTTCCCTCTCACTCGTAAATGCTTCTAGATGAAAGTTAAACATTGAATTTTGGTTGGTTATTGTTGATACGGGTTTCTTGAAAGAGAATCGGAAGTAAAAGGTTTTGCTAGGTAACTATATATATATATATATATATTATAAGCTATATCAAAAGCATGCATGGTTTATAGAACACGTTTGTTGCACCGAAAAGTACTCTTATTGGTATATAAAGTCATTTCATTATCACATTTTTCACATTTACAAGAGCGTTGTAAAACATTGTGATCGTAAAAGAGCCGTTTCAAATTATCCATATTGTCAGTGAGAATAATAAATTTTGTCAGAGTAAAAATTGCACCCACTGCAAGAAAAAGCAGTAGCGTTAAATGTACTACAAGCCATAGTCGACGGTAGACTGACGGTCGCTTACTAAGAAAGTAGAACAATAATACAACTCTATTTCTTTCAGCGGGTTTTAAAAAACCAGTATCAACAATAACCAACCAAAATACAATGTTTAACCTTCACTTCAAAATAGTTATGAGTGGGAGGGAATAGTAAATAATTACCAATTACCCAAACCATCATTTTGTCAGAGTCACTTTTTTAGTTTCCTCTCTTTGTCACCAGTGGAGGCTCATGCCTTATTAGTTAGTTGAAGGATATATTTTACTAATTACATATGACTTGCTTATTAACCCAGTTGCTCAGGTATTTATTTATCCCAATCTTCTATTAAACAAAAAACAAATTGAATTATATCTATAGTGTAAACTCAAAGTAACTAAACTTGGACTTAAATGTCATCGAAACTGTCACAAGCCAGCTTAGTGACACCGAAAACTATAGATTTGACACTCATCTTGATCATTTTAGACCTTTTATTTTTCACTCCTTCTCACTTCCAATGCCGATGGGGGCTCAACTTGACCTTAAACACTATCATAAGTGTCACTATTTATTTTAATGACTCCGAAAACTATGGATTCGAGAATATAGGTAGGTGGTTTTTTATTACTTTTATATATCACCCCTTTCCACCCTAACCCTACTATGGGATAGGTTACTTTCTATTATTTTTACATGTCACCCCTTCTCACCCCATTTCTCAGGATGTGAGGAGTCTTACCCCCATAGGGTTGAAATTGCTGCAGGCATTCCAGAGTTATGCTGGAACATATATATCCATTTTCGTATATATGGAGATATGTACAGGTTTTACTGTGTATGTGTTTAAGTCTATATCCTAAATGTCTCTCTCCCCTCTAAATATTGAATGAGTACTAAAAATATGTGCTTTTGGAAATCTTTATAGGACTAAAATAACCTAACTTTCAGTAAAAACATATTTTACCTACACCTTAACGTTGAATTTTTGCGACAGCAACTAACCATTTTCAATTGTAACTCTATTGAATGGTACATGATTTTAAATAAAATAACCTGCAAAGAAATTGCATAAACCAGCTATTAAAAATGGCAGCCAATTGAAATTTAAAATAGTGGACTGTTATTTTTTACCTAAGTTTTTTAAGTAATATTATTACAATGTTTGTAGCTAAATTAAGAGTATAATCAAATAATCATACTGGATAATCAACCAATATGATCAGAGCTAATAAAATTGTGTTGATCAAAGTGAAATAATGATTTTAAAATTTTTTTTATTATTATTATTTTTTTATTAATGTAGAAAACTGTACTGCATACCCAATTTGCTAAAGTTAGCCTTATTCAAAATAGTGGAATTTCTTGATTGCAGTTAACTACACTTTATCAGCCGTCAGTGGAATAAGGTCTATTAAATGTAACACCATTTTCTAGAACACCTCCTCAATATTGAAGGAGTTTACTTGGTAATGTGGTTTCGTCACTCCCCAAACAGCCAGAAGACTGGCCCTGTGGGGATATGTCTAGGGTAATAGGTTAATGCTATGTTTTAAAGTATGTTAGGCCTTTTATTTAAAAATACTAAAGTGTTTTTAATATTAAACCTAATGTTTCTGGATTTGTTTGGATAGCTCTAGAGTTTCAGATACCGGTATTATATTAATTGCTGTTGAAGTGAAATAATTTAATTAACTAAATTCAGAAGTAAAGATTGGCAATTATAATTAATTCTAATAAGTCAATTCTTATGAAATTGTTTTAGAACCAACATTTATTCCTTCAAGTCATGTAAATGATGGCATATGTGACTGTTGTGATGGATCAGATGAATGGAATGGTTTTACACTTGATGGAAGGCTTTCAGGTAAAATAACCAACCTTTTATTATAACCTATTATTTGTCTTTGCCTTATTATGTTTTGTATTAGGGATCATAAAGGATCAAAATTAAATTAGAGAAGTTATAAAAGTTTCCCTTTCCCACCATAATTTGGGTTTGTATTGATTTCTAAAAAAAATAGAAATGTTATTATTATGAATTTCTACAATTTGATTTAGGTAAAATGTTGTCTGTCATTTTGAAACCACTATGTGTTGAATTGGAATATTTACTTACTGGTATTTTAAACGTAATCTAAAATCATACAATTTAAAATTAATTTTATATAACTTCAATGTCAAAGCTTAACAAAAAATAATAAAAAGATAAGTGACTTTAATTACATTCTTTGTAAATATTTCTAAAGTTAGGATTTGAAATAAAATATGGTATGGAAAATTTACCCATAATCGCAAAAATTTCAAAAATACCCACAAAATTGGGGTTTTATATGCCCTCAATTAAATAAATGGTGCAAAAACATTACACAAACTTTCTCACTCACCTATCTTCAAAACTAAATAAAAACAAACCAAAACTAATAATCAACAAAAATGTCAGTTCAGTACTCAAAATGAACCAGCTCTTTGAAATATATATTTATATAAATAAAGGTCAAACTTGCTCTCCTTGTGTCATAAACAAGTCCTCAGCATTAATGGTATTTTATTAAAATCGAGCTTTTAATAGTGCCATTCAAGATTCATTTTTCTTTTTGACAATTACTCCTTATCTATAATATTCTTTTATTTGTCATTTTTCACACACATTAGGGTCATTAATCTTTATTATACTGCATTTCACTTAAATTTTTAACGAAATTGATAGTCAATTTTGAGAAATTAAGTGCTTTATATGAGCTTTTTTTACCAATAACTTACAAACCCATTTTTGAAGATGTGGTGTGACACCAATATGTTTTGGTCCTTAGAGGCTACACTTGAACAAATTTTCTCAAAATCGTTATAGTCGATTTTGTGAAAATTATAATTTAATGTTTTTTTAATGATAAAAAGGGACTAAGATATACCCATAATAGGCCTATATCCTTATTTGATTAAAATAAATCAATGCATTTGGACTATAGAGAACTGCACACATACGACAAATGGACATCATTCTAAAAACAACTTTTGGGACTCAGGGAATCTCAGAACATATTATATACCTACTAAAAACTCATCAGTTTTTTGACCTTTCACATAACTTTATACTACTAGGCCTATGTATATGTGAAAAAAAGTAAAATACATATTCTGCATCTATTTCATTAGCCTATATTTTTTTCACTTGAAATTAAGGCCCAAGGTACCTAAATCTGAAATTGTTTTTAATTAAAAATAAAAGTTTTTCTGTGAATACTTTACAGTAATAGAATTTCTGTTGAAAGTTTAATCTATGAATAATTGTATTTAGCAATTTTTGTATTATATGTTTTACGAAGTATTTCTTAACAGATTCCTTCATTTGCCTTTCTTCAATGCCTTAAGTTAATTTATGTTTCTGAAAACCATAATTCTACTTAACACAACCAGATTCAGGTAATTGTTTTAATAAATTTGTTTTTGTTTATTTATTTAAAAAAATTTAAATGAGTTACGAAATCTTTTGTAATAGCTTTAAAATATAAAATGATCACAAAAGGCTTTGTTGTATACAAAATTGTACATGTCTGACCCTTGATAAATCATGTGTCGTATTACATGCTACATTGTGACTTATTATGCATGCAATATTATTATATGCATGTAATTATTCTGTGTCATGTTTTCTCCCGGATATATTTGTTGAAATATTATATTAGCTCATACATAATAAAGTTGAAAATATATGTTTTTTAATTTTTCAAAAAAATTTTTTTTGATTTTTTTCTATTTCAGAAAGTGAACAAAAAAGATTAGGACGATACGAAAGTCCCTGCTCCAACTTCTGTAAATAAAGAAGAAATGAAAACCATTTAAGACTGCACCTTACCTATTTAAGAATTAAATGTATGAAAAAAAAGTCCAGTGCCTTTAAAGTATTTAATATAATGTTATATCCATTTTAACAAACATTCCAATAAGGCACACTTAATTTTGTTAATTCACGTATTGTATCTCTATTTAAAATGTTAAGATTTTGTTTTGTACTTATAACTTCAGATAATTTGAAATATGTTGTTCTATTGTTTTTAATAAAAAGTGCAGATTATAAATCGTTTGTTGTTTAGCCTATCATTATTAAAATATATATATATATCTATTTTGATCATTCTTTGTTTCTCCCACTCATCTTGTTTTTCATACATATATATCCTACTACTTGCAATTTATTTTTTATTTTTACGATATAATTTGTCTTGCAATTGTCCGTTAAAAAGTGAGTATAAAGGTATGTTTATATTTTATAAAATGTATCAGAACAACTTTTCGATTGACTGGTACGAGGGGCAATTGCTTGGACACAAATTTACTTAAAATAATGTGCTATATAATAAATATAATCATTACACTACTATAATTTTTGGTTTTGTAATTAATAGTTTAATAAGTAGTAATTAAGGTTTATTTTCAAATTTTACCTCTTTTACTTATAACTTATTTTAAATATTGAATGAAAGTAACTAAAATATCAAAGTTGTTACCACTGGATGACTAAAGTACAATGTGTCAAAAAGACTACAACCTTAAAAATATATAGAAATTTATTCAAATAACTTGCAGAATCAGTTGAGCATCATTTAAAAACCATATGCATCTAGTTTGTATTGCCACCAATACCAAAGGCTCCATCACAGTTGGTTTAAAATGGCTACTTTCACTAGTACTGAACATCATCCTTTTGTGTTTTTGTTTCACTAAACAGACTCAGCTACTACAGTTCAACGCAATTTTCGTACTCAGTAAGGTAAGGATTCTCTAAGTAGGTGTACAATTTACTCTTGGCAAAATTTTGTTGAGACTGCTTTTTCCGTTTGACATCATAAATGACGAGATCAACCACGATTTTCTAATGCTCATGTGGAACAAGTCATTCAGAACTTTGCTTTTAGCCCTAAGATATCAACCTTGTATCTCGTGAAACTGGCATACCACATACGACTGTTAATGCTTAATGGCGCTTACTACATCAATACACTTTAAGCCATGCAAACTTACCATGCTATAACAAATTATTGGACATCATATATTTTAAGAATGAGTCAACATTTCACAACAGTGGTAAGTTGAATTCCCACAACTGGAGAATCTGGGGTAACAAAAGTCCTTATGATACTTCAATAATTTTTGTGGTGGTCCAAAAGTTAATGTTTTTTTGCCATCTGTAAATTTAAAGTATTTGCCCCATTCTTTTTCATAGCAAATACCATAAATAGTATATATCTGGATATGCTCCAAAATTTTCTCATTCCACAGTTAGACAAGGATGGAGGCCTTCACTAGCAACTAAATGTGACTCCACCCTCACTTTCGCACACAGGTATCTGTCTGGGTATTAAATAAATGATTCCTAGGTCGGTGTATTGGTCGTGCATGGCCGTCAGATTTGATTCTACATTTTATTATTTTTTATGAGGTTTCATTATTAAGTTTACTACTGAACCTATCATGTGTGATGCTTAGGAAGCAACCAACAGTCCGACGTCACACGTGTGATGGGTAAAATGAATCTTGTAACCCAGGTGATACAGTTTTTCAACTTTATTATTGTTTGTCAATCTATAGGAATGTCTATCACATATGTGTTTCGCTTGGTCCCCAAGTTCAAACTCAATCTTTACAGACTGAAAGTTGGCAACACTTCTGTTGACATTGATATATGCTTGCACCGATTTATTTTGAGCTCTCTGTTGCTACTTAACCTAAACACTTGTGAATGTTGTTTTGATGTGTTATGTTATTGCTGTAGGTGTTTATTTATATATATTTAGTGATGGATGGTGACAGAAAGAATATGATGAGAAGATGTACAGAGACTAAAATTGATTGTTACATTGACTTTAACAATAGTAATGAAAGATATTTCTTTCATTACAATAAACTGAAAGATTATTCAGTTACGATGGTGCTTTTGTGTTTGTTCCTGAATCTGACTCAGAATCAGATAATGACAGTGACGAATGGGAAAATAATATTTTACAACCTACAAATATAGATTGTGCTGTAGACATAGCCTAATAGCCCCATACTAGGGGATGATGAGATCGAGTTTGAAGTAGTAAATAACGATGCAGTGAATATTAAAAATATTATATTACTAATGATCCAAACGTTATGTTTGTTGTGCAAAATAGTCATGATGATTTCCAAAACCAGCAAGCTGTTTGGATTAATAGAAATAATGCTCCCCTAATCCATAACTTTGTTGAGCACCAAAAAGTTCACATTCAATCAACTGTGATCCTATTGAAAATTTTTATAATTATTTGATGAAGACCTTTTCAATAAAATTGTAGCATTGATAAATACTCGTGCGTTAGGCCTTTGCATGCTCATGGGCAATATACATTTTCCTAGCATAAAATTGATCTTCATCACAATATTATGAACACCCTATTTTCGGGAAAACCATGCCCAGAAATATATTTGAAGGAATATCCAGATATCTTTGCTTTTATGATGCTGAAGTTGATCCTACACATGACGAGTTATACTAAATAAATAATATCGTAAAGCAATTACTGGGATATTTTACAAAAAGTAATTCCAAGCCTTTGAACCTTAACTTACATTTGATTTTTACACACACTGTCAGGGTTCAGAGCTTCTTTGCATTGTAGACTTACTTCAAGTAGCCTATAATTTAAATATGATTAACACAGTATGAATATTACACTTTTTAATGACCTCAACATATATGAAGTTTACAATAACCATTTCGTTCTTGCAAGTTATGAAACCAGTTTTGATACTGTAGCCAAATTTTTAGAATAATTTACCTCATTTTGAAGCTTTTTATAATTTAGATTAAATTACTATATTATTTGTGGCATAACAAAGGCTATGCATCTAAATAAATTAAGCTTTTGAGAGAGAAATTATTTACAGCATAGGGGCAGATATCCAGCAATCTTTTTGCAAGTTCAATTAGTGGATCTTTCTCCACACCACAGCATTCCTGCACTTGATGATAAACTCTAAGTAAGTTTTCTTGTGCTCGTATGGAAATGGAAGAAAGTACAGCCTACTTGAATTGTAAATGCAAATGCACTGGCTGCTTTGAAATCATTTGTGAGTATAATTAATTGGTGGTGTAAACTATCAGCCAATAGTTTACTAAAACCAAGTAAAATATTTACTTGTATTTTTTAGGAGTGATTTTGCCTATTCTGTAAATGGATGAAACAAAATCACAACCTGTAAAACTATATTTAAAACAAATTTCAAATTGAATGTCTTGAATGCAGTTGATATTTTCTTGTTGGTTACTTTTTTTGTGTATAATCATCTTCGATAGGTTGTTGGAGGGAGTAAAAAGATCAACAGAATCGGCCATCCGAGCGATGAGGACAAACTATAAATACCGTCTTCGAGCACAAAGGGTTAAGATATTATATATTCACCCTCTACTGAATGTGAAAGTTATTATTTATATTGATAGTGTGGGAGAATAAACAATAAGAAGTCAGTTTACAACAGATCACAGAATTAAATGAATCATGCAACTGTCTATTACTATCTAAAATCCAACCAGAAAGTAAGCGAGACAGTACAAAATATTCTATCACAACGGAGTTCCTAAAAATCAGTGCTCTGTTTTTAAGTACTTTTCCATTCCTAGAATTTTAATCTTCTCCCTATTATTTATTATTTCTTCTAAGCAAGGCGAACTAATTAATTGTCAACTCTTGCCAGAGACCCATGTTTGAACCTACATAACAATCATCAACACTTACAGCTATTCAGTTGATTGTGAATCATCAATTTTTACAGTTGTTTTCTGTTGTATGTTAAGTTTAAAAGTTGAGCAAAATAAAATTTGAAATATTTTGTAAAATTTAACAAGACACCAACAGAATGTTTTTAAATGCTTACAGGGAAGTCTGAATGATTCATTCAAATGTGTTTTAGCGACATAAAAAATTTAGTGAAGTACTTCAGAATGTGGAAGAGGTATCACTTAGAGTCGGAAAAAACGTACACAAAATTAGCCAGATTGTTCTTAAAGACTGCCAATCCAGTGTCCAAATGTAGCTGAATCCCTGACCATTAACAACATTGAATTGAAAATTTTGTTCAAGTAGCCTATAATTTAAATATGATTAACACAATTATGAAATTTGCATTAATATGCACCAGGAACTTGAATACTGACCAGAATCTTAAAAAAAAAAAAAAAAAAAAAAAAAACACGTGTGATGTAACCTGGATTTTCGTATGATTCTGAGACAACACGTCAGTCAATATGCACAAAAAAAACACCATCACCAAGATTTACAAAAAGGGTTGTCAAAACAAGTCTGAATTTAAAGAAATGCTCTCATTGTGTTTTTTGATATCAAGAGAGCATTTTGGAAGAATAGATTGCCAAAGGCATAACAGAGAACCATATTTTTATAAGTAGTTTTGACAAAGCTGAAATAAAGTCAGAAAAGAACTACCAGAACTGTGAGAAAATGCTTTTATTCTTCATCAGATGAATCCCTGCTGATACAGTATTTTCTGTGAACAGTTTTTGGCCAACAGACACATTACTACACAGTAACATCCTCCAAAAATCTATATTCACCACATTTAGCATTACTTTTTCTTTTCATTAAAGTGACATCTATGTTTTGAGACAGTTGATGCAAGTAAAGAAGAAAACACCAGCTGTGTTAAAACAACTGACAAAAAATTGATCTACTCTTTGCCTTCAACCATTAAAAAAAAGACTGGATCATTGTGTAAACATGAAAGGGGAGACTATATTGAGAGACAAATATTAGAACTGTGATATATAATAAAGGTGAGTTGAGTTATGGTATCATTCATCTTATATCAACAATTCCCCCCCCCCCCACCTATAATTTCAGATTTTCATTAACTGAAGTACATATAAGCAAGGTTTTACAATTAATAGTTAAACCTGTTTCATGACGAACTGTTTTAGAGTGTCTACCAGGTTCGTAAAATCAAATTCGGGGACTTTTGGGGACTTATTTAGGTAAAAATCGGGGACTTTTGACAAAAATTAATTACATTACTTTAAATGTAATTTTGTATACTGTCTCAACCTTATAATAAATTATGAGTATAATAATTAATGTAATTAAACATGTTTGTTCTACTAGTAATAATACAAATTAGGTAAATACTGGTTGTACCTCGTCCTCGGATTTTTTTATAAAAAATTATGAAAACAAAGTATTTACGCCTACCTTGTAATCAAAGGATTAGATCGTATTATTTGTTGGAAAGAAACATTTCAAGTCCCAAAATGCATTAGTTTAGTAAAAAATGATTTATAAAAGTACAAAATCCAGCTACGTAGGTTAGAAATGCCAACGTTAATACTAATGACTACGTTCATCAAGTCAAAACTAGCTACAGAACAAGTGCTAGCAACATCAGTAGAAGTTGAAGCAGAAGGTTCGGGTGCATCAACTTTTGTTAAAGGCAATGTAGCAGCACAAGTTGAGAGGTTTGTAAATTTTGTTCAATTGCTTGATGTTTCTGACCTTTTTCATAGCTTTAGTTGAATTATTGGCTGAATATGAAATATTAATCAAATTTTACAAACCACACAAAATGCAGAGGAGTTGTTTCTTTCCTCACGTAATGTGACAACTCACCAATAGCCAAATATTACAAATCAATGAAATTTGAAGAATGTCATTTATTCAAAAGTGCAGCAGACGGATAGCGGTACCAAGCGGAGGAAACTGTAACTTTGGTTTGACTGATGAAGTCATACAGCCTAAATGAAACAAACGTTTTAGAAGAATATATAGCGATATCCTATGATTACCAGACTTGAAATAGAATTCAAAATATTCCAAATTATTTCCCATAATTTTATTTTCAAACCCCAAATCAAAATTCAAAGGATAACTAAAGTTATCAATCGCAAAAAGCAGGCTTAATTAAAGTCAAAAGCAATTAAAGTTTAAAGCAGGCTTAATTTCAAAGTCATTCATAAAAGCCTAGATTAAACCGAGCATGACCTCCTCAAATGCGAGATTATTGATTAACAAGACAACATATCAAAATTCAACCAACACCGGTAGATTCCTCATTATATTTCCTTTCAGAAAACTCATCCAACCTTATACATAAACATTCATACAATTCATATCAGTTTCGCAAAGCTATCGATGTGGTACAAAAAACCAATACGTTAGTTGGACAATGTGACGTCAGCGCTAAGTCACGCCCACTGACGTCATCTCAGTGCATTCTTGTATCTAATTTGAAATGTCATTCGTTCTGTATTAAATATGCAATTTAATAAGTTTTTAAATAATTAAGTTATGGTAAAAGAAGTAATATCACCGTTTTCGTTAGATAATAAAGAGCTAAAATTGTTATAAAATAATTAGATTATATGTAGTAGGATTTAAGAATTGTTCTATATTAATGTTAATAAATAACTAATATTAGCACAATTCATTGAGTGCATTTAAGAGGTAATTAAGTGCAGTAATATAGAAAAAATGTAGGAGGGGTCTAAGCATTGCATTTTGGGAATCGGGGCATTGTTAGGTCAGATATTCAAGGGAGCAGACGTGCATACTTTCACTACTAGACTTATCCAGAATGTGATTTAGCTGGAAGAAGATGGGGTCAGATAAGATTCAAAGAACCGAACACTGATTTATTAGAGAAGCACAATTATTATGGAAGACCCAAGAAGGGCATACAATTATAGAAACCTACAAATTGGTGAGACCAATCCATTTTGTATAACCTAACTTGTGAACATTTTTCTTGAAGTCAATCATGTATTGAATTTTTAATAATTTTCAAATAATTAATTTTTCTATTGATCCTATATAAAGACATCAGAATTGACTTGATATTTCTTATATAATTTTCATTAAAAATAAAGAGAGACTATTGTTAATATTTTGTTAAGAAGTGAACTTCTAACTGATTTGACATTTCTTTTAATAATTTCATATAAATAAAATAAAGACTATTATTAATATTAGTTGAACTGAAGTGAACTTTTTAAACAAAAGAGACCAAAACTAGACTTGAACAATATAGATTATATAATTTCTTATAATAAAAATTTCATGTCATGTCAATTAGGATTAAGATTAGTTATAGATACGGTATGTGTATATAATGTGTAAATATTGTAATAATTGTTTGTGAGCTGACTGGGAAGTGCCGGCGAAAACTCTTTGTTTTTTTTTCCCATCGAGATTAAGAGCTCTTTTACTCATCGTAAGAAAATAATAACTAATTAATAAAATTAATTAATATTATATATATATATATATATATATATATATATATATATATTTAATATCCAATATTACTAGTTTGAATATCATTGAATAATTAATCAGTTTATCTAGTCAATAAAATAACTTGTTTCTGTGATTTTTATAAACATGTCTTACTATTTCAAGAGTTAATTTAAAGATTTAGAATTTTATAGATAGTAGAGTATCTCAGTAACCACACTTTCCAGTCTGGTTCTTCGAGCTATATTGGCTGGAAATGATATTTATCCGGCATTTTCGATTAAAGTATTAATTATTGCTTAAAAAATTGTCATTATTTTAAAGGATAAAACTCGTCTCAAAATCAACATAATTGAACTTACAGTGAAAACCAAAATAAGAACACGAGAGTTCCGTAGGGCTTAACAAAAATGTTAATGAAAATTCCTAATCTATGTTCCTACCATGTAACCTATTCGTATAAATTTTCACACAAAGTAATATATTAGTTAATGATTGTAACTATGAACTATATACAACCAAAAATACTATAAACATATTCAATACACTGTAACTAAAAACTGGGAAAAGCCTTAAATACAACTATAATTACAGTTCTCACTTCCACTAAGCTAATAACAGCTAACTACATAGCAATGGCTGCCGTCATATGAAACGTCACAATATGGCAATTGACTCTTCTAGAATAGACCATGGAATAAATCGGATCTTTTTAAAGATGCAGATCAATTGATCTAGTTTAAATTATAAAATAGTGGTTCTGCCATCATATTCCCATAACAAAATACTTTACATTGTTGTCAGGTTATAAAACATGAGTGCAACTAAATACGAGACCAGTTAATTTAAAGAACAAGATATATCATAGATTCACAGTGGAGAGTGAACAGTTCATTAAGAATCATCAATCAGACCAATAACTATGTTGAAGTTGCGGAGAGGGTATAAAAGTCTTTAGAAACGTACAGATATGGAACGGGTCCAATTAGTTCCATGACCCATTTTCCAAATTAAAATTGAACATGTTAGACTAAACAACATAATTAAAATGATTAATATTAGTTTATCGGCATTATGAATAGTGGAGTATAAAAAGTAACTAATAAATTTCCACATATAAGTATTGCGTACTATTGAAATTAACTTCTCGTTACTAAGAACTTTAGTGCAATTTTTGGCCTCTATATAGTTCGCATTTCGTATATAGGTACCGTAGTCGAAGTTCCATATGGTACGAACTTTCAGACTGATGTTCTATGTAGAGAAATGTTCCAATACTTCTTTGTCTGGACATGGTTTTGCTATAGTTCACCATTGTTAGACTAAATGTGTTTTAAACCCAATACAGAATGATACTTATTCTGTCAAGTATCTGATATTTTTATTATACAAAGTACTTTTCATGTTAAAAACACACACATTCATATACATTGGAGAATATAATCACTTTGCAAACGAACTTTGACCAGTTTCAACAAACTAGGACCAACAATCTTATCAGTGATTATGAAATTTAAATTTGTATCAGTACTTCAATTTCTTGCTACTATTAACCAAGTTATGAACTATTTTCTAGTGTTATGTTAAAATAGAGCTAAGTGAACTCTTGTATTACCATATTAATAAAGCGAGGCTATGGTGATCAATTTCTTATGATGAGGTGAAGAACTTATTTAATGATTTTTTTTCCAAATTGCAAGCCTATATCTAAATCAGAAGTAAAAAAACAATTAAACGCTTTCAAGAGACATACAGTGTCAAGGATCATCCCAAATCAGGAAGACTGAAATCTGCTACAAATGAAGAAAAGTCACTGGATGTTTACAATGTGTTATTGAAAAACCCCATCTCTAAATGGATTCTGTTTTCCAAGATTTAGAGATTTCCCAAAGATCAGTGTGTAGGATTTTAAGTAACAACAGTTTTAAAACATATAAAGTTCATTTGGTTCAAGACTTCCTGAGGACGACTTTGATCATTGAGTAAGAACTTTGTGAGTTAATGATGGCAAATATTGATAATAATACAATAGGATTAAACATGGATTAAGGTTAGTGTTTATTGTACCTCTGAAGATGATAGCAGTGCTATTGAAATGTACATAATATACAGTGCAGTGCTACTAAAACATAACTATAGTCTTTCTCTTGCTAGTGTTTAATTGTGGCTTTAGGGAATTTTCTTTCACTGTATATTCACCACAGTGCTCTAGTGGTTCAAATGAAGCCATGTCATAGATCATATATTAAAGCATAAATGTGCACATATCTTAATCTAAAATTCTTCAGTAACAATTTAATACTTCAAATTTATAATTTTGATGGAAAAAAAGAAGAAAAATAGAAAGTCCTGATTACCCGACATTGGTATTTCTAGACTGTTGTAGGCATGTCCTGATATCTGGACATTGGTATTCAATGGGTTAACTGAATAGCATAATGGTATGTCAAGTAGGGGGGGGGATGTCTTGTATTTTACTCTTCAGTATAACTACATTATAGCTAAATATTACATATAGATTAGACTCTCTTATATTCAAAGTAATACCACTATAATTAATTGGACTCAGTACTATTTTATTGAATCCAATACACAGTATCAGGACAATACTTAATGACACATTTTTATATTTTACATAGGCAGTGGCACTTAATGTTTTATAGTACAAAGTCATTCATGGCCACTTAAAATTTATAACAACTTTACTATTTTTGTTCATCAAAAAATATATTTCAATTATTCTAAATAAAATTGAATGAAATTATATACTTTGCTAAAAAATCAGTTTTAATACCCAGAATAGTTAAAATTCATGACTTGTTCTTCCAATTTTGAAATTTCTATAGTTTACCCTACGTTTTCTGAGTCATCTATGTCCTATTAAAATTAAACACAACTAGTGGCAATGTATGCAGAGTTAACACAATTTCTAGTGTTTGTAGAGTTAATATGGTAAGGAAAATTAACATGTTTATAATTACTATAGAAACAAGAAAAATAGACAAAATTTCAATTGTTAAAGTGTAATAATCATTTAGAAGCAGTAATTACTTCTACCCTTTCATTATTTTAGTTATGATTAAATACAAATTTCACTAGTACCGTTTTGGGAGATTGTAGTGATACAACAATGTTATTATTTTTTGAGAACTTTCTAAGAGCAATTCCATTTTAATAAATTGATGAGTTTAGATAACCAGGGATAAATAAATATGTTACGAATTTGTCTAACCAAACAACCAACCTGATTTTCATACGATCTTTTTCTTTTGTGCTCTGATGGTGAACATAAAACACAAATTTGCTTTAAAAAGTTTTTATTTAGTGTAGATTTTCCAAAAAACTAAACCATTTAATTTGGAATTTTCAATAAACCCTTTCCTAGTTGTGGCTTATGAAACTTTTTTTTTTTTAATTTATGAGGTTATGCTGTTAAAAATTATATTTTTTAGTGATATAATCTCTCTCATTTTGTACCATTCAAAACAATTTAATCATTATTGGAAACTGAATTTAACACTGCATAAAATTAGGAAAATAAGATGTTCTAGAACTTAGAGATGAAAGTTATTAAAAGAAAAAATAGTGCAATAGCATTGAACAAACTTTCTCAATCAACCATCTCCAAAACGAAATTAAAAAGAATCAAAACTACTTTGTCACCAAAAATGTGTGTTCAATAATTATTAATCAAAAATAAAAATAAACTATGGACACCATCTTTGAAAATATTTATATATTTAAACAAGAGTCTAAACTTGCTTGCATTGTGCCATAAACAAATCTCTAAGCATGATTCAATATTTGATCAAAATTTTAATGATAATGGTCAAGGTTTATTTGGTTTTTGCATTTATTGCTGAACCGTAATAATATTTGTTTACCTGGGATTATGCATGAGTTTATGCTTCATATTTCACTAAAATTTGAAAGAAAATGAAAGAGCCAAATTTTAAAAATACATATTTTATAATTACTGATTTATGGCTGATTTCTTGTTTTTTACTGATAACTCTAGAAAACCAGCATATTTGGTGAGATGGCGACCAATATGTTTTATTTCGGTCCTTAAAAGTAACACTTAACCAAAATTGGGATAAAATTGTTAAGAGAAGAGTTTAGTGAAATTATAATATTATATGTCTCTTTCTTATGACTGCTATCCCAAAATTTTGAGTGAACAAAAAAATTATGGAAAAAATCCTGATATACAGTGGCGGCGATAGCGGGCCCGCGAGCCATGACCGGGATTTTTCGGGAAATTTTACCGGGACCCGGACGGGCCCTGCCACACGGTCCCCCCCTATCATAACAATATTTTTATGAGTATTGTCAAGAAACTACTAAAATAAGGTAAAATGTCTTCAGACAAGATTGTGCATCGTGCATCCAAAACAGCAATAACCATTATTTTTTAGAGTGCAGTATTTATTATTTAATGTCATGATACGAAGTATGTGTATTGTTTACCGTTGGCCGATAAGTAATGCAGCTATCGCTATGTCGCGCATCGCGGTGACTCACCGGCGCCGGCTGGCGAAAAGATAAACAACCGGACCGGAAGGGGGAAGATTAAAATTTAAAAATAGCATCAGGTATCAGGTCAACAAATAAACTTTCAGTTCAATTACCTTAATAACTTATAAACTATTACCATACAATAAACAAAACTACAAAATATTCAGTTTAAGGCATTGGCATTGGATAAACTAAGGACTGGAGATAATCCGAAATGTACTTATATATACAGTACTAGAAAGTGACCAACTGTTGCATCAAAGCATCAACGGTCCTCGCGGCCTGTGTGAAGGCGTTAGAATAGGTGAAATACGAAATTCTATTAAGTGATGTCTACATCAGTAGTTAAAACTAATAAAACTTAGTATGTTGTGAGTCAGTAGTGGAATTTTCGCAGAAAGGTCATTGCCTGGCATCCATCCACCCCCCCGCCAACACTGCCGCGCCAATCCCAAGTGCAAGCTTAGGTGGAAATACCCGTAATAATGTTTTTAAAGATTATTGGGAGAAGGGGGCCCGATGAACAAACTTGCGGGGGGGCCCGCGGGTTTCTTATTGCCGCCACTGCTGATATATGGTTAAAACATGCGTGGATACCAAACAGGATTAAAATTAGTCAATATGTTTGGGCTAGAGATATGCACATATCCAGTTTTTTGGACTTAAGAAACCTCAAAAACAGATATATATCCGCAAAAAACTTAACATTGACTTTTTGACGCATCACATAATTTTCTCTATAATATGTATGTATTTATGACAAAGTAAAAAAAAATAGGAAATCAGATGCCATCAGTAAAACATAATTTGTAATTAATCTCTGAACATTTCCTAGCCATATTCATAGATAAAAAAGTGTCCAATTATGCCAAAGGTAGTAGACATTTCATTATCTCAAGCCAACAGTATTATTGTTGAGGGAGATCACAATAACCTCAATAAAATTCACTAAAAAACAATATCAAGATAAAAAATATTTTAAAATCATGTTTAGACAGAACATGTTTTAATTTAATTCAATTTACAAATTAAATCAATTAAATGTCTTGCAATAAATACATTTATGTACAAATTTTTGTATTAAAAATACGTTGAAGATTAATTCACTATGAGTTTTAAATTTAAATATACCAAAAACATTGTCAACCTAGTGAAAGAAATATACATAGGATTAAATTTGAATATATAACAAAACAAATCCAATAGTACAATGAACAATAATGTAATAGATATGAAGGGAAGGTCGACTGAAAGACACAAGTAATTTCGTGTACCTAGTGTTTTTGATTAATTAATTAAATAGATTAGATCACTCGTCGGACTGTTTGAAAGCTGACAGAACATTAAAATGCATGTACAGATTTGCCACTTGGTTCTCAAAATGAAGTGTTCTCTCAACTGATGCTCCTAGTCTTTTTAAAAGATCACTAAAAGCTTTTTCTTCTTTTCTTATCCATGGTCGTCGATCGTCAGTAACTTGGTAAGGCGTTACGTGTATGTGGATTCTAATACCTACACATAAAACATATTTTATTTTTTTAAAGTATATTGATTGTTTAAAATATTCTTTATTTTTTTAGATCTATGAATATTTATTATTTTTTATCAGACTTACAAAAATCTTGGTTAAACACATCTTGGTTAGTTACTGTTGATCTTACTTTAAATTTCTACAACCATTTTCAAAAATGGACAACATTTTTCAACAACTGCAGATTTCAAAACATTTGCAGATAATATTTAACTGCCAGTTTTGACATATACAACTTTATTAAGGAGTCACAAGTATTATGGGTTGAAGACTATTAATGTTTTTAGAATAAATATATTTTATCTAAGACCTATAGTGTCAGTTAGTCCAACGTCTGTTAAAATTGTTCTAATGTAAAATATTTTAATATGATTCGCTAATGGCCAACAAACACTAATTTAAACCATTTTCATAACATTTGTTTGGCACTATTTTGGATGTCAATAATATTTAATTTTCCTATTTATTCATTGTAGTAAGTCAATGTGGTATAAATTAAATTTTCTGAAGTTATATTTATTTCATAAATTTAAAACTCAATTTTGTCTCATCAAACTCAATATCCACAAACAAAATATTAATTTTTACAACCATTTATAAAACAAAATTAACAAAACCAAATTAAAAAATTGCAGAAACTAAAACACAACATACAAAATTCAATTGTGCACATATTAGTTGATATATGACAGTTCATTAACCCATTGCGGGCGAAAGACATGTTCACGTCCTCGCGTTAGGTGGACCAAACTCCGAAAGACGTCTATGTCACGTTAAATTATTCTGCGTTGTCAACTAACAGTTGTGATTCATGATAACTCTGCTAGATAGTGTGTTTTGTGTTTTTAATTATCTCCAATAGATTGTGCGCGGATGCCTAACGATGTGTTTCAAGAAAAATCCAACATATTGTTTGCGAATGCCTACTTTTTTTTATACTGTCGGTTTGCCGCCGTTTTGTGAGTGAGTGTTGCCGTTTGTTATGTTTTGTTGGCGAGATGGGTGACAACTTACGTTCAACTTATAGGTTATTATTAGAAAGAGGTAATGACAGTGATAATGATACTGATCCTTCGTTTTTGGATGGGAATGAGTTATTATTAGTTCGTTTTTGTCACCGTCTGTTCTTGCGTAATCCAGTGTTGTGCGAAGCTTTCGATGAGCTACAAGTGGTTGAACCTTCAGATCAAGATGATGTTTTAAAGTTTAGTTTTACTCATTATAGTTGTTTACATTTATAAAAAAAGATATAGCTTTGTTACAATACCAATATATGACAAGGACGTGAATCCAACGTCTTTCGCCCGCAAAGATGCGCATAGTGCTGGCAAAATAACTCTGGCTGCTGGGTGCCGCGTAGCACAGTTTTATTCCGCCCGCAATGGGTTAACTGGACACATGGCCTACTTGACATATTATTTTACAAAGAAATACAAAAGTAGATGAACAAGTTTTGGAAATACAACATCCTTCAACATTATGTGTAGAAATGAGACTTCAGTCTGTTGAAATAATAGGGAATATCGCTATTGGAGAATAATATTTAACAACATTGAATAACATGGTAATAAAAGATGGTCCAGTGATTATGCATTTCTTTATGCATAGGAACCATTGTCTAATCATTATTAGTTTTACTGGCCCGTTGTCAAATCATTATAGTTTTTATTGGCACCTTTAAAATGAATCTAGTCTACAAAACTGTAATTGTAACAAAAAGAAGTAGCTGATTGTTAATGAATATTAAAACATGTAACAAAAATTAGGAAATATTTATTAAGTTAGAGGTTAATAGCCTATTAGTTTAGGTTTTGTATGGATAGGAGACACAGGATTACCTTGGAAAGTGGTCCTTGGTATTACCTAGTACAGACATGGCCAACTGGCAGCCCACTTCTTTTTGTGTGGTTCGGAGAGTTTTTGAAAAAGCTACATTTTTGTATATTTTTACAATTATTAATATGCTGCAAGGTTTTTTTACCAGCTCAAAACAGTCTTTGAATAGTATTTAGAAGAGATGGTTCTGCAATTTAATGTTCAATATTTTGAATATTTACAATAGGACAAAAATTGAGGGTTTAAATTGATAAATATTGGAGAGGTGAAGTGAAAGACGGGATATGGTTATATACTGGAGAAGAGAGGCTAGGTCTTTAGTTGGGAAGGAGGAACTGAACAGCCGGCACATCTCTAGCATTTTCTCTCCCATCCCTAGCTACCAGTCTTCTCGCGTGAGTCAGTGTGGAATGACATACAGTAGTGTGCAGTACCTGTGTTTAAAAGTGTATAGGTTTTGTATACAATGAATAAAAAACAGAAAGTGTCTGAAGAAAACAGATTGTTTCAAAATAAGTGGAAATTTGAGTATCTGTTTATAACTAACAAAGAAAAACCCCTAGTGCTAAGTGTGCTTACAAGTGTTGTCCGTTCAAAAGGAATATAACCGAACCTTTAACCACTACTACAACCAACACAGTGCGGCTAAATATAATGAATGCATTAGACAAGCAAGGGTCTAATTGCTATTGTATCTGATTTCAAGGAAAAGGTCAGTGTTCAGAAATCTTTTTTTAATAAATCAGTATCATCACAAAAAACTCACTCTTAGTATCGTACATTTTGAGCGCAGAGATTGCTAAAGCTAAAAAAAAAAACCATGCCTTGATGGTGAGTTTATGAAGAAATGGTGTGTGGAATGACATGTGCATTTGGAAAAAAAATATGAGCATGTGTAGTTATGAAAGTATTGAGGTACAACAAATCTGTCTGCTGTTGTTACAGATGGCTCAAAAGCAATGCGTGGGGTGAGAAGGGCCTAGTAAGCTTATTGAGAAAAACTGGAATAAACTGCCCAGCGTTGGATTGCATTATCCACCAGGAAGCATTGTGTGGACAGTTTTAAGCAAGGAAGATGTGGTGAAAACTGTTATGAAATGTGTGAACCTATCAAAGAAGGAAATCAATCTTTACCTCATAGAAAATTCATTACTTTTTGTCTAAAATAGAAGCAGAGTATGGTGACTTAACTCTGTTTACAGAAGTCCGCTGTCTTAGCAGAGGAAAATGCTTAAAATGATTTTTCGCTTTAAGAAAGGAAGTAACTGAATTTATTAATGAGCATGTCAACCCTCCAACCTCAAAAACAATCATAGAAAAACTTCTTGATTCTCATTTCACAAGTTCACTCGCCTTTTTAACTGACATAACTTACCACATGTGGAGTTAAATTTGAAGTTGCAAAGTCGAAATCAAATCATATCTGATTTGGTCGCCTATTTAGACAGATTTGTAAGTCGACTTAAGATTTTCAAATGCAGCCTTGAAAGAAGCAATCTGGTTCATTTACCATCGTGCAAAGAAATCAAGGAAGAGAATCCAGCCACTCACTTTAACTTTTGTATCCCAGCCTCAGACATACTTGTAAATTCATTCAATGAGGGATTTATGTATTTCAATTAATAGGGCCACAACTTCTCTTATTTAACAATCCAATGACATATTTCCCAGCAAAAAGATAACTTTCACTTGGAACTGTGCGATTTGCAAATTGACCCTATCAAGGTAAGAAACTGGCATTAAGTTTTGGAGGATGGTACCTGAAGAGAAGTATCCCCAGCAATGTGACTACAGCAGGAGAATGGCATTGATGTTTGGAACCACATATATACGTGAGAGCACTTTCTCATTATGAAGTTTGTAAAATCAATCCACCAAAGCATATTTACAAATGCCCATCTCCAGTATTTGCTGAAAGTTGTAACAACGCCAATAAAAATTGATACCGTATTGATAAACTGTCATCTGAATGTGACCGTCCACAGTTTTCTTGTTGAAACTTGTTTTCTTCTTTTGTAATATATTTTTTATTTGTAATATTAATAATATTAACCAAATTTAATAAAAATAAAATTCTGTAAGACCTCAATTTTTTTCCTGTTTTTATTTTCGTACTTTCCCTCTTTATTGATGAGTAATACATATTTATTTAAACATTTAATTTTAAATGAATATGTTTAAATACTTTAAATTTAAATTAATATGTTTAAATATTTAAAGAATATGTTTCCTACATGTATTTGTTTACATAAATATTATATGCGGCCCTCACCATTACCTCAAAGAATAAAGTGGCCCTCTGGTAAACAGAAATTGGCTGCCCCTGACCTAGTTAATAGTACACAAATAGGAAAACACACAGTAAAACACTAAAGTTCTGAAATATTTCGTAAACACTGTTCACTTTCTCAATCAGTAGAGAGTATAAAAAAGACACTTCAGTGTTTTTTGTTTTCCTAATTTTGTACTACTAGGTAATACCAAAGACCACTTTCCAAGGTAAGCCTGTGTCTCCTATCCATACAAAATCTAAACTTGCAGGCTATGTGCCCTATTAAATTCTAACCTAAAACCAAACAAAAACAATTCTCTGTTTTTCTTCTCTTTTCTTGTATGTTCTATCCTACTGTCTTATCATATTTTGTAACAATTACTTTTATCTTTGTAACAACTACTTTTATCTGTCTTAGAAAGGGTTTAATTTTACTTGTTTGAAATTACTGAACTTACTGATTTGTTGGGCACCATTCTGTGAATAAGCACAGTTACTTGTAATTTAAAAAAAAAAGCTCGGGATCGTGGATTTTGAAAGGAAAATGCTCTCAAGTCACAAACAAATTATAGCTCCTGGAAATACTCAAATTTTATAATTCTTTCGAATTCTTGTTCCTGAAACCTAAAATACATACATTATAATATATTTTCATAATTAAATAATTTTCTACTATGGAAGTACTTCCTAAGACAACCATACTTATAACTAACATGTATTAAATTTTAACAGATATTATTTAAATAACATAATGAATTTAGAACTAAAAGATGGTTCACAGTATGACTGTCTTTTTTTTGGAAATACAGTTTACTATCACAAAGTTTATTGTTTTTTTTTTTGTTCAAGTCTATTTACGATGTGTTCTAAGATATGGAAAGAAATTATTTGTTATTTTTCTTTTATATTAAAGATTCAAATTTCTCCAATTAATGTTTTTTACCAAATTCCCACTTCAAATTCGTATATAATAAATATATTTATTCTGTTCAAATATAATATAGTTTTAGGAATAACTTATTCGCCTGATACCAAGGATGCAATTCTGTTCAACTATATTATAGTTTTATGAATAACTTATGCGCCTGATACCAAAGATGCAATTATATTACATTTTTATGAATAACTTATGCGCCTGATACCAAGGATACAACACTGAATTTACTTCAATTCAAATCTAAACTTTTTTACTGAATAGCTCTTTTTCGAGGCATTGCTCTCTCAAAGCAAAGCGAATTCTGGTCTAAGGCGATCAGCCTAATGAGAAGTTCTGTTTGACAGAGGAAAATCCAAATGTGACTTCCTCCATCGACAGTACAAGAGCTTGTGTTGTTCCAAAAAATTGAACTAATCCCTTTCCACTTCAAAATATTGGCATCTGTTATATTAATGGACCAATTCTGATGAAACACATTGGCGCACTACATACTACACTGACATACATATGTTTAAATTTTGGGGAAAGCTATTCTTTCTTAAAATTATTTACTTATTATAAAAAAAGTTTACAATTATATCTTAAAACTATACACCTATTATTAAATTATTTACAAATTTCATTCATACCACTCATTTACACACGGTTCTATAACATTTAACAAATTTGAGATTCAAAAATGTGAAACATTACAATTTTCACAATGGATCTTCCTAAACTATTTTTAAAACAACTGAAAAACTTAGCATTCAAATTGCCCAAAATAAATACTCACACACTGTTTTTAGAAACTTGTTTAAACCTAGGCCTTACACCAACAGGATTGACTACGAAACCTGCCCTCTCTGGTATACTTTATCATACAAGGTTATCAACTATACACATTTTCAAAGAAAATCCTGTTTAGTTACATCCCCAAAGTCTAACATTTTTACAAAGAAGAACATTATAAGTTAACCGTATATTTAACCTATATATACAATTTCTTGATTTTTAAATATCTTCATCTTATACCAGAAAGATATAAAACACTGAGTCTTTTTTTTGTACTCTCTTCTGATTGAGAAAGTTAAAAGTATTTACAAAATATTTCAGAACTTTAGTGTTTTTCTATTTGTGTACTAGGTAATACCAAGGACCACTTTCCAAGATAAGCCTGTGTCTTCCTATCCATACAAAATCTATATAATATTTATTAATAAAAACAGCAGCCTAAATATTATAAATAAATTACTAAATTACTAAATATTATAGGTGTAACACCTTATATTTATCTTTCCATGAACAAATCAAGCTAACTATAATTTTAACTAACTCAAACCAGGTTATTTACAACTACAAATAGAGTGTTAGCCTATCTAGTTAGTGCAGTCAAGTACGTTTTTCATTGTTAACAGTGTTTAACAGGTTGGCTGCCGAGAGACCTAAAAGTGGGCATCACATCACAGTTTTTTTTATATTTCAGGCCACGAGACCCATATGTGTGTATTGCTGTAAAACCCATATATTATTTTTATATGATTTTTTTTAATTTGGCCATCCTGTAGACTAGCTGTTTAAAACATTATCTGTCAAACATATGATAGAAACATCCTTTGCATTTTCAGTATTTTTGTTGACATTGTGTTTTTAGGTTATGTAAAGTGTTTTTAGATGAAAATAGAGTTTCTAAACAATTTTGGTAGTGAAAGTGATATGGAAATAGAGGTCTATGACAGTGACAGTGATTTAGATTCTGAATTTATATTAAATGATGAAGATGAAGTCTCTAATGATTCAATAACCATACAAAGGCCACTATTTCAGTCTTATCAGAAAAATAATATGATAGTGAGAGTTCTATAATGATTCAGGATCCACCTCAGCAACCAGGGCCGCAAGTTATGACATGGGAATCAGTAGGAAATGAAGATGAACTGTACAAATTTGCAAACAACCCAAATAATGAATATGTAGGTCTACATGTAAATGTTACTCAAAATAAGACTGACTCTTAGCCTAATTGACTTTTTTAAGCTTTTTGTTTCTGACGATATTATTTATTTATTGGTTTTGGAAACAAATCCTTATGCTACACAACAGCTTCAAAGAATGAAGGATGGCTTAAAAATAAAATTTAATATGAAGAAAAAATATTTTCCAAACTTCCCATAAATCAGCAGTTATCTTTTCGTCGAAATATAACTAGCAATACTTTGGAAGTTCATTTTATATAGGTTAAATTTAAATTAAACTGCATAATAAATATACGATTGTAAAGCTTATATACTATAAATAAGAGAGTACTCAATGTTTATCAACACTTACCTAACCGTGTTAGAGTTTCTAAAAGACTTCGAGAGGTAATCCACGTATTTTTACCCCCTGCATGTCCTCCATCCAACCAATACATATCAGTTATTCTAGACACAATACTAGTCATTGATTCATCTTCAGGTGTCAATGTTTTAAGATAGTGAAACTCGTACAGAAATTGATTAAGGACTACACAGCCTTTGCTAAAGCCAATCAACTGTAGTTCAGCTTTGTCGAGACTGAACCCATTAGGCCAAAAGTTGTTAACATTAGAATCCTACAAAATAAAAAAAAAAATCAAATATAAATGACTTAATTCCATTAAATAGACTTAAAAGTTTTAAAAGATTGTTATTTACATTTTTCAGAACTTGTTTTTTAAAGTTTCCAGACCTAGGTAAATCACCAAGCTATACAAAATGAACTATTTATTATACTCTCATGGATATTAACAACTTCCGAAATATTGTTTCAAACGCTCTGCATTTTGAAATTTTAGTTTGTAGAATGATTACTGCTGATGTTATGTAACTTTTTTAAATTTTAACGATTTTTTATTAGTTATAGTTTGATTGGTGTAGTTCGTGTATCACTGAAGAGGACGACCTTGTCGTTGAAACACGTCTGATACTTAGGCGTATTTTTTGTGAGAATTGGGTTCTGTGTGTTTGTTATACTGTTTAACGATATTATTTTTTATCATAGAATACAAATTTAGGTACGATTGGTTGAAAATCTTAAAACCTCACAAAATTAATACTTAAAGAATTATAATATAAGGGCCTACAGGTTATGAGAAAATCTCAAAAATCTGATTTTAAAATATGATAATTGGCAGTTATTTTGAAATTACCATTCATTTAGATACCAAATTGGTAGGAGCTTATTATACTGTTTTAAAAACAATTATGTCGCTTAAAAACTATTATATTAGAATTATAGCAAATAAAACTAGAAAGGAACAGTCTGCACCACTATTCAAAATTGTTAATGTTTTCTTGTTGAGAACTTTGTACACACACACACGGTAATTTTTATGTAATGATATACATAATTTATATGTATATGTGTGTTAGTAATAAGTTGTGCTGGTAATTACAACGACAAATATAATAAATTGTAAAAATAATAATAATTAAAAGTAGAGTCCAAACTAAACCGAAATCTAAATTTTTTATTAAATAAATCAGTGAATAAGTGAAGTGAAAATGGGACCAGCAAAAGATCCAGCAAAACCGGAAGGTTCAAAAGAACAGGAGACGGAGATGCAGAAAATGGTGAGGTACTTGAACCAAATGGAGGAAAGAAGAAAGCAAGAAAGGGAACAGGACAAAGCGGAACAACAGAGAAAAGAAAAGGAGAAGGAAGACGAGGACAAATTAAGAAGATTAGAAGAAAGAATCGAGAGAAATCAGGAGAAGGAGGAGATGGAAGCCAAGCAGAAACAAGAAAAAGAAGAATTGGAAGCTAAGCGAAAACAAGAAAAGGAGGAGATGGAAGCCAAATGGAAGAATTACGGAAAAAGAAAAGTTGGATGCCAAATGGAGCAAGAGAGATGAAGAAACGGAAAACAAACGGAAGCAGGAGAGAGATGAGATGGAAGCAAGATGGAAGCAGGAGAGAGAAGAGAGGATGAAGAGAGAGGAAGAAATGGAAACAAAACGGATCCAAAGGGAAGATGCTCGAAAACAGGAAATAGGAAAGTATATGGAAGAAATTAAGGAATCTATTGACAGTAATATGGCCGAAAATACGAGGCGAATAGAAGCTTGCGAAGGAAAAGTGGAAGAGTGCGTAGGGGAAATTAAAAAAGTGACAGACAGTATAAAGGAACAGGGAAATACGACTAAAGAAATTGGGGAGAAAGTTAAAAAATTAGAAGTTAAAATGTACGAAAAATGTAATTTATTTAGATAGGGCAAATTTGGAAACAAAAACAATAGAATTTTGGGAAAATACAAGGGATAATCCCGTTCAATTTTTAAAACAAGTCGAGGAACTATTTCAGGAAATAAATCCTGTTATGGAGGAGAACGATAAGTTAAAAATTGTAGAAAAAAGATTGAAAGGAGCCGCAATGGAATGGTGGGAGATAATCAAACGCGATACGGAAGAATATAGCCAATTTAAATTACTATTTTTGGAACATTATTGGGGTTATCAAACTCAACAAGTGGTAAGAAATCAAATTGAAAACCATAAGTATAATCCTAATGGAAATATGAGCCGGGTGGATTATTTTTGCAAGATGGTGTGAAAAGCCGAGTATTTAGAACCTAAAATTCCCGAAGAATTTCTAATATACCAATTAATGAGGCATTTCGACCAAAAGGTGCAACTAGCGTGCATTGGCAGAGCTAGTGAACATTTAGAAGATGCCATTAAGTTTTTAAGGACAATTGAGAACGTGGACGGAATGACAAGGGAAGTTCGACGACCAGAAAGTTACGAACGAAGGGAAGGACAACACCGAGAACAAAATTTTAGGCAAAGAAATCAAGACTTTTCAAAACCTATCCAAAATCCTAACCCTCGATCCTATGGTCAAAACCAAAATAAACCACAACCTCAGATACCTCAAAACCCAGGTCCTTCTAACCAGAAATTCCCACCTAAGGTCGCAAAAAACTAAATTATGAGATCTCAAGGAAAAAATTTTGGAACAAATTGGAAAATGCAAACGGAATTGGGATCGAAGATAAAATCAAATTTAACAAGTATAAAAGGGGGGATCAGAACGTAAACAAAATAAAATTGGGGATTTTAAATACCGAAATTAAAAAAGAGTTAATGGAGGAAAGGGACAATATAAATTTAAATAATGAAGTGTACGAAAAATGTCCAGAAATTGAAGTAGAGGTGGAAAATGTTAAAGTTAATATGTCCATTGACACAGGAGCACAAATGTCCTGTGTTCAAGAGGAATTTTATAAAAAAGTGTTAAAGTGTAGAAACAGTAAAATCATGGAATTACCAGTAGTAAACACGGAAATGATTACGGCCCTAAAAAGCCAATGACAAAAGATTAAGTTGCAAGCATTATTAGAAGTTAGGATAAATAAGCAGATAATAAAAGGAATATTTATGGTGGTACCAAGGCTAGAGAGCAAAATAATAATGGGGTGTGACATAATGTGCAAATATCATAGTCGTATAAACATGGAAAAAGGTTTTCTACAAATGGTGAAAGACAACGATTTTATTGCAGTAGATTTTCTTAAGGAAAATGAAATAAGATTGGGTAAAGATGTATCGCAGAATTTCCATCAAAATGGCGGCGAAACCAACAAAATGGTGGAGTCGTCAGCTGCAAAAAGTGGAGACCCAAATTCGTATAAGCGAGAAACAGGGGCTTATATGTTGGCTGCCAAAATGCCGGCAGACCTAAAACAAAAGGCAAAGGATGTGTCTAGACCGAATTGTGACGAAACCGATGGTGACCAAAAGCGTAGAAAAAAGTTAAGTTCAATAAATAAATCGACCAGGAGAAAAAATGCATCGTTTAAAATCGAAGAAGGGCTTAAAATAGCGGAGAATACAGGAAACCAAATAATTAATATAGATGAAAGGCTTATAATAGCGGAGATTAAAGGAAAGAAGGGAGGTAGTATCAATAAAAGTGTGCCAGAGGCAAAAATCGACGAAAATAATAAAACTATATACGACGTGCATAATAACTCTGAAATCGATGAAAAACTTGAACGAGACAAATTCGACGTAATAAGTGATGAGGAGAGGGGAGCTACAATCAAAATGGAGAATCCCGAACTGAAACAAAATGGACGTGACATACCGAGGAGAAGACAGGGGGAGAGGGGTGACAGACGGTCGAAAGTAAAGTTTAAAAAGTTAATAAAGTGTAAAATGAAAGGAGAAAGGCCCAAAGGGAAAGTTAAGATGATAATGTAAAGGACTTAAAATAACTTCGTGAATAATAATAATTTCAAAATGTTAGAGTTAATAAAATAAATACGTATAGGATTAAATAAGTAAAGAGATAAAACAACGGTAAATCAGCTGGTAGCAAGGAAGCGTTGAGTAGGTCAGTGGCTATCCGGAAAAAACTTGTCCGAATTCCAGACAGTGCAAGGTTGACAAATAACAGTAATAAGTATCCGTTACACAGCTGCGTAAACATAGCAGGATGTTTGGAAAGAGGGTGAGTGAGACCTGACACGCTTAAATAAACATTGATTAACAAGTGTTGATGTAAATTAGCTGGAGGGAGAGAATGAATGAACGAATAAATGTGTGCTTTGTATAATTTTTTATTAATGAAATATTTTTCAATTCAAATAATTTTTTTTCTTCTTTTAACTGCAACAGGGAAAAGTCGTTGTAGTTATCAGTTCAGATATATAGAAATAGTTTAACATCACTAAAGCAGAGCATAATTATGTATAGGTAAAAGACGATTTATTCCTTATATAAAAATGTGTTTTTGTGTATGTTAAAATGTTTAGTTACAGCAAATCAAGGACGTTTAGAGAAACGGCTGTAATAACGAGAAATGGACTAAATATGAACAGTTTGTATATATAGATTGATTAATAAGATGTTTTTTAAATATATATATTATGTGCAATGATAAATGAGATGTTTTTGAATATAGATAAATTTGTATATGTTATAATATTATTATATGAACTTTAAAAATGATGATTAAAGTAGAAAATGTAAAATGATCAAAAAAGGGTCAAAAGACAAAAATTTTAGTTTTTAAAAAATGAAAAATAAACATTTTTTTAAACCGAAAATTTATGTTTAAAAAGGGGGATAATGAGACGGACTGACAAGATCATTAGTCTCATGTCAAATTTAAAGCGAGTTAAATTGCCGCGCTAAACCTTATAGAGTGGGGACGAGGTGGGGCGATGACGGCACGCCAAGTCGAGAGCCAACTTGCTTGTTCAGACGTGAAAAGTCAAACTGCCTTAGTTCCTATTTTATTAAAAAACTAAATTTTATTAATATAAATAAATATTCAGTAGAGTCAACCGACTAATAATATCAACAAATAAATTTAAAATCACATAAAACAAAAAAGTTATTCAAGTTTTTAGAAGGGCTCAAAAACCTAAAATTTGGAAAAAGAATAAATTCAAAATTCAAAAATCGTAGAGTCATAACCAAGTGGGGAAGTAACAATAATCACAAATAAAAAATAAGAAATAATAATAATAAACAGGTGAGAATGGACTTAGAAAGTCATTCTTGGGGAGTTTTTTGAATTTTTAGAGTTGAAAGGGGGATATATTAAAAAATAATAATAAGAACAATTGAAGAGACAACAATAGGGAACAATAATATGCAATTAGATTCAAGTTTCAACTTAAAATGAGGGAGATATAATAATCACCAAAAGTAAAACTTTAAAGCCCAAAAGCGGTCAAATTTAAAGTTAAAGGGGATGTAAAAGTATGTGATTATGTGTATCTAGTATGTAGAATTGTAATACAACAAAGCAGAGATAATAATAGATAATGGGGGGGTTTTTATAAACAATAAAAATGACGACAAAAACTTCTGAACTTCAAGGACGAATAACTCGAGAGCCAAGCGAGCTACGTTAAAAGTCCAAGCAGATCTTTTCGTCATAGCAGTAGAGGAACAAAACTTAGTCAAAAGAATTTCGAAAAAGGACTTATATCGGAAGTTCAAAGGAGTAAAATCAGACTTTCGATAAAAGTGCGATAACTCGCGAACGAAGCGTACGAGGACGACGAATCAAGTTCCACAAGACCCACAAGATAGAAAGGAAGAAGAATCCGAAAGGAACTTGATGATCGGACCAACCGTTCGAAAGTTACAGCGAGTTGTTCGAAAAAATGTCCAAATTCAAGATTTTCAGGAAAAAACATGCAGAGTGAATCGCCATCTCTACGTCACAGTACAGGCGTTGGACTTTGAATGACCAACCTCGAACACAATTAACACTGAATAATAAAACAAGTGAATTATCTATTAAAAGGTGTTTTAATAGAAAACAAAGAAGGAAAACTATTCAATAAGTAAAAACTATGATTAGTTAAATAAATAGTATATAATTTCAGACCAAAAGGGCCTGAATATACTCAAAACGAAGAAAAAACATTTCTTGACAAAAGGGAGGAACAGTGGTTACCTTTTGTGGGAAATTTCCCACAGAAAGGGAGACCGAAAATTATCCGTCGTAAGACGGGTACTCTTGTAGCAGACTCCGAGCGAGGAAGACATGTTCTCTTGTACCAGACTCCAAGCAGAGACGAAGCCACATTAGTCACTCTACTAAATTCGACTTAGAAAAGTTACTACTCATTTCGAACTTCAAGGCGACTTAGCAGATCGAAATCGAGACCAGCATTCAACTATTTTGCAGTCTACAGGATTTGGATTGAAAACAACGCATCAATATTGGACAACTTTAACAACTAACTTCAAAATCTACAAGAACTTCATAATAAAGTGCGAAGGTACAATAAGCTTAAGGAATAATTCGCAAATATTAAAATCATTTTAAATATAACTTCATTTGGGAAATTAATAAAAATTAAATTCATTAATATAATCTCTGCTTTGGTGTTATAAATATTTAATAATTAAATACGACTTTTTCAGTACAGGAAAAACTGTCTGTAGTTCTGGCTGGAATAGTCTAGCGTTTTTATTTTGTTTAGGATATAAGAAATATTCTGTTTTGATTTTTGTGAAATATTTTAATTGTTTTGTTTTTGTTTGATTAATTTTGTTGTGATATAAAGTTTTGAAATTGCTTTTAATTGTTTTTTGAAGAGAAATTATATACGCAATTCGTTTCTCAAATTTGTTGTGTTTTCTATTTATCCATTCTGTATATGCATATAACATTGTTTATGATAAATGTTTTATGTGTGCTCTGGTTAAATATAGTTTAAAATTTTAAAGAAATTATCATCAGAACTTAAGAGCCGATTTCTTCCAAAAGGCACTTCCCCAGAGAAAGAGAGTGTTATTTAAGAGAAAGAGTTAAATTATCGAGAATTGAGATAAAATTCAGGGAATTTTGCGTATATTAAAAGGTTGTAAGTTTATGAGGACAAGCTCATACTTACAAAGGCAAGTAGTGCGATATCTTTGATTGTAGAAAAGGTAAAAGTGAGCATCTTGGTCTTGTCCGCGTTAGTTTAAGCTGAAAGGTGAGTAGCCCATACGGAGGCGCTTGTACAGCGAGGTAAGCGTACGCGGCAACACACACACACATATAAGAAAATATATCTAGGTTGGAGTTTAATAGGGCACATAGCCTATTAGATTAGATTTTGTATGTCTCTCCTATCCATACGAAAGAAGATATATCTATAAAGTCCTAGAACTTAAAAAAAAATTTCCTTGTTTAAAGGCGAAAAACCTCTTGGTCATCATAGCCTTATAAAATAAGGAAGAAAAGAACATAAAATAAAGACCTCTAGCCCTCGAATACTCTAACAGCATCCAGGTTGGAAGAGACCATATAGGAAAGATGGAAGAAAGGTATCTACCCCAAGACTAAGTGAAGAAAAAGTGTAGATCCAGTGAGGTTCTCGGAATTCCCAAAACTATATTCACTATGTTCCTGAAGGAGTTTTTTTAAATAGAAGTAGAGAAAGGAAACACAGTTTATGAAAGGGAGTGTTACACAATAATATGAATGTGGTAGTACCCAAAACTAATTTAACAGTTTATAACAAAAATTTTCTATATAGCTTGTTCTAAAGTTTTGTAATTTGATGCCTCATTAAATAAAACACTGTAAAAATAAAAAAATAATGCTGTAAAGTTATAAAACGTGTTTTACTCGAACAGGAAGAAGTGGATTTTTTCAACATAATCAATTAGTAAAATTTTTTGGTGAAAGTATTCACAAAATTTGTCTACGAAATGAAACAACAGTATTGAATGTTTTCTAATGAAAAAATGGTAATTGTAGTGCTAAAACTAGCTAAAATAACTTGGACATGAACTGTTGAACAATATTGTTTATCTTCATTATTATTTTATGATATTTGTTATGCTGTGCTTATATTTTAAGAATAAAACTATAATTTCCATAATGCCTTGTGACTGCATTGGTAATTATTTCTATATTAGTACTTACATACATAAAAATAATGTATACTAGAGCAAGAGTAAGATGTGGCCAAATAAACATTATTTTTAATTTGACGTTTACGGTAATTCGGTAGTACCAATTCGTATTCTGTTTTTGTGTATTGTGTATTAGTGTTTACATGTTCAAAGTGTTTTATTGTCTGATGATGGTATGATAGTACCAAAAACAGCTGTAACAAAGGAAATATCCAAAATAGACTGCTTGACGTAAGTACTAATATAGAAATAATAAAACTCAGTATGTATGGTTAGTACACTTTTCAAAGAAGTCACAACCCTGTAAAAAATTATAGTGTATAAGTTCTCTAAAAATAAGTCATTGGCGTTCAGCAAAAAATAGAAATTTAATTTAAACTTAATGAAAAAACAGCTAACAATAGGTTTAACAAACTGGATTTATTTTTAAGTTTACAATTCTCAGGCTGATATAAACTCTAAAGTGTATCTGCATAACTAGAATAGACATTTGAGTTTGAACAGTCCTTCTGCAAATTTCAAATATCAATTATTATATTGAGTTCTTTGTTTTTAATTTTTTGTTTTCTAAATTTATAGACTTATATTAATAATTTCTTGGAAATTGAACCTATGAAAGCAATACAATATTTCTGGAGAGAGGCAGGTACAAGTTTTCCCCACCACTAGATTATAGTCTCATACATGCTATTATTTTTATCATGTTAAGTGAATTTGTTTATTTTTATAAAACTGAGCTTAAGCACGTTGTTTCAGAAGGGCATAATACAAAGTTAGAACTATTCTAGACAATAAACCCTGAGTAAATATCTCTATATGAAAACTACCCTTCAGTAGCAAAGGAATGAACATTGAATTATGCTAATTATATATATATATATATATATATATATATATATATATATATATGTGTGAGAGCGAACCCAAAAGTAACGGGAATCGAGCTGGTGAGGAGAGGGGGTGGGTGTGGCCGGTCGGCCTGAGAGGGAGTCTCCGTTTGTTCGCTGTGAGTGGATCAGTTCGTCTGTGAGAACTTTTTTCGTAAAAGACCTTTTCCTTTTCTGCGAAAATGTAAAATGGCTGACTGCCGGGACCAACGTGTGGCTGTGAAATTTTGTTTCCTGTTGGAGAAAACGCCTGCGGAAACTCTTGTAATGCTTAAAACAGCTAATGGGGAAGCTACTTTAACCCTAGAACTGTCAATGTTAATTTTCTTCGTTGGTTTAGAAATTAATAAAATATATTATTTGTATACAAAACCTAACTTATAGAATATCATTTTTCTCAGAAAGATGTGTAGAATTTATCTATGTAAAAGAAGAAAAAAATTATATGGAACTGTTTTGGAGTAAGTATGTTACAGTCATGTCAAAAAATGAAGTTAACATTTTTCAGAAAAGCCTGTATCATCCAAAATCAATCAAAGCTTACCACCTTTTTTCAAGATATACAAAAGTTTTGTATAATATTTGTGAATATATTTAGAATAGAAAAAAAATTATTTTGTTACATTTTCAAAAAAATAAAAATTGGTTTATGAAAAAAGGGAAATTGATAGGCTTATTTTCAAAAATTCACCAAAAATAGTAATATTTATGGAAAACACAACTTCTATATATCATTATATTAAGAAAGGTGCATAGAATTTAGCTGTTTAGTGAAAAAAAATGTTAGATGTAAAAAATTTGGAGTTATTATGTCAAATAGCTTAAAATCGGAAAGTAACGGAGGCAAGAATTTCACAGAAATGGTAATGTACATCATACAAAAATTTTTTTTTGAATTTTTTCAAGTATTACTAGAGATTTGTAATATATTTGTGGATAAAAGTTGCTAAAAAGAAAAATCAATTTATAAAATTTTCATTAGACATGGTTCATTTTTACGTAAAAATTGAATATTTGCTAACTATTTTTAAAAATTCACCAAAAATATAATTATTATTCAAAACCCAAGTTTTTATTACTTATGTTCTCACAAAGATACATATGTGTGTAATTTTTTCCCCCCACAATATATTTTATTTATTATTACATAATACAATTACAAATAACAAACAAAACAAAATCAACATCTTGACCAATCCCAACAGGATTGACTAAAGACTAATATCTATATTACATCACTTTTGTAGGGCTACCACTAGTATTTGGTCCCTTCACCATTAATCACCAGATCACTATTTATATGTGTGTAATGTAAAAACTTTTAGATGGAAACATTTTGGAGTTATTATGTACGGAATCAACAAAATTACCCTGTAACCGAGGCAAAATTCCACAGAAACAGGTATTTGTGGTAGTTTTTTGCTTGATTATGCATCTACGGAATATTAGCTTTCCAACGGTATTATATTTATTGCGATAGGACTATTCTAAGTGGCCAAAATGTTGAAATGCAAAATACGCATTTTACGGTCGATGAACGACCAACAGATGGGTCGTTCGATGTGAAGAGGGTTAAGTAAAACACATGTCTAGGAGTGGTTTCAGCATTTTAAAAAAGGAGAATGTCGACTGAAGACCAGTCTCGTTCTGGGCTCCCTTCAACATCAAGAACTGACAACATCGTTGAGAAAATCAACACTTTGGTTCGTGAAGACTGTTGTCGAACCATTGATCAATTAGTTGCGATGTCTGGGTTTATTTGGAGTTCAATCCAGAGGATTTTATCGGAGGATTTAAGTATGAGAAGAGTTTGCAGCCAAACTCATGACGAAAAACAGTATGACACCGATAGCTCACCTCCCCCCCCCCGCTATTCACCGGATCTCGCTCCCTGCGACTTTTTTTTGTTCCCCCGATTCAAAAGGGATATGAAAAGTAAATGTGTTGAGACTGTGGAAGAGGTGAAACAAAAAATCGCTGGATGGACTCTAAAGAGCATTCCATTAAATGAATATCAACAATGTTTTGAACAATGGAAACGATTGGAGAAGTGCATTGCTGTCAATGGTAATTACTTTGAAGGTGACCAAAATATGGTGTAAAAATATTAAAAAATATGGAGTTATGACCAAATTCCCGTTTTTTGGGGTCCCTCTTACAGTGAAACCTCTCAAATCCGAACTAATTGGGGCTGAAGCTTGTTCGAATTTCATTTTGTTCGGATTAGCCGAAAAATGTCAAAATTCAATAGCCAGCCAACACTACCATACATTATATTGTAAAAAGGTGGCTGGTTTTGTGTGCATCGAGTAAGGTTAGTGATCTTGACTGATGATTGGGCAGGCATGAGGCCATTGTCGTTAGGGCAGGCCTGCACTAAAAATACAGTAGAACACTGCAGTCTAGTTCCGGTTATTAGACATTAGTCAGCTTGCGTCTGTTGTACTGTGCTTATCGATGTGCTGTACCTGCTTACTTTAATTTTGTGTTTTCCGTTTTTGTTTGAGTTGTTACATTTTTATTTTATTGTTAACTGTATTGATAATTGTTTTTATTATTTCAAGCAAAAACACAGTTTGTGTACCATAGAACAAAAAGAAAGTTTTAAAACGTCTCGATACAGGAGAGAGTTTAACTAAGTTGGCTGCCGAGTTTGGGGTAAGCAAAGCGACAATGAGTAATTTGAAGAAAAATCTCGTGAAAATAGAACAGTTTTGTCGATTATGCTTCGTAGAACAACACACATCAGCTACAACAAGTGATGTCATGTTCATGCAACAATAGCACACTATTGCCTCCGCGGGAAGGTTTTTGTCACTTCGGCAATTGAAGATAACAGATTTCAAGTGAAAGAAGTAGTTTTTGTGTGATGATATTTTTATTTACAGTAGTTTCTTTTGTAATGTGATTAATCTAAAAAAATACTATAATACTGAAGCTAACTACTTGTTCTGTGTTTCAATCCTGAAAATTTACATAATTAAGCAAATATGCACAGTACCTGTACTTTATACTTTATTTAAGTTATATACAGTACTGTAGTAATCGTAATGAACTTTTTTACTTTTTGTTTAATTTATACTAAAATAAATGATTTTGTTTCTTACTTTGCATGTTTTTTTCACATCTAAATTAGCCACGAAAACCTGTTCGGATTTTTCAGGATTTCTGATTTGAGGGGTTTCAGTGTGTGAGTGTGTGTTAATCTGGTTGTTTATTTTTTTTTAATGTGTGTTAATTAATTTTGCCATCGAACTGATCCCAAGGGAACCGAACTAATAAACCACTCTAACCACACAAACTAATAATAGAATTTTCTCTTGCTTGTTCGAGTGTATAAAGTTGTGTTTCAAAAATAAATGGTCATTAAAAAATTTTTAGAATAAATAGTAACTAGCTGATTAATGAATGAATCCACATCATTTCTTCTTACTGTTAATAATCATATCTATATGCAGTAGTAAAAGATATTCTAATGTCTCTATTGGATTCGTAACAACCAGAAAAACCTGAGAAGTGAGAAGTATGTCCATCTAAAGGCAGCGATAGACAAGAACTAATGGCCAGTTGTCACAGCTTGTAAAATAGTTGTGTTTGTGTCTTCTATTACTGGAAGACCCCGCTACATGCACAAACAAATTTCCTTTAATATTTTGACCGGGGAGTTACATTTTCTTTTTCTTTAATTATTATTATTTATTAATCTGAAATTTTTGTTCTTTATCTCTTTCCATTTTCCCACAAAAGGTGTGAAAACTATTAATTTTTTATTTTGGTGTGGAATTTATTTTTTATTCAATTCGTCATTGCTTTCATATATCTTTAATATCTTTGTATTAATTACGTTATATTTTTAAAGTTCTTGGATTTTGAGCAATTTTGAAATTTTTTCCTTTTCTTACTTTGTCTTTAACTTTAATTACGTCAATTAATATGAAATATTAGTATTAGATATGAATTGCGTACAACTTGTACTATCATTACATATTCTTAAAACCGTTTAATTCATATTTTCAAAATTCATCAAAAAACTAATTTTTTAATTTCAAAATGACTAACTCAGAAACTCACCGTTTCAACGGGTACGCGAATTGTGATGTCAGACCGAAGTCATAATTCACTTCCACAAACTCGTTCAAAACAGCAATGCTTGCTTCTACTGTACAAAATCCTTGCATGTTAAACTGTATTCTAATTTTCTCCAAAATTTGTCAAACACAGTTCTCATACAACGATATTTCTGTTGCAGTACATGTAAAAAAAATGGAACATACGAAACTACATTTATGTTTACTGTAGTGTATATTATTCTGTTAAAACCATTGAATCCGATTAAAAGTTCTGCACAAGTGATTACAAATTTCATTGTTTTAGAATAAACTTTTTCTTCAGAGATAAATTTTACCAAAATACTTACAAATTCCGTAGGAACATGCTTCAATTATACTTTATTTTTGTAAGGTAATTAAATATAAAATGTGGTCTACTTTTTAAATTTGTGACTTTTTCATTAAGGTACGTAAATGTGTTTAAATAACAACTTTATATAATGTGTGCCTTTAGCAAATGAGCAACAAAAACAAACAGTATTTTCTTTCTTCTGTTTTATTTGACACATGTTGAAGGCAACAGGATGAATGAAGCAAATCTATTTCCTGTTAACTTTCAGATAGGCTATCTCACCTTCCAAAGATCTGCATTGTTTATTTAACTTGCAAAGAAGGTTATTAGTATGTTAACACAGAGTTTAATCTAAAACTCATGTAGTTCTATGTCTGATCTTCCCATAATTTTTGTAGGTTTTGATTTTAACTGTAAGCATGGGACACTCTCCAACCAGTAATTAATAAAACATAATTAAACATTTAATAATAATGAATAATTAATAATAAGAAGCTAGAAATAATAAATAATAAAAATGTAAAATGTATTTGAACAATGAAATGAACTCAATGAAACTTAAAGATTACTTATAAACAATTAAATATTGACAGTGAAAGCTTGAATTCAAAATGTGCACGTAAAATGAAATAGACTATAACCTTCAAAGTAATACAAACGTTGCAAGATGAATCTTGTGGACGTTGCAAAATAAATGACAAGTCCGTGCTGTTAGAAAGTTGGACCCTGTAGAATATTTCCCATGAGCCTTTGCGGGAGCGTCTTCTCAAGGAAGAAGGAAGCGTTGCTAGCATCAGTCTTTTTGGAACCGCCTTGGTGGGCAGTCGTATTGACCTGACGGCTGGAGAGATTCAAATTAGCAACAAAATGGAGCACGTTTAGTATTTGTGATGAGAGTTACGATGAGGTGAGATGGTTTAGGGAATATAAAGTGAAAATGGACTGGCTTCACGTGAGTAAAGTGTCAAAAAACAGTAAAAGTAATCATTAGGAAATCAGAATCGGTGTTAAAATGATCTAAAAATACAAAAACTTTCATTCAGGTTTTGCACATGTTTAGAGTAATTTGTATTCTTTTATAAATGAAATTTAGACTTAAGTAATTCATATGATTATATTTAATAATGTTTTATTGTTTAAATTTAAATCTAATAAAATGAGATATTGTTGAATTAGGAATGACTGGCTAGATTCATTGTGTGTAAACCACTGTCACGTGTATGGAAGCAACCTGTAAGTACAACCAGAATGTTAACCCTACCCTAGGTAAACTAACATAATAATTTAATTAATAGTTTTGTAAGGACGCAGACTTGCAAAATAGTTCAACTTGATTTTAAATAAAAGTAATAAAAACCACAATTTAGAGATAACTACACTTACATAACTGGCAATAATTATAGCCTTTTAAAAACCAGACTACACACAGTTAAATTACCCTAAGCTATACACACAGATTTTTAAAAAGTGTAAGACATTAAAGCAAAATATAGATACGTTTGATTTCCAGTTTGACAATCCTAGAAAATTTTCGATTTCAAATAAAATAAAAAATACACCAATTCTGAAAAAAATAGTTTTCTGTTAGTGTTTTAGTAATTTGACTAGTTTTTTTTACAAATAATGATCAAGCAATTATATCAGAAATAATTGTACTATTATTGAAGTCAGAAGTAAACCATACTTTCTCCTACTACAGGAGACTGTAAAATATGTGTAAATGGGAAGTTTTGTCTGTTGAGGTGTATAGACCTTATAACAAATTAATACACCCAATCAAGGCGAACTAGTTTTCCCACCTCATTTCTACTAGACTTAATGCTAGTCATTCTGATAACACTTTGTTAATTATGTTATTAAATACTTAAATTTTTCTTAAAATAGTTAACCGAAATTCGCACTCCGTAAGTTCACATATTCATGAATTTTATTACTCTTATTTACCAAACCAGAAGTTTTTTCTTTTATTTGGCTCGATTTTTTCCATGTTTCCTTTCTTTCCTTTACTTCACCCATAAAGTCTACATATCCATAATTAATGGTCTGTAATAAAATATGTAATTGTTAGAAAGTACATGAATGAAATGGGTTTGTAACATAATTTCACACCAAAGGAAGTTTGTATCCTTTAGCTCGATCGAGAGTGTCTATTGCCTGTCAATTACAGCTACTTCGCCTTTCCCACTACACAAGTTTCCCATTCCAAAACAAAAGATCGACATTATACTCATATAATCTAAAATTTATCGGAAGCTTTAAAAAACTTGAGATCAACAACAATTTGAGCTCGAAAAAGATCTGATAAAATTTTGAGCTTTGTCAGCTAGAACTAGAGCTCGTAAAAAACTTGAGATTGGTAAAATCTCAAGCTCGGTGGAAGCTCAAGCTTGGCTTGATTTACCCGAGACTCGGCTCAAAATAAAAAATCCGGGCTTACACGCTTAATTTTTGGCCAGATTTTTCGAATTTTGGACTATTCTGTGTTCGCCTACACTGAGCTGATGGAGGGGGAAGTCTGAATAGAAAACGTCCTATGTTAACCCTCCAACCGGCACGGCGACCTACAGTAGGTCGCCCACGTGCTCCCAAGTGATTTCACCAACTCTTAATCACGTATTTTGCCATTCAACGTTACGCCCACTTAAAATTGTCCCATTGCAATAAATAAAATACCGTTGGAAAGCTAATGTTCCGTAGATGCATATCATGCAAAAAAATTACCACAAAACGTTATAAATAATATTCCAAAAATTGGTGAAGTTCGAGTATTTTTGATGCGTAAAATCGTAATTTTCAACTCTGCGCCTTTTCGTATAGCGCGGCTCCATTTTTCCTCATATGATTACAACTCTATTTTTCTGTCATTTAAGTCAACTAAAACACTGTTATATAGATCACATGTTTCTCTTTCTAACCATAGATTACAAATTGTTCTGCGTCTAACAGATCCAGAGATATTCGTACTTGAACATAGAACAAACCTGACAACAAGAAATTCATTTAGCATTCGATGCGCTTTACAAAAAGACGAAGTTGATATCTCTCTGTTTTTAAAATTATTTTTCTTTTTACTCTATGTTGTAGGGGAAATTCCATTCTATAAGTTGGTACCACTTGAGTTGAGGAATTGCTTACTAATAATTTGTTGTTTTGAAGTCCAAACGTAGTAAATGTCTGACGTGAACACTATAATATTTGGCGTGGCAAATATTGGTTTTGGGATTAGATTTTTGTTATTTTGAAGGTTTGTTTATACAAATTGTATATAAATTGTGTATACAAGTTACAATATATGTGTTTTTATTTCTAAAGTTTGTTTTTGAGTGAATTTCGAGTGTGTATATGGAATAACCTATAAATAACAATGGTAAGTTTAGGCTATAAGCATATTTTCTTATATTTAGTGTTTTATATGAGTATACAAGTGAATATGTGTGTTATTCTTTGTAAAGTATATTGTATTAGTAAAATCTAATGCTTTTGTTTTAGGCCTAGCTTTAGAAAAATACTAATTATGCCTAAAAGTTTGACATGTCACCCTAACCTTCAAGCGCCAGAATACAAATTTTTGAAAAATCGTCATTTCTATTTAGAATATGTAACATATTATTATTTTTTTCCCCTAAATATATTCACAAATATATTAGAAATCTCAAGTAACGCTTAAAAAAAATGCAAAAAATGTATTAGTATGTTTTTGATCACCATTTCTGTGAAATTTCTGCTTCGTTACTCTTAGATTTTTTGGTATTTGACCAAAAAACTCCAAATGTGATACATGTAACTTTTTTTGCACTACACAACTAAATTCTATGCACCTTTCTGGACATGATATATAGAAGTTCTGTATAAAATATATTTTACTATTTTTTATGTTTTTTGGAAAAAATAAAGAGAAAATTCAGTTTTTTCGTATATATTTTTTTAAATTTTTAAAATGTAACATTTTTTTCTTTTTTTTTCTAAATATATTCAAAAATATTACACAAAACTTTTGTATATCTTAGAAAAAGGTAGTAAGCTATTGATTTAGGGTGATACAGATTTTTCTGAAAAAAAGTTAATATCATTTTTGACATCTAAAATACTTACTCCAAAACCGTTTCAAAAAAATTTTTTTTTATTACATAGATGAATTCTATGCATCTTACTGAGAAAAATGATGTCTTATAAGTTAGGTTTTGTATACAAACAATATATTTTATTAATTTTTAAACAAACGAAGAATTTTCAAGACAATTAACATTGCCGGTTGGAGGGTTAAAGAATGTTCAAGATAGAGTGGAATCTGAATTATTCAAACAATAATCCAAAAAACTCTAGACTATAATTTTAAGGAATAAATTGTGTAAGTTTTTACACATGCATACTTTTTAATTTAAAATCAAAATACAAAGCTGTAATTAATAAACCCTATATCAGTTTCTATCCATAATGTAATTTAATGTAATAAAATAAAGATGTGAGTGTAAAATTGACTTAATATTTTCCCCAAAACTCACAACTATATTTAGTACCGTTTTAAATGGTACTATTTTTAATTAATAATTCTTAATTACTATTTTTAATTAATAATTCTTAATTATTCCGACAGCTTTTCACCACTACATCTGTCAGAGTATCAAGATTCTACTGTACATTGTAAAAGATAAATAATTCACAACTTGCCTCGTTAACTGGTTGAATAATTTCCTTAATCCTAAGAGTTAATGTCTGCAATAGCTGTTCAAGATGTTGAAGTGCTTGATGTGTAGGTATATGTACAGGAGCACCACAGTTGTTGCATCGAACAAAGTTGTCAAAGCAACTAAACGTTTTAAACTCCATTCTGTATAGAAACATTTGACACATTATTGTTTGTTTTCAAGATTGTTATTGTTAAAATCTGTAAGAATATTTATTTAAACTACATCAAAACAAAAAGTAGATATTTCTTTTATCTTTGGTGATTATATATAAAAATCTGCCTTTCCTAGCTTCGTCTTATAACTACTCAACATGTTTCAAATATAGTCCATCTTCAGCAAAATATTCTAATCTGCTTTGCAAAGTTCATTTTTTATACTGTTGTGTTCCTCTCTCTCCAATTTTAATTTATGTACTTGACTCTAACTTCGTATTAGGTCACTGACAGAAGTCTTCTTGAATATGCAATAATATTATAAGTTTATTATATCTATATTTTATGTGATTTTCAAACAAGATGTATAAGTGTGTATTAATTTGCTTACTGACCAAGTAAAGCTCGGTCTTGTTTTAACTTGATCGGTCTGTAATTTTGTAGGTTTGTTATACAGATACAGCCTAATATGTTAATCAATTTGTATAACATTTAGGAATAAGGTACTTTATAAGCCAATGGATGTCTGTACAAAACTTTTAAAACATTTCGTCTGTAATTTTGTGGGTTTGTTATACAGATACAGCCTAATATGTTAATCAATTTGTATAACTTTTAGGAATAAGGTACTTTATAAGCCAATGGATGTCTATACAAAACTTTTAAAACATTTCGTCTGTAATTTTGTGGGTTTGTTATACAGATACAGCCTAATATGTTAATCAATTTGTATAACATTTAGGAATAAGGTACTTTATAAGCCAATGGATGTCTGTACAAAACTTTTAAATTTTATTTTCTGTTTAGAGATGTAGGCCACTCAAAACAGTTAATCCAGGGTTTCAAGGCATGATCGCAAGTGCTCTGACTATGAATACATCACTCTCAAGTTTTAAATATAAAGGTGTAAACTAGACGTAACAATCAGTAAAAAAGGACTTTAAATGAAATAAGCATTGCAAAAACATTGCTCAAGCTTTCTCACTCACCTATCCTCAAAACCAAATAAAACATAATCAAAAATAATCATCACCAAAAGTGTCAGTTTGGTAGTCAAAAAGTGACCATGGACACCATGTTTGAAAGAAATATGTATAGTGTTTTCTCTATGCCATAAACTTGTCCTCGACGTAAATCACTTTTTATTCAAATCAAGCTTATAATAAAAGGTTCATTTAATTTTTTTACCAATTATTTCTGAACCATAATATTATTTGGATTGTGATTTTGTACATAGTTTGGGTCATTCACATTCACATTTAAATCTTTTATAATATCACCACGGGGCAGATTCCCCCCCCTGATTATTCACTGAAATTTTTTGAGATGGCCATCAATATGTTTTGCTTAACTACACTTGAGCAAAATTGTATCAAAGTTGAAGCCTGAAAAAATATGGCAAAATTATTTCCACATACAAAATTTGACTAAAATAGGTCTTATGTATTTGGGCTGTAGAACACCTTGTGTTTTTTTAATACATTCAATAAATCTATAGTGAGACTCTTTAAGCTTCCAATAATTGGGCCATCGCCACTGAATCTCACGGTGTGGGGGAGGGGGGGATAAAGGATAGTTTTACAGTTAAGGCAGTTACAGCATTCCAGGGTTTATACACATCGATGGATACACTATAATATTTACTACCAGGTGTCCCAATGAATTTTAAATCACAATAATAACGAAGCAAGAAGCAACCCACTTATTAAGCATTAACTTTATTATTTCTCCTTGCACTAGCAGTATCAACATTGAGTTTACAAGAATGATTTATTGAATGTAGGCTATTTAAAAAACACAATGCATGAAGTTTACTGTATACAGAACCGTTGATAATTTTCTCATTTTAAAGTTTAATTTTATACATTTTCATAACTTCTAATATATTTAATTTCTTGCCATTTTAACAAAATTTATTAATTTCATAGCTACATTAATATTATATATATTTTTAAATAGTTATTTTTTATTAGTTTCCTTAACTGTAAAAGTCATAGAACTTTATCTTTTTTTATTATGCCACCTTCATTTAAATTTGTTTTAATCTTTATTATATTATTTTGCTTTAATATACAAAGACAAGATTTAGAAAACATGTCAGTACAGCTTCTGAAAATGGCATCAAGCTGAAACATGTCATGAAATGTATTGAAGATAGATAGGGGAGACAGATATACCCTCGCAAATATATAAAGAAACTGGTATGGTAAGAAAAAAGGAAAAGGTTGTAACAATTATTTCTTATAATTAATTAACTAATATTAATTTATTTCTCTAGAGGTTATTCTATACAGTTTACTAGTTGCTAAAAGCTCTTAAGCAATTACAAAAAGAATTTTAATTCATATAATGAAAACAAGAATCAAAAATATTGTACTTAAGTGGAGATATTTTATAACTAATATCCTACACCAAATTTGAATAGACAATATAATAACAACACACATCTATTAATTATAAATCATAATAATTATACATAATATATTAACAATAGAGAATTCAACACTGAATCAAAGTCATTCAACATTCAACTTAACCAGCATGCGTACATTATGGTAAATAAAAAATATGATAGATTTTTTTTTTATTTTATTTTATTTTTTTTTTATTTTTTTATTTTTTTTTTAATGTTTGTAGCACGATAGTGGACACACAAATTGAGATAGTTATTTGAAAAATGTGTTAACTTTTGATTGCAAATATAGAAAGTTATTGAAATTTCAGTAATCTACTGAAAATTTCTCAAAATGATAGCTTTTTAAATAGTGTTGAGACCACTACATTTGAGTAATTTATTAACACACTAAATTTAATATACGTGCAGATTTATATTCTGCATATAAAAATACCAACCTACCTCTCTATGATGAAAAATAACAAAGGTATTGCAAAAATTAAGAAAATATGATATTTGCATAGTTCAAGGCTTCTAATGAATTTTTTTCACACACAATATTTTCTATTTACATAAAAGACACAAATTTATGTCATGAATATTTAAACCATTCTCTTATTCAAAAAATAATAAAGCTTCAGTTTATTTTAGTAAATTATCATTAATTTGGATTCTAGTAATCTGGAAGACAACCTGTGTTCCATAATAATAATCATATAAATACGAAAATCTGGTAAAACGTAGGTTGAAATCGTATGAATCACTAGAGCATTGTGGTGAATATACAATGAAAGAAAATTTTCCAAAACCACAATAAAACACTAACAACATAAAGACTGCATAGTTATGTTTATTCTACCTTATATACATTTCAATAGGACTGCTATCATCTTCAGGGGTACAATACACACTTACTTGAATAACTATGTTTACTACTGCAGTGAGGCATTCCCCTCACCAATCTGATCCCCTCGGCCAATCACAGTTGCCCTCGTCACACATCATGTCAATGGGTGTAGCAATTCCTGCTGCTTTCTAATACGTTTTAAGAATATATAACTAACATAACTAATGAAGTACACTTAAAATCATAGTATGAAAAGTATATAAATAAATTAACTAATAAAATGGTTGATAATAATGAAATAAATCTAACTTAACTAATGGAGTGACATCTAATATCTTGGCTTCAAAAAGGACAATAGTGAGGAACTAGGAATAGGCCCTTTATCCGCATTCAACAACAAATTACCTTCAGCTTTAGAAATGTAGATACTTTCAAAGCTATCTAGCAATCTGTTATTGATTACTTCTTTTTTCAATTTTACATTACACTCCATTAGTTTTGTTATTTTTATTTTATTATTTATTTATAGTTTATTTAAACATTTTTCATACTACGATTTTAACTATACTCCAATAGTTTTATATTCTTATATTGTTACCACGCCCATTTGACATGATGTGTGATGAGACCAACTGTGATTGGCCGAGGGGAACATAGTTATTAAGGTTAGTGTGTATTGTACCTCTGAAGATGATAGCAGTGCTATTGAAATGTCCATAAGGTAGAATAAACATAACTAGTCTTTGTGTTGTTAGTATTTTATTGTGGTTTTGGGGAGTTTTCTTTCATTATAGGTTGAAATAGCTAGAAAAAAATTGTGATAAATACAAACGAGTTTTTCATTTATAAATGTAAAAATAAACTTTAAGACTTAAATACAAAACAAGCATGCTTAATCAATTTAATATAAATGAGTGGTTACGACCCACTGTGAACCACTATATATAATGGTTAACTACTATAATGCAATGTTGGTAGCTTTATCAATTACCACGTCTAACAAATGCATTTATTGTATCAGCAACCAATAGTAGCATTAATTGATCTATATTATCATATGGTATTTAATACAGCATTCCTACAATATTACTTCAGTAAACAACTAGAAAAAAAAAGTTATTTCTACGATATTTACAAGGAATATCAAGAAAGTATTTCTTTAATGTTTCTAAATATTGCTATTTCAGCGTGAAGTGTGTGTCTTGAATAAGTTGATTTGTTTCCAAAGTAGTGACACTAACAAGCAGACTAAAGCTTTCAGACATTCGAACATCATGTACATATTTTAGTGTGTAATGTTTAAGAAAATTGATATGTCTGCCACTTATGAAAGTGGTCTTTGACCCGATTCTTGATAGCAAAGAACAATAAACCAGCTGAAATTCAGTCATATTTGTAACTTTCCTGGAGCACATACAATGAGTGATTCAATGGTATGAAAATGGAAGTAACTTTTTAATGAAGTATGTGAAAATGTGCACAGTGATAGACAAAGCAGGTGACCATCTTTGCTGACTGAAGATTCAGTACATACAATTGAATAGAAGATTAGAGAGAGAGGAGATGATTTAACCATTATATCACTTTCACAAATTATTTCATGTTCACGATATTGTATCCGAGGAACTGCAGTATCAAAAGATGTGTGTAAGATTTGCGCCAAAAATGCTTACGGAAAAATACAAAAAGAAATAGCAGGGCAATTCTGAGACACAGAGCGAACAAGGCAAAGATTCCTTAAGTTGTATATTAATTGGAGACGAAACATGGGTACCACATACTAACCCTGAATTGAAACAACAGCCCTCTGTGGGGAGTCACACTTCATTGTCATCAAGGGCAGAATAAAAAAAGATTTGACCTACTTGGAAGATCCTATACCAAGTGTTTTGGGAGAGACAAATTCTTTTGCTTGTGTCTTGCCTCAAACTTTCACAACCAATACCGTTTTCTATTGCAAAATTCTTAAGAAGACACTTGTCACAAGATCCAGATTAGGATGTTTACCGAGGGCAATGTCCGTTCAAACACTGCCGCTGTAATGCAACATCTACTCGGAAACTTCTCCTGGGAATAATTCGATAATCTCCATTATAGCCCAAAATCTGCAACAAGTGATTTTCATATGTTCCAACATCTGAAATCCTCCTTTATTGACCCCCCAATTCCATGAAAACAATGAGATTAAACCAGCTGTTAACATGTGGTTTCCTTGAAGGTAGCATTTTTCTATGACAAAAAGATAACTCTTGGTGCCTCAATGTACCAATAGTGAAAACTACGTCGAAAAGTAATGTAGGTTATATCAAATAACAATGAAAATGGTTTGGAAGTAACTTCTTGTTTTTCTTTGATAGCCCATCAGAACTAACTTTCAGGATACTTGTGCTTATTGCATTTTAATGAGTTTTATACCTGAAACAACAACCCTACCTTTACATAGTGTTTTTTCTTTCTTTTTAATATAGGCTACATTTGTTTTTTGTTTGTATATATTAAATTGGTATACATAAGTTTAGAGAGGAAATATCACAACTTTAGTATTAATTATTTTATTTTATTTATTTTTTTAAATGTTAAAACTAAAATAAAATTTATTTAATTAATGTCAATTTTCTAAATTAAAAACTTATTCAGAGCATTTTAGAAATATAGGGAAATAATTTAGAATGTGATAGAGGACATCCAAATATGTAAAAATGTCTATGAAAACTTTTCTGAGGAATGCTTTGTTGTTCATTTATTTGTCTGTATCTCAATCCGGATTAATTTCAGTTATACCCTTCAAACTTTGTACAGAGGTGTATATTATCATGTTTTATTAGTCTAGAGCTACAGCTGAATAAAATATTAAGATAGGAACATGAAGTTCAGTATAGTGTATTCATATAGAAACCTTCTGAAATTCAGAAAAATTAAATTGAAAATTCTTTTAAAACAATTTTTTGGTCCTATCTCGTATTTGATTTAACTTACAACTCACTAAGTTACATAAAAATTTACAGATTTCCATTCTCTACAATGACAAATAGCAAATTATTGTTAAAAAAAAGAAGTTTTGAACTCTGACCTTCTAAGAAAATGTGATATTTATATAGTTATGAAATCTAGCAGGACTGAGCACAAACACAAGCGTAGTGAGTGGTGACTTCACTTTAACATAAGTGAAGTGAGTAGAATCTTTTTAATATATATGTATCTACAACGCTCCTTGGCCCCTAGCCGATATCAAGAGAGAATGATTTACACAATTAAGTGGTTCAGAACCACTGTTTTAATCCTCGAACTGCCCTGTATATTACTCTTAAGTGGCAAGTTTTTAAAAGGGCACAAAAAATAGTAATATAATGCTAAATCCAACTTGTAAAATACCATTTTTTTATAGAAAGGTTCATAGAATTTACTTATGTAATAAAAAAAAAGTTAGTTGTAAACACTTTGGCAAAGTGATGTGGTTAGAAACACTAATTTTATCCTTTTAAATATTACTATTATTGGTATTTTAGTTATGTGGAAATAAAAAATCAGATTATTAGCTTTACATTAATGCCAAATTTATTGCGATTGGATCTACATTTAGTGTACGAAATGTTAAATTGTATATTGTATGATGAGTGTAGTGCGTTGTAGTCAGATGCCACTTCCAGGGTTACAAACTTACCCTATTGGGCAAGAACCCTTAATTTACTAATATAATTTAAAAAATTCTCCAAGGTCACACTTTTAAGCATTACATTTAGAGGATCTAATTGTATTACATTTTATGATGGGGCTGGGTAAGTACCATGATGGACAGAACAACTTGTTTCATAAAGTAGAATTAAGAACTAATAGGATTCTTTTCAAAGTTTGGATTTTTTTTTTTTAAATATACAATATTGTTGGTTTGGCCTATTTGTATGAGGTATACACATTTTAAAATAACCATCAATTAATATTTTGAACATTGGACTGTGCTGCACAGTTGTCTTGTAATAAAAAGAAATTGTTTAGTCTATAACCGATTTAGACCTAGACATAACACTATTCAAAACAAAAATGTAAACACCTCACAAAGGATTTGTTAGGTATTGTTTGATCCACAAATGATTTAAATGCTTTTACATTCTCTCATAACTAAATAAATTGTGTAAATAGTAAAAAGCATAAATTCTTAAATAAATGTTGCTACTGTACAAAATTGTAATCTGCTCAACTGGTATGTTTTTATGAGGATAAATATCTATATCTCAATTATTGCATATCCTATTGTACCCTAAAAAATATTGTTAGATTTGTCTGTACAAATGTGGACATTCTTGTATATCATTCACAAAACAAACAGTTTTTGTGGAATTTAACATTAAAGATTTGAAAATAGTTACCATTTTAAACTTTCTACACTGAATTATGTTTTATACATTAATTATTAAACATGATAGTATATACTTGTATGCAACATTTAACACATTCGCTGCTATTCCTAAATATAATTAATTAAAATAACATGCTCAGAAGCTAAAATCATACCATAGCACACACACACAGCACTATGACACGCTGTGGTGGTACACAGCGTTATGATTTCGTACCGCCCACTTGGGGTGTGGAAAGCATCTGGTATGATTTCATACCAGCCGCACTGAACTTATTAAAGTTTATACCCCAAATAGGTCCTTAGTTAAAGACCGGATTTTGTGAAAAACAATACACACATACAGATAAAAAACAAAACGTTTCTCAGCAACGTTGGCATGAAACATTTTATTTCGGTTGATGTCCTACATCACCTCCCAAATCATTTCTCTTATCTCTTGAAACACTCTGTATATATAAACTATACCTAATTCTCTCAACATTGGATGAGTTGCTGTAAGAAAAACGAAACAACTGACCTCTGAACTAAACAGTGGTTTTTTCTATTTTTAAATCATTTTAACTTTAATATGTTTCAGATTTAATATATTTTAACAATTTCACCACACAAAAGCGCTACTCATTTCAAATACTTGTAAATAACAAAAAATATTTTTTAATTTACGTTCCTTTTTTGCAAATAAACCAAACTATATGAGCTTAATTTATATAAACCAATAAAAGCATAAAACTTGCCTGAATTGATCCATTTCGGCAGAGACTAAGTCCATGAACGTGGCTAGCTTATGTGTTGTTAATCTAATTGCAAAGGAAACCAAGAGTCACATTATAGAGCATGCATTAATAGGGACAGAATAAATTTAGTCAAAACTATAATAAAACTACACAATTTTTCAAATTAAACTTTTTTAAACTTTATAAATATTTTAACTTTTTATTAAATTTATAAAATATTATTTGGAAAATATTTTCAAACGCTAAATAAAATTTATATGAACATTGAATAAAAAAAAGTATCTCTAAATATTAAAACAAAACTAAAATGTGAATCTAAAGTCACCAATCGTTGAAAATGGATAATTCACACAATTTTATGACCTATTGGTTTATTTTCTCTGTTGATAGAAATAATAACATGATTAAAAATAATAAGCCTATATTTGGACTTAGAAATAAGTAAGATAACCACCAATAAACACATAAACTTGCCTGAATTGATCCATTTCAGATGAGAAAGTCCACATAACATAGGCAAGCAAAATACATCTCTTTGGTATAATTTTATTTATATTATTAGATCAAAATATGAGAGAAAAACAAACCTAATATATGAAATAAAACCCTGAAAAAGGTTACAAGGGAAAATAATCCATTCTGATATAACAAGAAAAGAGAAATACATAATTTGTAATTTTTATTTAAGTTTTACATTAAAAATTAAAATCTAACACTTATCTTACACTAACAATCAACAAAGAATATATTTTATGTTGATGATATCACTACAAATTAAATTTTAAATGAACCAAGGAATGTGAGATAAGTGCCAATTTTTTCTTAAAAATAAATTCTTAAAAGATTAATTCTTAATCTTTGAAATGACAGATACTGGGTGTACGGCGCATTGTTGTATAATTCTAATGCTGGACTTATGGTGCATTCACAGACTTTTCAAAATTTTGATATAGCAAATATTAGTTTGTTTTGAATTTTATAAAAATTGGTATCAATCGATAAATAAATATTCAAACTGTCTAGCGACACAAGATATGCTAATTCTAGACTAATTTGGTACTTATAGCATTTTAAAAACAGCTGTTTTATTATTATATAGTTGTTTTATTATTGGATCAGACATTTTTAGTATATTTATTTCTTGCTGTTTATATTTGTTTGTAAATAGATTGTCATTATTATACTTTTTTCAATATTATTTTATTGTGTTGATTGTGTTGAAGGTTAGTAAATTGCTAAGTGTACATTTGATTTATTACACTGCATAAGTGTGGAATTTTTTTTTTTTAATTGTTCTCCAGTTTTCTAAATAAAATGTGATATATTTATCAAAACTTACATACATGATATATAATTTATACAATATGTGTGTAATGTTTACAAAAATTTGTGGTATAAGATAGAAAAAATTGGTTAGGCGGTTTTTCATTTTTTGGGGGATTGTGTCTTTGGGGTAAGGATGTTACATGGCCACCACTGTACAACGAGCTGAGTGGTGCGGCTCTACTTGTATGGAGGGGGGTGTTGTGCCCCATCCAAGGAGCCCAGTATTTAATAATAAATCAAAAAGGATTACAAATTATATTTTTCTATAACAAAGAACCACAATAGTCAAGTAGAAGTAGAAGTAATAGAAGTTTATTGAGTATAATATATTATATAAACCTTTTTTACAAGCACAATGTCATTGTGTGTGTATATATATATATATATATATATATATATATATATATATATATATATAACTTATTTATAAACTTAAAACAAGCACTTGATAAAATAAACAGAAGAAAAACATCACCTCTACTGATCGAGTTGGGATTACCGAAGAAATTAATAAGACTTGTAGTGGTGACTTCAGAAAGGTCCAAAGCTTGGGTACTGATATAGTCAACCATCTAAGAAATTAACTGTAAAACTGGAACGAGGCAAGAGAATGACCTATTCACGATAATTTTTTAATTGATGTTGGAATTTGCATTATGAGGAGCATGTTGGGGGATGTACATAATTACCAAATTACAGCAGATATCAGCGAATACAGATGACATTGTAACCAGAAGAGAGAATGAAATGAAAATGCTTTCTTAGAGTTAGAAGGAGGAGCCAGTAAAATGGGACTAATAATCAATGACAAGAAGTACCTACAAATATCCAAGATACATCCAGTAAAATGGGACTAATAATCAATGACAAGAAGTACCTACAAATATCGAAGATACATTCAGTAAAATGGGACTAATAATCAATGACAAAAAGTACCTACAAATATCCAAGATACATCCAGTAAAATGCTACTTAGTAATACAATACAATTTTGAGAGGATTAATAGCTTCACATACTTCAGAATAATACAAACAATAATAACATTATTAGAGAGAAGAGATAATAGAAAAATCGTAGCTGGTAACAAATGTTACTTTACTTATAAAATGAGGTACTAACACCACTAACGACCTATGCTGTAAAGCATGGACCCTAATAAAAGCTAAATAGAATAAACGTAGTGAGGTCTTAAGGAAATTTTTGATCTTGTTTGAAGGGGAATAGAACTTGAGAATTAAATTAGAACCAACCAAGAAAATAATATGTTGATTGGAAATGCATATATTGTTAGCTCCAAAAGTTACATTGGTTAGGACATTTCTGAAGATTGAAAGGGATGTCAAGAAAATATATACAAGTGGAGGCTAAAAAGGAATAGGTTGTGGGAAAGACCATGAATAAGATGAAATAATAATGAAGAGTATCTGCATACTGTGAAAGTGAACACATGGAGAATGGCTGCTACCCAGAGACATGAATGGAGGAAAATTGTCAAGGAAGTTATAACTGAAAAGAGTTGTAGTCATGATGGAAGAAGAAGATATATTTTTGAAGTAGGATAAAATGTTATATCTTTTGTATATCTTTATGTAAATAAAAATGTAGTCAAACTTCGTAATTTAAATTTTGAAAAATAATTTTCAATTAGTATGTAAAGAAATTTTTTAAATGTCCTGAATGAATTGCTATATATATATATATATATATATATAGCTTTCTGCCTTTTAAGGTTCAAAAGTTACTTAACAATCCTGGAACTTTTTTGACACTGGTATATGTATATACGGGGTGGTAATAAAGTCTGAAGACAGTTAAATATTTTAAAAAATAATGTAGATAGAGCTACAATACTTGGATCAAAGATACAGGACATTGAAACATTTCAAAATAATGTTGTTTCAATAAATAATTGGTATTCCTTTCAAACACGAGAAGACACGCACGCCACCTACCGGAAAAAATGCACAACGGTAGCGATCTAAACAATTGCCTATAAACTATTTTAGACTTTCAACCAGATCAAAATTAATTAAAGCCTTTTATCGAAATTTTAGACCTATGTTACCCATATCAAAATTAATCTAAAGAATCCCACCTATCTATAAAAACCAATATTTATAAAAGAACTATAGTAAAAAGAACGACTAAAAGAAATTTATCAACTTACAAGTGGACACGGAACGGCCTAGAAAGTTATATCAAATGGAAGATCGCCAGTATTTCGGCGATTATAAATAACATTAAAGACGCTAGGACAAAACAAACCTGGCCTATATATGAACCATATATTTCTGAGTATAAAATGTCACCTGAACATACAAAGAAAATTTCAAAATTATTTAGTATTGATGATAAATACAACCAAAGTCGTATCTCAAAGATGGCGGAACAGACATAATATGTGACAGAAATCAAATAAGCCACACCCACCGATACAGCAATCACGTGACCAAAGTTTAGCCCACTAACTAATTTAAAGTGCGGGAAATTCCAACTAGTTTTAGATTAAGACCAAGGTGAAATCGTATTTAGGAATAAGATAGTTTAAATTTAAAGGAAGTTATTTGGAACCCCTCTTAGTATGTCTTCAACAAATTTAAATGTATATCGTAATAGTAGAGTCAACAGTCTTAAATGAAGTTCTTAACAACTTCCTGCTTAACAAATTAGGGTCATGTATTCATTTTCATCAGTGCTACTAATCTTAATCAAGATCACAAAAAAAATGGATAATGTTGAATCTCTATGGACGCTGTAACAATGATTTTTGGGAAGTTTGGTTGGGAGATCCCAAGCTTAATGGACGTTTCCTGACTCAGCTCCAATTTAATGCAATTTAAATAAGTGGAAAAGTATATTTAAATTTTCTATGGAGTGCTGAGAAGTAACACAAATTAAAAGTGATAAGTAACAGTTGAAATTTTTCTAAAAAAAATCTACCAAGGAGCAGACATAATACAAGCTAGTTTCAACAACGTATTTGAGAACATTGGTGAGACCATTCCAATTTATATATTTTTTTTTAAGTCATCCTATATCCCCACTAATAGGCCTAAGTAGCCTACTATCATAAACTTTGAAGCATTAATACACAAAAGTGGAATAACTTATAACAAATATCATACTAATTGAACTATTTTCTATATGCACACCGAGTATTCAAAAACATAGACTTTGTGAACGTTGTGATTGTTGTCTACCATCATTTCACCATTCATCATTTATTTAAAAACTAATCGATTAATATTTTATTATTTTTTATATCTTTGTCAATATGTGTATAATTACCCCACTTCCTTGACAAATTTGCCGCACTGACCCTGTCCCGAGAGAAAGAAACTCAAGTGATAATTAATAATATTCCCCAAAATATAAACTTTAATTGATTGTGTTTTATTGTAATTGTATGTGTAGCCTATGTATATGAATTTTTCACGAGAAACAGACTCTGAGTGCTCTATTTTAAATAATTATGTGTTAAACCAATTCCTCCCAACCCGAGATAGTAAGACTCTAAAATGAACTAATGAAATCTTTCCTTTATGTTATATTTACATATGTTTATGAACTTTCCATAACCTCAGTGTAGTTAATAAGAGACATTTCCTCTTACGTCTCAATTGTTTGATAATTTATTTTTTTATGTTAACTTCAAAATGATTTTATGTATGTATTCTACCGATTAAGTTCGAATGAACTCATAATTTTATTATTTGATGTTTCAAGACAATAAATGACTAATCTTCGTATTACAAATATTTTTTAAATTTTTTTTTTATCAAGGTAAATGATTATATGAGTTAATAATATAACAATATTTATAGAAATGAAGTTTCATTCATTTCAACATAAAACTCTATTTTAACACATATTCAGTGATCCAAGAACTCTTAAGGGGGACGGCCCACAAGGAGTCGGAAGAAAATCTTAAATGGAAGCATAGGTTGATATGCAAATCAAATTAAAGGTCTTTATTAGTAGAATACAATGCTGCAAACCCGACCTCAAACAGACAACCGAGTCAAAAATGGCAGCACTTCAAAGCTTCCTTGAATTTGCAATTTTAGTTAAATTAATAAAGTGATGGATTGTTTCCATTTAAGATTTTCTTCCGACTCCTTGTGGGCCGTCCCTCTGAAGAGTTATTGAATCACTGAATATGTGTTAAAATAGAGTTTTATGCCCTGTAACTTTGTTCCAAGTATTGTAGCTCTATCTACATTATTTTTTTAAATATTTAACCCCTTAAGTGTTTATGTCGGTTTAAGCCGACGCTATAAATATCGATAAAAAGTGCCGCTGTCGGCTAAAGCCGACGCTCTTAACTTGCCCTATTCTATTTCGTTCTCTGTCAAAATATTACGTTGTAGTTGCTAGTATTGCCGCTAGATACTGTTGGCATGCTCTCTAGAGCATAACTTATAAAACTACCGCTTTATTTTTGTTCTCTTTGGATCCGCCGTGAAATTATATTTACAAGGAGTCGCGATACCAGTGAAGCGAATGTGATGTTGGGCTGTGTGCTGCCCCATGTTTTAAAATATATCACACCCCAAAAAATTACTAAACATTAGTAAGAAACTGTAAACAATCTTTATTGTGTGTACTTTTATTTTTAACAATGGTTTTATACATTTTACTTTTTTTAATTGTTAGGTAAATGTGTTTTTAATGTATTTGCAGAAAATTTTTTAATTATATTAAACATGACATTTATACTTTTGATGTTGCTTATATTTTCTTTTAATGCCTATTTTTTAACTTCTAAGTTAACAAACATTAAAATAATCAAATAAAAAAAATAGGCATTTTTGGGTTGATTTAGGCAAAAAAAAATAAAACACTTAAGGGGTTAACTGTCTTCGGACTTTATTACCACCCTGTATATTTTATAATTGTTATGTAATTTATACTGTTTGCCTGTTTTTAACAGTTCCCTATTACAGTGAATACTGATCGCTGCTTGAGTTAATATTGTTCTATATTAAAAAACTCGGCTTAGTAACACCATCAGCAATACAAATACATTTATACAGAATAATAACTAATATTGACTTGAACAACTATCAATAAATACTGATTTCACACACATGCAAACAAACATTCAAACATATAATTTTTTGTTTAAAATACAGTAAACCTTCGATACTTCGACAATCCGTATACTTCGACTCGAGAACCTGTCCAGATATGTCACAAAGCATGCTGTTTGAGCATTCTGACACTTCCAGGGTTCAATTAACAAAAAAGGTTTGATAATGCACTCAAATGAAAGAAATTGAATACAAATACAGTATCGCTTTTCATTTTGTGTAAAAGAAATGTTCTCAGTAATCTCATTGGTCTGTACTGTATATTTAAATGAGGGGTGGGGCTTTATTTGTAAAAATGATCCTTTTCAGTAAAGAAACACAACCCTATTTCCAAGAATACTACTTTGTACACAACTCAATGAAATGACCTTCACAACTGCAGCATTTTTTCCGTGTGATAACGTCTTAAAACTATACTACTGTATACAGTTTTATTTCAAGTAGCTATAAATAAATCAATGAAGTTTTATGCATGAAAATGAAAGTTAAAATGTAATTTTTTGGTAATTTCGTAATACTCGGATTCACATCGGTAAATACGAAAACTCGAAAACATTCCTTTGTGCGCCATTTCTATTTTTACAAACCAAACTTCTGAACTCTTTTTTTTTGATTACCTTGTTTTTTGACTACCTCAGTTAACCTGGAACTCGGTTAGTTGGGGCTCAGAATACCGCGGCTCTAAGGTACTATACTTTTGTTACAGTATTCATTAAAATTGTGCAATTTTCTTATAATATAATATGTGTTTTTAATGCTCCCTATGTTATTAGTGTTTGTCCAATACACTCCCTATAGTTTGAAATTTTGATACTTCGACAACCCCTAAGTCCACAAAGTGTCGAACTATCAAAGTTTTACTGTACTACCACTTTCCTAAAATCATTTTCTTTTCAGTTATGATATGTTATCCATAATATAGGCTATTATAGTTCATGAAAAATGGAAAACATCAAAAAAAAGAAACAAGGGAATCAATATAACCAATCATTTATGTTCCTAGGAGGCACTCTAGGCTCACAAATGATGTACAGAAATGATGGTTTGAGAATATTTTAGTTTATCCATAATAAAAAATAATTTCAAAATTTGTGGTTTTGACATTACGTTACATAGATAGATAATAACAAACTTTGCTTCCTTAATAACCAATTTTGAGTATAATCTAACACAAAGTATACTAATTGTTGTTAGGAACATACTGCTATTACTTTTAAATTGAATATCTCTACAGAGTGAACTGTAAAAATAAGACTAACAAAACTATAGTTATAAACTGATGGTCTGCTTTAGTTTAGGAAACCACTTCAAAGTAGTAGAACAATAACCAATGTGTAATTTCGCATATTTTCCTTGAAGCAACCAAATAAATCACTAATCATTTACAATATATCACAAACAATTCAAATTACTGGTTTCTTTATATTTGACAATTACATCATTTTCTGATCAAATATTCCAAATTTAAATTACCTGGAAGGTCTGATGACAACAATATGCATATCTGGAAACTTTGATTGAAGGAGTAACGCCATGTTGTCGAGATTCCATTTTGTATAGTTTTTATTATCCCTATGGCGATCCATGTTTTCTGGATAATCCTATAAGCAGTTTTATTAAAAATAATAAACAAATTTATAAAAATCATAAATGATGTAAATAGAATTTCTAACTATTAACTAATTTCTCTTTTTGAGAAACAGCTTTTAGATAATCTAACGCAGAACTGAGATCATAAACTATGTACCAATCCACACCTCCAGACCAATATTTGAGAGTTAATTCAGTTTTATATACAGAGCATTACATAAAATATATTCACCCCATAAATTTGTAATACTCTGACACCCAGGAATTCGGCAAGCAAAGAAATCCAACAAAGCTTCAGTTGTTATGAGATGCTGTTTTGTGTCAGTCATTGTACTGTCAACCACCTGTGATGGTTTAAAAATTTTCTGCTAACCTAGCTTGATGAAAGAGGACATCTATGATTAGTAGCGAATCCTGATCATGAAAGGACAATGAACTGTTGTGCTAAGGTTTTTTTTTTTTTTTAATCAAGAACAAAAAATATGAGTTTATTATATTACATCATTTTTATTGGAAAGCAATATTTAAAATATATTTATTTTAAAGTTCTTACTAACCTAAACTTACAACATCAAAATATGGATATATAAGATAATTCTTTCTTAAAGTAACTTAAATTTTTTGATAAAGACAATATCTTTTAAATAAAATATTTCCAAAGGTGTAAAATACATGAAGTTTTACAGAAACGTAAAAATATAAACCAAATCAACATTAAAGTGATCTTAAAAAAATAAAACAAGAGAATTTTTTAGCTGACATTGATGCGAAAGTAATTTCTCCAACAAATTTAGTACAGTCAAGTCAAAAATTGTGTTATCGGGTTGGAAACTGTTCAATTACGTTGAAAAACAGTTGAAAACACTAGGTTTTATACATGATCCATTCAAAAAGTATCCGAACAAAGGAAGAATGGGAGGTAACTTCCAATAGAAGGTGGAGAATATCTTCATGTGCTGTGTTTAGCCAAGAAAACCTGAATCAAGAAATAAGATAATGCTGTGTCAGCTGCCCGGAGAATCTCCAGGTATTATTTTTTTGGTAATATTTTGTGTTTATAAAGCATACTCGTGATGTACCACAATATTGATATTAATATATTTGATTTTAATATTCCTGCACAACTGATGTGATTTTTTTGGTGACAGGGATGTTGAATGTCTCAACTGTGATGGCTACGCCTTGATTTCTGTATCATATTTGTAAACCTACAACTCAGTGATCAAGATCTACAATAGGGGTCGACATTTGTATAGTTTATGTCCTATGAAACATCCTAATTTAGTTGTTTTTACTCCATTTTTAACATTTATGTATGCATTTTTTAGGTTATGAAAGACACCCTTTGTATGCTACATCTTCATTCCAATTGTAATGTACCAGTGTGTAAACGTCCTAATCATCTCCTGAAAGCCTGCTGAATGACTACCACTGAGGTATCGCCAAGCTTGATACAATACTACTGCTTATCATTCCATGAAAATCTAGTGAACACAGAGCACACTTCAAAATTAACAGCCTAGAACGGATGCTCTCTGCTAGTGGGAAAAGTTCATGCATGGGCATAAAAAAGCATCCTCCACCTCCCCACCAGAGGTCATCTCTCATTGATTCTGCAGTAAAAATTCAGATCAAATATTTTTATGCATGCTATTGCACAGTAAAAATTCAGTATCATTCAAGAATATACTTTTACCTGGACATCTCCTCCAAAGAACACCACAGCAGAAGAATGTGGAGCTTTATCCAATGGATAGCAATAAATAACATCATTAGTCCGCCCTTCAAAGCCCTTAACTTGTGCCACTCTAAGGGGGCAGGGCAGAGATGCTGTCCCCAGCATTTTATTTTCAGTTTCCTGAAATAAAATAGATTACTATATCAAACTGTCTGTAATACAATAAACAGTATACAAATCTTATTACTAATATTAAATAAAGAGATACTAACAACAACACAAAATGCACAAACTTTTTTACATACCCATCTATACAAAAATACCAACCAAGGTCAAAATTTAGGTTTAGTAACTGCCATAAAAATAAAACTCAAAATAGCTTTAAGAAAGTTTATAAATTTGTCTAACATTATCAAACCTGCTAAAAATTTACAAAAGAATAAAGAACAGAGTTAGCAATTATTTTTCAAATACTAGGCCTACAATGCATACATAAGCTCAGATTTAATACTGAAACTAAAAACAAACTAGGATCACCGGTTAATGGTTTGATTTCAAAGAAAAATTCAGTTTGATATCTTTTTATTATCATTAAATTTGTGAACAATTTAATGATCTATATTTTTTTACCTTAGAAATTGCAATATTTAAAAATCAAAATATTGTAAATAAATTTTACACATAAAATATAAATGTGTAATTAGATTTGACATATTAATTCATGTTCCTTCTCCTTTTTAAAAATTCTATTTTATATTTTAACCCCTCAACATGGTTTTCCGAGCAGCACTTGCATGATTTTACCAACTGTATTTGCGGATTGCCAAGCTCTGCATGCATGGGAGTAGTCAGCTAATGATCTCTACCAGCTATATTTGGGACTATTTCAAGAAACTAAAATGCACAGAACATTAAGAAAATCTATTTTTAGCATTACTTAGTGGTCTGCCTGAACTCAGTACATTTTATTTGTTTAAATAAATTCTAAAATCAAGTGTTTCTTTGTTAATCAGCTACTTCTGTCTTTGCTAATAGCTGTCATCTGTAAGATGCTATTGTACTAAACACGAAAAGGTGTCTGTTGATGTTTTTATAGTATTTTAATAATATTATTGTTGTGTTTTGGAAAGATTAAAAAAAAAAAAAAAGTCAAGTTTAAATTATGTGTAAACATTGCCTTGTCATTTTGTAGGTATGTTTTTATAGTTTTTTGAAAGATAAGGGAGTGTGTGTTTATCGGCTAATATTTTTATAGACTATTTCAGTGATTACTTTTCTTTATAATGCTTTTAATAGTTTCTTAGTAAATTAAAAGTGTTTTTAATCACTTCATCACTAAAAACAATTTGAATTTACTAAAAAACTATTAAAATAATTACTGTATAAAGAAAAGTAATCACTTTAATTGTCTAAAAAAATATTAGCCGATAAACACACACTCACTCAAATGTCTTATAATGGCTCATGTAAATATTTGAATGAACAGTTGCAGGCGGCGCTTACTAAAACACCTCCAAAAAGTACCATAGCACACATTATTGCTTACTAAAATCTCCAGTGTTGAAGGGTTAAACCAAACAGAATTTTGATGATATCTGTTAAAACATAAAATTTAGAAAACAAGCTAAAATATCCATTTCTTTTCTTCATTAGTTATATATACAAGAAAATTACATTTAAAGAATATATGGGAGAGAGTGGAACAATCATAGAGTTGTTTTATCTTGTTTTTAATTTTTTTCCTTTTTTGTATGTTTTTCTGTTGTGTTTGAGTATATATTGAATAGAATAAAAAATTAGCTGCAGCAAAAGCAAATTTCTTTTTATTTAAAGAAAATCAAACCAAGGGATACAACCATCCTCGTATTATGCACAATTATGATTTTTTTTTTTTAAGTTAATTAAGACATATTTTTAATTAAGTCTGTCAACTACTTGCACTTCACTGTATAATTTAAGTTCTGAAAAGTTTAATGTGCCGGAACTAATTTCATAATTTTGGTTAGTGGGTTGCTTCTTTTATTTCATGATTTAAAAGTTTTTAAATTCTGTTTCAACAATCAATATTTTGTCTTTATACTTTTGATGAGATTACAGAAAGTTGATCTTCCGCTGTTTATACTTGTACTTGCACCAGATAAACTGATAACAGGAGAGATATTTTGGTTTGTATTTATGTCAGTTAGGCAAATAATTTAAAAACCATTTTGTAGAAGACATAAACATCTGTAAGTGACTCGTGACACTATCTATGAGATAACAGGCTGAACCTCACAGACCCACAATAGTTTCTGCTAACGTAGATTTATTTTTATGAGTATGGTTTTATTTAAAACCGTCACAACATGTACTATCTAAGGACCGAAAATGTAGTCTACTGATTTCTATTCATTTTCAAGTTTTCCAATTTACTCACTAATAATTTTCTTTTACTTGGCTCAAATTAATCAAACCCCTTCAGTTCAAATTTTAAATATTTAAAGTTTTAAGAATCCTGATCTTCATTTTTAGGGAGATGGCAACCAATATGTTTTGTTTAGATCTTTAGAGATTACATTAAGTAAAATTCATTTAGAAACGATTTTGAAAAAATCTAAATTATGAGTTTTTGTCTTATAGCTAAAACTTTAAAATATAAAAAATGATCTATAGACGAGATCAAAATATGGCTATATAGCGTCGTGTTTCTATTTTAAAAATTAAAGTTGTCAGCTATATTAAAAATGTCCCATATTAGCATTAATATGTAGATTAATAATCTCTCAGCATTTATTACCTTCATAATTAACTCCCAAGTCCTTAACTTTAGAAATGGTGAACAGTGTAAATTACGACTCATTAAACCACTGTCACTTGTGGATAATTTCTGAAACTCATGATTGGTTCACAAGAGTTGTCAGATATTCTTTATTACAGCGATTAAAACAGCAGTAAGCTACTTAAAATGTACCACCATTATTTTTTGTCACTCTACATTTTCTTTTTTTATGAGCCAAATGTTCTTTTCTCCTCTTTTTTTCTCTCTCTGTATATGAAAATCTCAAACTTTGTTTCTTCAATAATTTAATGTACACTTATATTAAAACTCACATGATTGTGAATAACTTTTGAGCAAGTCAAGTGGAACGATTTTTACATTAAGTGTGTTTCAAGAGCACAACTTCGCTAATTACTCCAAACTAATGTAAATGTGAAAGTAACTCTGAACGTTATTATTATTATTATAAACTCTTAAATGTTATATGTAAATGTGTGCATTCTAATCAGGGTTGAACTATAAAGCCTATTTACTATTGAGTTCCCTGTCCCCAAATTTCATAATGTACTACATTTTCAGTCTCAGAAGCTTATTTTTTTTTATATATTCAGTGTTTTGCAATAAATAACGTAAAATATTATTACCATACAATTTCTCCTATAAACTCTTTTCAAAGTGTGGTTTTCATATCCTAAAACTAAAAATAAACAGAAAATGGTTAAAATAAAAAAATGAATACAATTTTTATTGTTCCTTAAAAAAATCACTAGAAGTCCTTTTTATACAGTTCGAATGCGTTTTGAGGTTGGGTACATTGGAACAACACAAAACATTAGGGATGGGCATATTTAGATCACTTTCCAAAAAATAGCTTGGGCTCAAGGGGTTAAACAACACATATTAACATAACTTTCAGAAAAACTGTTGTACAATTTAAAAATTTAAAGATTACCATTTTCATGAGCTAAAAATTTAATGGATCACCATTTAAATTTTTGCCATGTTTCTTATCATTTCAGATTAAACCGGCAGTCACACAAATTTAAATCGCTGTGTGTATCAAAATTGCTACACACACAAATCAATTGTTTACCTTCTCAATGGTGCTTCCTTTAGTGCCAAAAGGCCTGATTAAAAAAGGCAGAAGGATTCTACGCAGCAGTCTCATTCAGGACATTGTGAGGGCTTTTAACTGCATCTAAAAACAAATTAATATAATTAGGTCTAACTGGAGTAAAAATATAAAATACACCAATAATAAACTGTTCAAAAACATTGCACAAACTTTCTCACACATTCATCCAAAAAAGAATAAATAATATTCTCTCCATTTCGTCAAAAATCTCTATACTATTTCAACACAAGAAAGAAAAAAATATATAATTTTCTTTACTATGAAATTTTTCCTTTGTATTTTTTATGGGAGATAAATTAGTATAGTAGTAGTCCTCCTCCAATCAATTAAAAATATTATTTTGAGAGTTATGTATATGTAGAGTCTAGATTGCTTACATATGCCATATTCACATCCTAAGCAAAATCATATTTGATTGAAATCAAAATTTTAATGTTAATGATATTTAAATTAATAGATATGATTATTATTTTAAAATTATTTCTGAACCATAAATGTCTTTTAGTTGGACTTTGTGCAGGGGGTTGAGCCATTAATCCTCACACTTCACTAAAATTTGAATGAAATAGATAGAACTGATTTTGAGAAATTGTGTTTTTTATAACAGCTGCATAGCCAATTTATTTTCCTGATAACTCACAATTAGCATTTTTAGAAAGATGGCGACCAATATTTTGTTTGTTTAACATTTTAGAGGCAATACTTGAGCCATTATGGCAACTACATTTGATAAAATATGAAATATTGGAAAAAGTTCCAAGATATGGCCAAAATATACGACATACCTAATTTGATTAAAATCAGTCAACACCTCCACAAAAAAAAATAAGTAAATGAGCCCAAACACGACATAATTGTGAAATGTTGAAGTTAGTAGTGGGATTTATAAGATTTTATTAAAAATAAATACTCCTTTTTAGCCAACTGTATAATATTTTTAATTCAATCTAAATAATTAACAAATCAAAACATAATCAGTGTTAGATATTAACAAAAATATAAAGTGATTCGTAAATATAAGAAAGAGAGAAATGTTAGTTTATGTTGTAAACTCAAGAACATTAAAATAGACACACATATAATTCATATAACAAATATGAATAAACAACTGAAGAATTTAAACTATACATAATTACAATTTCAGCTTTCCTAAAACATTTCAAAAGATAATAATTATATACATATTATACCATGGACTTGGAAATTTCATATTGATTGTTATAATATTGTTTTGTATATTAATATAACCTGTTTAATATAAGATATAAATAATTTTAAACAATTCATGCAAATATATTGAATCTGAACTAATAATCCCCAAGAGAGAGATTAAATAAATAAATAAAACAATTTAAAGTTCAACATAATAATTCTAATAATATCAGATCTATGTTTTTATTCAATAATTTTATGTATAATGATTAATGAAACTTGATTAAAATAAGTTATATTTATATAACAGAGTTGAATTAATTAATTACTGTAATTGAAAATAAATAAGTAAAATACTACACAGAGTAAAAAGCATGTATTACAATATGAGTATATAGATGTATTGAGATCATCAAACAAAATAATTAGAGGAAGCATATTTAAATTTCAATAAAAATATATCTGTACTTGTCACTTTGTCATATTCAATATAATAAAAACAAACAATAAAACAAATGTACGAAGATCCATAAACAGAATTATTACTGAAGCAGAACAAATGAATCACAATTTCAGTTTCACAATTTCATTATTTTTGTGAATTTACAAAATTTCAAGATTTTTATTTTATGAAACTGTGTCACATCATTTAAATTCTCTAAAGTTTACTGTTAGTGTTAAAAATGCTTACTCCGGAGCACAAAAAAACAAGAGACTTGATAATGCTCACACTTTTTTCTCGAAATATACAGAAATGAATATTATGATTTTTTTTAAGCCACATCGTCTCTGGTAAGGAGACATAGGTGTCTCAAATTACACCAGTAATTCTAAGTTCTTGTAAAGAGTTCAAGGTAATCATGACTTATATGTATGTTTGAACTTGTCATTTACTTGTGCTGGTTCCATCATTCCTGTCAGTTGTAATCAACATGTCAGAACAGGAGATAGAGAGTAGTGTTGTGGAGCATCATTAAATTTTTGACACGTCTCGCAGATTTATTAGAGACTTAAAAATTGGTTTGGAGATGAATGTTCCTCTCAGTGCAGTGTGTATGGTTGGTGGAAATCAGGTAAGAGTTGAAAATGAAACCTCATACTCGTCAGCCGAGAACCTCAACCAGTGAAGACAAGCCGACTGATGTTGCACTAATTCAAGACAACCAGAAAATCACAGTCAGAGAAACTGTTGATAGTGTGGAAACATTACCAGTAGTTAAAAATCATTTTAAATTTATCAATGTGAGTTCCGGGTGGATTTCGCATATTTTGAAAACTGAACACAAAGAAAAAAGATTGATTGCAGTTATATATAACTTCTGCTGGATTATGAAAATAATGGAGAAAAGTTATTAGACTTTATAGTAACTTGTAATGAAACATGGGCGGACGGACTACTTCACTGCAGAGTCAAAACAAGTAAGCATGGAATAGCAACATCCAGCCAAATTTTCACATGGGAAAATCATGTCCACTTTGTTCAGGGATTCACAAGGAATTTTGTACCTAGATTTTCTCATAAAACAGAGAAGTATCACAGCTGATTTCTATTCTATGATTTTAAAAGAGAAAGTGAAGCTAATGATTCATTCCTAGTGGATAATTATCAGTATTCAATTTATATTTCAGGACAATACTCGCTCTCACAACTGCTCCTTATTTGATGAAAAATTTCCTGAAACACAAGTGGAATGTAATACCCCATACTCCATATAACCAGATTTAGGACCATCAGATTTCCAACTCTAAGGCCAACTTAAAGAATTTATAGAAAGGAAAAATTCAACTCTAATGAGGAGGTTATTGACACTGGGAAAGAACTGATGAAAATACTGATGAAAAAAAAGAAAAATAGTGGTAATAATAAAAGTTTCATTATATCCAATAAATAATGTTTAGCTGATGAATTCCTGTTTATATTTGAATGTCTCTTGAATATATGTAGAAAAATCTTTGATCATTAGTCTTATCTCAGTTACTCATTCCTAACCTCCTTATATGAAAACGAAAAGAGATACTGTCTTGAGGAATCGGGGTTTTAAGTTACAAAAGAAAATAAAAATGATGAAATTCAATTGCAATGTTGTCTATTTACTTTTTTCTAAAAGAGTGTGAACTCTCTTATTACAATAATAATAGTTTAACACTTTTGAATTCCATGTCGAAAATATTACGGGCTGATCGAAGTACATTTTTAATGTTAAGTTATATTGGACGTAACTTATGCATATATATGTCTTTTGGATGTAACGAATAAATAAACATAATATTACTGTACTACATTCTCTTGCAACTTCACCACTGTTGAAATTGGGCTTTATATAACATAGTCTTAATTTGTTTTGAGATCCACTCGTGTGTAATACACAATATGTATTACTTAGTATGTGAAGCTCAGGATAAAGTATTATAGAATTAATGTTTGATTTTAACTTTTGTGGCTAGATTGATAGAATACAGGACATTTTAATGAAATAAATCTACTAACATTTAAAAAAAAATCACTTTTAACATTTTTATTTTATATTACAAATTGTAAATAGGTAGGGCAGAGAAGGGAAATAGAAAGAAACAGTACGAAAGACTTTTTATCTGAGGATATTTAATATTTGTAAACAATATTTTTAGTTTTATCATTAGACACCAGCAAATAGATATTGCTACTAGAACTTGTATGCAAAAATGCCATGTGTGCATGAAATACTAGTTGGTCTCTATCAATCAATATTGACTATCTTACATGATGTGTTGCATCAATTAAATCAAAATACAATGGCTTTCAAACTAAAACCACTTATAACTTTGTAACCTCAAACAATTTTAATTATTCTAAATAACGTTTTTATTGATAAAATGTAAGTTGTCGCTGAAATGTGAAACACAAACAGATGAATATAGATATCCTCTTAATTGGTAGAAACAATGATTAATTAGGACCTTCTACACTGATCTTCAAAAATTTGACAATTCCGATTATCATTTCAATCTATACCAATTTTATCACTGACAAAGCATATTATCTTGTCGCTGAAAATTGTAAGAAAATGCGTAAAATGTGTCCGAGAGTTTTGATTTTAATTGTTTTTCTTTCAGTAACAAAATATGGTTATAACTCTGGAAATACTGCACCAATTTCAAAAAAGTTTTCATTTCCAAATAGAATCAAATCATATACCCTCTTTGTCACTGAAAAACATACAAAAGTAGTGGAAAATTTTAAGAAATTGTAGAAAATAATATGGATAATCTGGATATCCTATTTTTCAGCAGCAAAAACTCGTTGTAGTTCAGGAATTACTTCACCAATTTCAAAAAGTTTTCCGTTTTAATTTGCATTCAAGTCCTATTACCAATTCTATCGCTGACAATCCATATGATATCACTCAAATTTTACTGAAAATATGTCAAAAACTTTGATTTTCCTTGTATACAAATATTGTTACAACTTGAGATCTACTGAACTAATTTTAATCAAGCATAGACAACAACCTAACCAGATAACGTACATAGAAATAAAACCGCATAAAAATTGAACAATGGTTCTTGAATTATAAGCCTAAGATAGACGTTGCACTTTATATATGTAGAGATTTGAAGTACACAATTTCCTTTGGATGTTTCCAAAACTTTTTACTTTCGACAACATTCATATAGAGATCACTAATTTTTAGTAATAAACTGTTGGTTCATAGTTTGTGTTTGAGAGGAGATGAAAAAAAGGTTTTGATATAAAAGTACTTCTTCCCACATTCTTCCATTACTGTTTGTGAGCTTGAATCAAAAATTAATTAGAAAACTTAATTTTCAAGATAATGATACTTTTTTGTCAATATATTCCTTCCAATTATACAAATAAATTAACTGATTCATTCAGTAATAGCCTAGACATAGCCTTGACCTATTGTTGGCCAACTAGAAATCTTGAATATATACGAGTAAGCTCCTAGTTCACATCAACTAGTTTAATATTTTCCTTTATTTTTCATTGTACATATTTTTTATTATTAAACACTTGTGTTTCAGTTACCATTTAAATTGTTTTGTCTTAATTATATTATAATTGAAATGTTTCATGGAGCAGTAGTCAACGTCAGATGTCAATATCTTTCAAGCAATACCATTGACAAACAAATTATTATTTAGACTAAAATTTAGTTTTTTGGCAAAATGAAATATAATTGTGTTTTTGTATATATAGTTTAGTAAAAAACTATTGTTACTAAGTTAGAAGACAAAGTTTACAAGTTAAAAAAGAACCAAGACGGAGTGTAAGAAAAGAAGAAACAGAGTGCAAGATAGAAACACATTTATAAAGTTTTCTATAGTGTGTTTTTCTTTTGTTTTTTTATCTTTATTTATTTCGTTTTTTTAGAATAGTGGGTTTTTTTTAATATTTGTTTTTTGTATTCATTTCTTTTCGAATTATTATTAGTTTAAAAAAATTTTTTTTTGAGAAAAGTGGGTTTTTAAAAGAACCGTCTTTATTTCCTAATTTTTAGTTATAAACAATTTCTTTTTCTAATTTTAAATGTTAGTCTATTTACAAACTTTAAAAGTTATCAAATAATATGTTAGCATTTTAAACAATAAATTTCTGCATCTAAAAAATTATTTTGAATTATTTATAATGAGAATTCTACAATATAATAAATTGATTTCAATGACCAAAACCCTAATCTATGTTATTAAAAACAGTTTCAGCATATTGTTCAACAAAAAGAACTTATCAGTTTCTAAAAGAGTATAACCTAGTTTGATTGAACTGAACATTCATTCTCAACATTTCATTTGGTTTGTTTATTTCTATATCATAAAAACTAATTAATCAAACATATTAAACAATTATTTCAATTAGTATTTCAATACTTATTTATTTACAGACATTCCATTTTACATTATTTATAATAATTGATGATAAGTAAAAACAATTACTATTTTTATCATTGACGAGATATACATTTTGTATTTAGTGATAGAGTAGACACAGTATCATTACAGATTGTAACAAATAAAAATCAAACCATATGAGTAATCACACAAAGAAGAAATAAACTGTGAAAAAAACATTGCTCTAACTTTCTCACATATCTGTCTACAAAATCAAAATAATACTTATTGCTACCCCCCCCCCCCCATTGTTCATTCTATTAATATGCAATAAAAATTGTTTTTATTATTGATATTTTTACCCATGTATTTCTTTACGTTAAATAAAGTGGTATAGTGAAGGATCCCCCATTAATCAACTTTTTAAAATTTTATTAAAAAAATAATATTTATATATAACGGGATATAACGGGGATATAAGAAGAGCCATGGGTTGCAATTCTTCTTCTATAACTCGTCCTAAGCTTAAACGTCATTTGATTGAAATCAAATTTTTAATGATGGCGGAACCAGTTTCATTTTTGCTAACTATTCCTGAACTGCAATTTTTTATTTTAATTTTTTTTAGTTGTAATATGGTACACTGGTTTGTGACATTAATTTTCACATTTCACCAAAATTTGAAGGAAATCGGTAAAGCCAATTTTGAGAAATTATGTCTTAAAGCAACAGTATGGTAGATTTTTATTACAGATAACTCATAAACAGCATTTTTGAGATGACGACCAATACATTTGGTTTAGGTTTGTAGAGGCAAAATTTAGAGCAAAATTTTATCAAGATTGTTAAATAATTTTATATTTATGCTCTTCTTAACAGCAAATACCTAAAAAAAATTTATCTTTGAAAAATTTGAAAATCTTTTGAGATATGGCCAAAATATGCCCACATACCTAATTTTATTAAAATCACATTTGGGCTGTAGAGCACTGCACTTACAACAGACATCATTCCAAAATCCACTTTGTCTGGCTCAGATATATTCGTAAAAAACTTGACACCAATTTTTTGATCCATCACATAACTTTCTCTACACTATGTATATAAGAGAAAGTAAAATGAAGGCATGATATATAACAGAATAAATTTAATATTGTAATAACGGACACAAAAACTATCACAAATATCAATGACATATTAATAGCAGCAATCAATCAATTATTAACCATAAATACAGGTACAAGTGCAAAGATTGACAACCAAATGTAAAAGATCAAATTATAGCATGCACAACAGCATGTAATAAATATCTGCTGATAATAATAGTAACAATAGCTTCTATGAGATGGATAATAATAAAACTTGGCAAGCAGCTGATATCTTGACATGACGAAACCCAAACTTCTTTTAATGATACTTATGGATATTTTACGACATTGACTTTGTTATCAATAACTGCATATTACTAAACTAAACTATACAAAACTACTACAGGATTTACATGGTTCGACCATTTTAAAACTTATACACCTTTATTTTAATTTTAAACTTGATGGTTAATGAACTTGGCTTACTTGCTAAATCTGACTAAGGTACTGATTACTACAAGGTTTCTTCACAAAGTTATCTAACCCTCAATTGTTCCTGCAGAAACTGGAGATAACATCTTGGTGGGGTGGTGGATATGCGTGAATGTGTCTTAATGTGCATGCATAAATTTTTTCAGCCGGTAGAGAAAATCTGTCACTGGAAGTGAATTTAATGACTGTCGGATCTTTCATTTTTATATGAAAATATTTAACTGCATTTTTAGCTTAAAGAGCAGTTAAAATCAAAGGATACTAGTCAGGAGAACAACGAACCTTACATAATTATGACAGGAACCTTACTTTGTTTGGTCAAGAAACTTTTAATCACATCCAAAGAATGAGACAGGTCCTGCTGCTCATAAGTACAGGAATACTCCAAGTAATACTCTCGTGATACATAAGAATGAAAGAAAATTAACAACATGCACTTTGACAGAGCTCATCTACTGTACTTTTTTTAACCACACAGATGTTGAAATTTCTCCACTGTGATGATGTGCTTTGGTATCTGGATCATTTCTTTGAATATTACCTATAACCAATATTAATATGTTCAGAGAGTTAGGAATGCCATTCATAAAATTTGAAATGAAATGGGATTCGACCAGACAGAGTTGCTTCTATTCCATTGTCAATAGGATCAAGAAGAATTTTGTGGACACATTCTCAATCAAAGTGGAATGTAAGTCAATCTCCACTGACATACAGCCTTGTTTAAAATAGTTGCACTTTACCTTTTAATTTGTGTAAAACCCATGGCATCTTTATCAAAAACCTGCTAGATATTCCGAATGGTTTCACTTGGATTTTATCAAGTTTCATAAAAAATTTGATGTAATATCATTACGTAGTGTTTTGTCATTTCACAAAACATGAAAATTCAATAGGTGCTGAATACACCGCTTGCTAATAGCCTGACAGCAAACAACAGACGCTTTCTGTGGGCGGGGGAAAATTCACACAGTTGCAAGATGATACCCCTTCCACCTCCTAACCAGAGATCACCTCTCATACTCCATTTGTTTCCCGGTGAAAAATTCAGAATGGATGTGTTTAAAACAAGCTTTGAATATAGATTTATTACTAATTTTATGATATGCAATGAAAATTTATATTTTTTACCAATACCTCTCTTAATTTTTATAGTAAAAAACAGATATGTAGCTTGTTCTAAGTTACACACAACAAGCTATTGTGAGACATGATAAGAGCTTTAAACAAATCTCAGATGAGATATTATTCCCCAAAAATTACTTAAAACTCTCAATATTTTGAAATTTATTAGTTCCATTTTTTTAGCCAAAAAACTTCTCTGAGCTATTGTAAAAAAGAATATTACTTGTGTCAAATTTACAGGATACTGTGAATACTAAAGCAGTAATACACAGCAGTAAACATAAGCAAACTAAATATAAAGTTTATGGTCCATCAATACAGCTGTGATGGTAAGCGTGAATATTTTTAACCACAATTTAAAGGATTCTTAACTTAGCAGGGCAGTCTAGTCTACACACCTGTTTCAAAAATCAGTCAAATGCTGCTTTCTTAAACAGTAAGTAACATTAACATTTTGCACAAAGCCTTTTTATTGAACAAAAGCATAACTCATAACATCAAAGGCAAACCAACTCATAATTTGAACTTGAGAAATTACATTTTCTCATTCCAGGAATTCAGCCGGAAGTAAATAAAGTGTGATGTTTTCACTTTTGTCATAGAGCAGCCTCAAGTGGTAGAGGGGCGATGACCCCAACAACACAGCTACATTTCAACATTAACACTTAAATGAATCACACACATAACTAACAAAGTTCACATAAAGGCTCTTATCTCAAAACAGAACAAAACAGAAATTATTATTTTTATATTTCATAATACTGTATTTTAAAAGTTATTAAGTCATACTAAATATACAAAATCTTATTAAGTCTAAATAGGCCTTATAAAAATCTTTAAATCTTACAATGGACTCAAATAGTCTATAAATATTACATAACATAATAATGATAATAACATACTAACTGTTGCAAACCATTATAACAAAACAAGATTAATAGTCATAGCCATTGTGAATAGAATTTCAAAACATAATGAGCAACAATAGATTGATAATGAGTCAATATAGTGCAGGCTCATTATAATAATAGAATTTTGATTAAAAATATTATTTAAAAATAACATGTTGATATATACCTGCAATGAACCATAAACAAAACTTTAAATAAAATTCTGAACATTATTTTACAATAGCCTATTTGAGAAGGCAACTTTCATAGTTGGAGGTTCAAGTTAGGCTAAACATTCAATTATTATTATGTTCAATTGTTATGTTTTTTATTAAAATAAAACAGATACTGCCTTCGAATGACAAAGTTGTAAATAATAATGGTAGAGTGTATATATATATATATATATATATATATATATATATACAGGGTGATTCACGAAGTTATCCCCACACTTATACAGCTCATTCTACTAGTAAAAATAATGAAAAAAGTTCATATAAACATAATATGTCCTATCTCGGTTTCGTTTAGCGTCTGTATGTGTTTTTTAGAAAAAAATTTTTATCTTAAAAATGGTTTGAGATATCAAGTTGAAACTTTTTACATTTAATGACCTTATTAGTGTGCATCTTAGATAAAAATTTCAAAATAATATCATTTACAGAAACAAAATGGCGGTCATTTAAAATGTTCAAATCCTAATAACTTTAAAACGAGTGGTTACAAAAAAAGGCAAGATACATAAAAAATAGCCCCTTTTAATACAAGCATTTTGGTACATGGTTTATTGATCTAAGATAAGTAGTAACAGAAATAAGTAAGATTTCCCAAGTAAAGGTTTGTGTTTTATTCATAATTGCAATGTATTTTCAAAATCAAATCACACACAACATTAAAACATCTCTCTCTCTCTCTCTCTCTCTCTCTCTCTCTCTCTCTCTCTCTCTCTCTCTCTCTCTCTCTCTCTCTCTCTGCAAAGTCCTCCCCTTCACCCACTCCACTGTGTGTTTAAACCTTATGTTAGAGGATGTCATAAACTAGATATAATCCCCATGCAACACTGACATAGTGATTTTTTTATTAACAATCACAATTAATAAGAAAACTTTTTAAGGACCTAAAACCAATCACCCATTCAAAAAACATGGATCCATAGAGGAGACTTACTAGCAAATTTTATGTTAGCGTAGCACTCTGAACTCTGCGAGACAGTCCTTGGAAAAGAACAGTCAAATAAGGAAAGGTAAGGGAAATCCTACTAAACAAGACAACATGGAACTAACGGCGGTGCCATTCAATGAACATCGGTTCATTGGTCTGATGCTGGATGCTTATAATATTAAGTCGCCAAATTTTTTTTTTTTTTTTTTAACAAAATGAGTTTGAAATTTTGGGGTGTCACATTTTGTTTTATTATCCTCTATTTTGTACAAGTAAAAAAAAAAAAAAAAAACAGATATATCCAGGATACATTTCTTACTTAAGTGAAAAAGCATAGTGACCTAATTTTCTATTGTGAATCTAGATGGCTTGTATATGTGTGTCTGTTTCTGTATCCACATGCCACAACAATTGAACCAAAATATTCATGAAACTTGGCACAACATATATATTTTATTCTTCTATACGTGATAATTCATAATCTCGGGTGTCAGCAAGATTGTAATAATGTTCTCTCCAGTAGTGACAGAGTTCATCAGAACAATCAGATGAAATTATGTGTAAAACGTAGTATTCAAATACACAACCTAAAAATAACGTATGGTATTCTTCTTAAAAAAATTAATTAATAATGTACAGTATAATATTTTTAGGGTTTCAAAAACCCTTTATGGCTCCAAAACAGAGTCTGTCTGTTCAAAAAAAATGAATTAACTGTTCAACATAAGAACTTGGTTTTCATGTAAAACGTTTTATTCACATACAAGAAATTTATAAAGAAGTAGTACGTAATTGTGTATATTCCAAAAATAAATTCTGATAAAGATTTTTTAAATTGTTAAAGTAGCAAACGTCTAAGAGCGAAACAACGTATATGATTCTGTGAAAGCATCATCTCACTTAGAGATGTTTGAACAATTGTTTATAAACCCAACACAAGTTTTAAAAATAAAGCAGTTCAAACTTTTAACCAAACTACCAGTTTCCGAGACAGATGGGGGGGGGGATAAATTTGTATTTTGAGAATCACCACAATTATTGAACTAAATTACTTTCCTCCCTAGTGACTTCCCCCTTATCTCCCTCCTAGTACAAAAGGTATAGTTCAACTTATGTGAAACATTGGACAGCAGTTAATCAAACTATAAGAATGAACTATTCTCACAAACCATATGGTTCTGATTTCGCATAGTTGCACTGTAGTATCAGATATTATGTCATATTATAGGTATTGTTTAGTTTGATTTCAAAATGATTTTTCTTCTCGAAATAATTCTAATAACAATACAACATGGATCATCCGTTAACAATCGAACCATAAATTTAAAAAATCCCAACTTCAAAAATTGGAAGCAAACCATGAAGAAATTCCATACAATTGCAAGGGAAAAAAACTTGCCAACTAGTGTGGGGGGGAGTTAGGTGAGAGAAACTGTATAAAATTATATCAAGTGCAGCAGACATAATACATGCCTTGAACACAGTAAGAAATTTGCCCAGATTTGCGTTTGGACAGAAATAATCTAACAAAAGTAAATGTTGTGGTTTATATTCTTAAAATCTAACATACGAGGGGGGACCAAAAAAAAAAACGAGAATTTGGTCATAACTCCTTTATTTTTCAATATTTTTTCACCAAATTTTGGTCACCTTCAAAGTAATTACCATTGACTGCAATGCATGTCTCTAATCGTTTCTTCCATTGTTCAAAACATTGTTGATACTTAATGGAATGTTCTTTAGTCCATCCAGCGATTTTTGTTTCACTTCTTCCACAGTCTCAAAAAGATTACCTTTCATATCCCTTTTGAGTCGGGGGAACAAAACAAAGTCACAGGGAGCGAGATCCGGTGAATAGGGGGAGTGAGTAATCGGTGTCATACCGTTTTTCGTCAAAAACTGCTTCACAGACAGGATGGTATGGGCAGGTGCGTTGTTATAATGGAAGAACCAATCCCCTGTGCGCCACAAATCCACCCTTTTTCTTCGAATGTTCTCCCTCAGTGTCTTCAAAACCTCCAAGTATAAATGTTGGTTAACCGTTTGGCCCAGAGGAATGAATTCTGATGCACAACACCTCGGCAATCAATGAAACAAATGAGCATTGTCTTGATGTTTGACTTCACCATGTGTCATTCTTTTGGATGAGGAGACTGAGCTGTCTTCCACTGGCTTGATTGCTGTTTTGTTTCAGGGTTATATCCATAACACCATGATTCATCACCAGTTATGACGTTAGAAAAAAATCTGGTTCCTCTTGCAGCTGATTTTGCAGGTCGAAACAGGCATGAAGTCAGCATTCCCTTTGCTCATCTGTGAGAAGGCATGGAACAAGTTTGGCTGCAACTCCTCTCATGCACAAATCCTCTAGATTGAACTCCAAGTCAACCCAGACATCACAACTAATTGATCAATAGTTCAATGACGGTCTTCACGAACCAGAGTGTTGATTTTATCAACGTTGTCGTCAGTTCTTGACGTTGAAGGGCGCCCAGAACGAGGCTAGTCTTAAGTCGACATTTCTCCATGAAACCCATCGTAGACACGTGTTTTCCTTAAAGTAGCTTCCCCATAAGCTGAATTAAAATAGAAAAAATGAATAATATTAAATATATCTCAGATTTATTTTTTTAGAAAATTGTAGTTCAAAGCTCCATATTAAAAATTTTAAACCATAATTATTAGTGGTGCTAAAGATATATATATAGTGTATGCTCATGGCAATTTTTAAAATATAAATATGTCCTAGCTAATTCAAGACTACAATATGTGCTGGGGAGGCACATACCTATGTATAATAAAAATCCCCTTTTTAACTCCTTAAAAAATATCAATTGTACGGTATCAAGGAATAAAAGAAGTAAACCATCTTTCCATTTTTTTAAACAGTTAAATTTCTTGCCTTTAAGGCATGTGTTTCTTAAAAGATCTTGAGAATATTGTATATAAAGTTGGGAGATACAAAGGGTGTACAGTCTATTATGTCCTAGCTAATTCAAGACTACAATACGGGATAATATGCTGGGGAGGCACATATCTATGTATAATAAAACCGCTTTTAACTCCTTAAAAAATATCAATTGTATGTTATCAAGGAATAAAAGAAGTATAAGGCATATCAAACACATTTCAACGACAAAGTCGCCATCCTCAGTGGTACATGAGCTACAATAACAAAACTATAACTGTTTTGACTAACAGTGGCGACTTTGTTGTTGAAACGCATTTGATTTAATAAACGTAATTTTTGTGAGATCTTGTGTTTTTTTGTTATCTATTATTATCTCACAAGTCAAGCTTTATTTATATTTAAGGGATGTGTCCTTAAATATAGGATTTCCTTTGAAGAATCTAATTCTATAGCACAAAATTAGTTAATTTGTTATAAATATAAAAGTGGAACAAGAGGTCTTCTTCTCTGTTTGAAATTATTTGTTAAAGATGGAAGTTCAATTTTATTATTATACATTTTTCGGACATTTGCCATCATTTGTGTGTTAAAAATACAAAACATGATGTTTCGGGAATAAAAATCAATTCCCGTTATCAAGTGACTAAAAACTAAAGAAACATGAAACTAGAAACTAAGCCTATGTGAGAAGTAAAATTAAATAAGAATACCACCAACCTTAATATCTAAGCAGGCATCTCAGGGCTGGAACTGAGAAATCTTCTTTTTGAAGCACTTGTTATGAAATAGGATTACTTTAATAGACTGTGCTACTGGTTCACTAAATAATTAAAGACCAGTGGTTACATTGTACTTATGAGTCTAAGTTTATTATTCGGTTGTTATATATATATATATATATATATATATATATATATATATAATGCAACCTTATTAACCTCAGAGCAATGACAAGTTGAAAAAGAAATGAAACCACATTAGTTCTACTATATGGACCTCATTTCAATAAAGAGCTTGCTTACTTATATTGGTTGACTCCACTGGAGACATGTTGTGACCCTTAAACCCTTCCAGACTACTTCCCTAGTGCACATGGAATTTCTTGTGATGCTTGACGCTCTCTCTTCCTTAGGACAGCCTCTAGTCCTAGCTCGGTCTACTTACAAATTGACTGACCTAGGTTTCTTTCCAGTCTTTAACTATATATCTTCTAGTGTTCTACATTACGTTTTTTTTTTTTTTTTTTATGTTGGAAGTCACTAGGCACTTCAGCCATTAAGACTTTTTGTACGCTTCCTTGTCTTAGGCAATCCACTGTAGTTCTAAATCCTTCGTGAGTCTTAGAACTTGTGCAGCTAGGTCGTCTTCCTTTGTAGGTATGCCTGTGAGGCCGAAAATCTGTAATCTTCTCCTCTCCAGAGCTTCACAATACAAAAGTATGTGTTCTGCTGTGTCTTTATATTGGTTACACAGTCTACAGGTTGTCCTGCCTTGAGTTAAACCCATGGTGTTTAAGTGTTCCCTGAAGGCTCCATGACCAGTCATGAAGCTTAAGACTTTCCTTAGGTTGTTTCTATTCAATGATATTACATACCTAGAGAGTTTCTGATTCGGATTGTACAGCGACCCGTAGAGTTTTCCTCTAGAGGCCTCCCTCCAGCGGTTGAGAGTTTCCTGTTCAACCCATCATCTCAGAGTGGTTCTTGCGACAGATTTACTGATACCACAAGCAGGTTCTGGTCCGATGAATGGAGTCTGTGCTCCCAACTTATCCAGTTCATCAGCTTTCTCATTTCCCTCATAACCTCTGTGCCCAGGTATCCAGAATAGGTTTACCTGGTTTCGGGTCGAGAGTTGGACTAGAGCCTGATTACAACCCCACACTAATTTAGAGTTGAATTCGTGTGAACAAATAGCCTTCAAAGCGGCCTGACTGTCAGATCTGATTGTGATATGTTCATCATCATATCCTCTCTCTAGACACAGTTGTGCGCAACCTAATATGGCATTACGTTTAGTGGCTACAAGCTCAGCAGTTTCCTAACTTTTTAGATTATTTCCCAACTATTGTTGTATAATTTCCTTTTAACTTCTATGTCATTATAAAATTTAATTTTTATATTATCTTTTCTTTACCTCACTTTGTGAGCGCCTATTTATAATATACTCCTACTTAATATTTAAAAAATATAATATGTTTGGAAGAAAATTTTATTTATGAGTCTATTTCAATTTTCAGACTATTAATTAAATTTCTCTACAATAATCAATAAATTGCTCAACACATTTTTTAACATTAATCATAATTTGGTTTTATTCATATGAGAAATTAACATTTTAATGATCATATATATATATATATAGTTTTTCAATTAGGATGCCTCGACTTAACTCAGCTTGGAGCATGAGAAATTTAATATTACATACCACAATAGTTCAACACAAATCCATATACAATAATTATTATGAAATTCAAAAATAAAATTTTACATACTATAATTTTACTACAAAAATACTAATGTCTATATCTCGGGTTGGGGAACTCGTGCTGGCTGATTTAAATTAACTACTAAACGCATCTCTAGTTTAATTTAAAGAAGTTATATATTAAATCTAAGAACTAAATAAAAAATGATGATCTCAAATCGAATTCGAATTTAGACTAGGCTTCTTGTAATTGTTTAAAGTTTTAAATTGGATTATCTTTATATATTTAATATCTAGTGATTGGTTTTCTTGTTTAATTATGTTTATCCTACCATTTGCACATATTTAAGTCACTTCCACTTTATTTTACCAAACGAAACTATTAAAAAAATTCACACACGCTAAATACACATCTTCATGCTTTGGCCATCTGGACGTGTCTCTTTCAAACGACGCTTAGGTTGGCGGCTTCTTCATACCTCCCGGGACTTGCATATTCGTTGTTCGATGCCATCATCATCTTGTGATTGGTCGATTGGTGTCACGTGATCTCGCTGTGACTGTAATCGTTCTGGACTTGTACGTTCATTGATTGTAGGATCTATTTTTTACGCTTTACCATAGAATTTACGATTTTTAGTCAAGTAAACAGTTAAATGCATTTCAGTATCTTGTTGTTTTGTTTGAATTTTGAGATCATGGTTCAATTAAAATTTACTTTAACTTACAAATATCTGAAAATCGATATTTGAAAGTAATAGATTGTTTATGTACTGTTCCGCGAATTTGCAATATGGCTTTCCTAAATATAATCGAACAGCTGTTCATGTCTACAACTAAATTACTTCAAATTTATCATATTTCTATTTAAAAGTTTAGTGAAATCTCACGAGCTTGAAGAGTAGAGAAAAATGGCCAAAAAGAAAATTTAATGTTATTGAGCCATGACAAAATGGTAGTTGGTCAAAATTCAAAAGTTTTGTGTACACAGGTTTTATATAAAACAGAAAGCAGTGTTTAACAAAACATTATTGTGATTAATAGTCTTTTACGAATACATTTATAATTTAGAAGGCACAATAATAATTTGGAAGTATTAGGATAAAAAGAATTTGAACAATTTAAATTTGTAATACTTGAAGCTTTATTTTGGTAAGAAAGACAGAATTTAGTAAAGTAATAAAGATAAAAACTGGATGCTCATGATAAAATAGACAATCTACGCATTTTTCACTACTCTTCAAACTCTTTAATTAAAGTCGAACTTCAAATACAATATTGACATCCTAAAATACTTTTAAAGAAGGTGAATTTACAATAATTTGTTATAAAATTCTCTGTCTGGTATGAGAAATGCAGTCACAGAGATAAGTTTTAAACTAACTTATAAACAATAGTGGGACCCTTTACACAAATGATGAATTAGACTACCGAACAAAAACCACCAGGTGGGGGAAGGGGTAAAAGATCGGTTTTCGGTTAAGCCTACCTGTTTGCAGAGTTGATAAACATCGATCCAGCATAATATTTACTGTTATCCCAATGAATGATAAATCACAACCACAATATTGGTTTATGAATATGTGTTTGTGTAAATAAACATTTGTGCTTGCATTGGTCTCTCTCTCTCTCTCTCTCTCTCTCTCTCTCTCTCTCTCTCTCTCTCTCTCTCTCTCTCTCTCTCTCTCTCTCTCTCTCTCTCTCTCTCTCTCTCCCTCCCTCCCTCCCTCTCTCTCTCTCTCTCTCTCTCTCTCTCTCTCTCTCTCTCTCTCTCTCTCTCTCTCTCTCTCTCTCTCTCTCTCTCTCTCTCTCTCTCTCTCTCTCTCAAGCAGCCAAATTGGATTTTCAAGAACTATTATGTTGATTATCTTAAAACATCCAAGGTGCAAGATCTACTTTTTATTAAAACTATTAGTTTATTTAAGCATAGAAAATACAGAATATAAATTAAGGTTCTTTATAATTTACCTAGTAATAGTCACAAATTAATATACAAGTACAGTATTTTAAATATGTGTAGACAGAAAAAGAGTCCCCTAATCTTGTCCAAAATTAGAATCATAAGCAGCTTCTTTGCTTGGAAACCTAGAACAATTTTTAAAATAAACCCTACATGAATAAGATGAAGTGATGCCAAAAATCTCATTTGATATGATGGCATGGACTGTAAAGAAAAATAAAAGAACCAGCTGAAATCTATTCTAATTGTTCTAAGTTAGGAGAATACTGTATTTGGTACACTAACTTTCATCCACAAAACCAAAAGCTACCCAAAAATAATATCAGTCACCATTTCCCCCAAAATGCCTCTATACTACTTACAAGTCAAAAAGAAAAAAAAAAGTTTTCCTTTATTGCTGAATTTTTCTTCATATAAGGGAGATAAGTTGGACACCTTTAAATAGCACTTAAACATTTAGAAAGATGTTTGAATAAGGCCTTACTCTAAGCATATATTGTATTTGATAGAAAACAAGTCTTTAATGACCATGGTCAAGGTTCATTTTCGTTTCTTGCCAATTATTTCTGAACCATAATTTTCTGATACTTGTGATTATTCATTGCATATAATTACATATACTGTATATTGTGATTATTTTTTGTATGCATCAATAACGTTCCCTCATTTCACCAAGATTTTTAAGAAAACATAATAACCAATTTTGAAATATAAAGTACTTTACAATAGTTCCATGAACGATTTTTTGTTTTATTACTCATGAATCGGCTATTTGGGAATATAGCAATAAATACATTTTGATGCTACATTTTAGCAAAATCATCAAAATAGAGTTGACTGAAAAAAATAAGAATTTTGTAGTTTTAGCATGCCACATTTATCAGAAGTATGCCCCACACCATACCCTTACCTAGTTTGACTACTGCTAGTTCATTTCATATTCTGCCGTTTCCCCTCTAGCTGGCATAAATAAATATTACAATATTAACCAAACATTTTAAATAATTTAAAAAATAATCACAGAAACTTATAATCACTATCAAATTATTCAATAACAAATCTGTAGTTAGCTAATGACGAATCTTTAGAATTATTTCTTTTTTTTCCTTATAGTATGGCTCCCACATCAGTAGCTGCCCTCTCACAAAGTGTGGTCTGTGAAGGGACTTTATCGCTGCTAGTGCTAGTTTTCTCAGTAGAGTCTTGTTAGTCAAGTTCATCCAGAACAACCAAAGTTTTATTTTTAACAGCTGTATAACAATAGCAGCTGAACGTTAGAACAATTTAACATAAACAAACACAGACATAAACATGTGTACATCTGATGTTGGTCAGTCTATTAATCTAATGAACAAATTTTTACTCATTTTTAACATTTTCCCCTCATACTTAAAGGTAAAAAACCTCTCGGTCATCATCACCTTATTAAAAAAAGGAAGAAGAGAGCATAAAATAGAAGTACCTCTAGCTCTTGAAAATGCAAATAGCATTAGAGTCAAAAAAGAATGTCGAAGAGTTGGTCAAGAGAGACAGAATCTGTTATGAATAATGAAAGAAAGAGGTCTAACACAAGACTACATGAAAAAAAAGTATGTAAATCCAACTGCATTCTTCGGGCATGCCATATCTATACTCACTATACGTAAACCCCTGAGGGTAAACAGTATAAGATTGAACGAGTAAAATCCAATATTTCACTTAAAAAAACAGTTTCACAGTATGTCATTATCAATTGAGATGCTCTTCTTTTTAATTAAATACAGGTTTTCATCTTATCCTCTCACTTTTTAAATATTTGTATACCCAATTAAAGTTTGATTTTTACACCAAAATATGTACAACTTTTTTTTATATATCTATGTAAAACAAAATTGCCTCTGATAATTATTTTCTACTGGTGAAAGTAGTGCAACTTGAAGCTCATTTTTCAACTTCCTACCCCTAAAATCTTACAATAATTTAGCAAATAGTAGATATTTGAAGAATCCTTTACTTCTGCTTTGAGTCATAAGAAAAAACAATATACGAGAAAAACTCAAAATTGATATTATTTACATATTTCGATAAAATTCAGTATTCTACCAATATAAATTGGACATTTACTATCATTTGTGTATATAAAATTAATACAAACCCAAGAACTTTATGTGTATGTTAACAACTAAGGATGTTATTTAGTAATTGAAATTTTATCTAGGACATATAGTGTTTAATATTGTTTATACTGATGACCGACGGTACTTGATAGAATTCCATGTTATACAAATAAAACACACACAAATTCTTTTGTTAAATTCTACTTTTATTGGTCTAGCCGACCATGGTTTCGCCAGTTATGGCATTGACAAGGCTTATACAAAGACTAAAATAACCTAAGAAAAATTGTACAGTGTTTATTGAAGAATTTTTTTTTTTTTTGCCTTTTCATTTGGATATAGAATATTTAAAGAATGTAGATGAGCACTCATTATTAAGCGATAAATATAGATATCGTATAACACCAGAAAAAGAGGCCAACATAGCCTGGGACTATATTTGAAACTAAAACTAAAAATAGTAATCTAAGAAAAGTACTCAGAACTAAAGTTTTACATTCTTAAAACAACAAAGAATATATACAAATGTGATCAGGCAAACCACAAGTCAACAGAACTTTACATTTCTTAACACACACACTAACACACACACACACACACGCACACACACATACACACAATCAAACTAAATCAAATCAAGGTCATACAATGGTCAACTGAACAAAATGGCTACCAAAGTACTGTAGTTATCTACTGATATTTTTTTATAGTGACCAACCTATTATTTAATCTCTCAACAGATGTATGAAACTGTAATCACTGCCTGCAGAGAATTAACCAGAAAATGTTTCCCCTTCTTGTTCCTTGTTATTTTGATTCTGCTTTGCTTTGGAATAAGACTACTCTTTCCTCAGCTGACCTTTCTTTGTTAATTCAACATGAACAATTTGGGGTCAAGTAATAAAAAGGACGGGTTAGTGATATAGAGGACGGAATGATTCCACGACTTCACCCTTCAAATAAGTGAAATTTAGTTGGCTATCTATTTTCCACTATTTGTTTTACAGATGAGTAAGCAAATTTATTCCAATGTGTGACCAGACATCCAGACTTTCATCCCCTTTAAAAAACTAAAAATTCATGGGACCATTATAGTACTTACTCAGCCCCACCATACAATGTAATATGAGCAGATCCTCTAAAAGTAATGCCCTAAAGTTGGTCTCTTGGACCTTGTAAGAAATGTTAAATTGTATTGATAGATCACGATGTCTTAACCAGTAGATATAATACATGTAGTTTAGGGTAAGATTGTTTCAGACAGTTTCTAGGCAGGTTTTCTGAACCTCGTAACATCAGCTACTTTACTTTCTTGACATCAGCTAAGCTCGTATTAAACAGTCTCCACTCGCTTCGTAATGTCAGTCTATCAGCACTAGCGAGCCTCAAAGTGGTAAACATGTAAAGAAGCCTCCACTTATTATGCTCAAGTTGATGACTCAGTCCTGCCAGATGTTGTAACTATATGAAAACCTCATTTTTTGGAAACTCAGGGTTCAACATGTTTATAGATATTTGTCATCTTAGAGATATAACATTGGTACCATTATATGAAGAGTTAAAATCTGAAATTCTTTATCTAATTTAGTGTGTTATAAGTTATATAACACAAGAGATATGTACAAAAAACTGTTTAAATTGGCAACCATTTTAACATTTTCGATTATTTTTCCTGAAATTCTATATAAACACACTACCTGTACCTAATTACTACCTGTACCTTAATTTTGGTGGCCACTATTATGCTTACATACAGACAACAATAACAAAAGACGGACAACATGTTGAAAAATCAATTTTTCTGTTTCCTGAGGACATGAAATTTGAAGATCTGTCAAAAAAGGAGAGGTCGAAACCATTTTCAATTACCAAACTTACCGTAAACTAAATATAGTGGGCAAGTAAAATTATGGAAGCAAATTTTCTTACGTACACATATATTAAGCGCATTCATGAGATTACAAAATTTGTCAGAGGATGATAATAATAAATTGAACTTATTACACAATATTATTTCCAACATACAAACCTAATGTAAAAAACCGTCAAGCCTACACACATCAAAGATGAACACTGTCTAAAATAATAACTCTTTAATCAGATAATAATGTTGACAATACTTATTTATTCTGTTACAACACAAATAAACTGACAGGTAAGTTATAAAGGGGATTTTTTTTTTGAAAAATACTAATAAGTTAATAAAAATTATCCAATATTATCAATAATATGTCAGTCACTGTCATATATAAACGATTTTGTTTCAAAATAAACATTACCAATGGTTCTCAGTTTGGGAATTCACTAAACATTGATAGTCTTTTCAACAGTCGGATATTATTATTTTTTAAATTTTTATCTTACTTTACGGAAAATTGTATTGCATCTCTTGAATGGTTCTAAAATATATATTCATCTTTTAAGATTGCTACCAATGATTTATTTTCAGTTTTTCCCTCCAATGGTTCATTTTCACTTTTTCACTATCTTTTTATATTTTGGGGAATGGCAAACAATTCACTTGTTTGGATCCTTAGGAGCTAATTTTTAAAATATTTTTTATCAAAATTGTTATGGCCATTGTTTTATTAATATTATTGGTGTAGTTTATTACTTAAAACAGATACTTAAATCAGAAACCATAATAATCAGAACTTTATTTTGTATTTTTTTTTTCTTTTTTTTTTTTTTTATTTTTTTTTTTCTTATTTCAATTCATTAGCTATGATAGTTTTTCTAACTAGTATTGTCTTTAATCGATTTCCATATAAAATTGAATGATCATTAACAAACGAAATTTTGGGGACATTTTTCATGAAGAAATCTTGAAAGGAAGTCAGTACTGGAGTGGTAAGCAATGTGTCTGAATTGAATTCGTATAATCAAAACTGATAGTAAATGAACATAGTTGAAAATTCTGGTTGCAGCCAATATTGGTTAAGGTTTTATTTGGGTGAAATATAGAAACAAGAGCCTAGTGGTCTGTTATTAGAATAAACTTTCAGCCTTTGCAATATGGGAAGAACATCCAAAAAAATACCTGTAGTTTCCTTGTCTATTTGACTGTATCGTACTTCAATGTTGGTTAAAGTTCAGGATGCAAATGCTATTAGTTTTTTTGTACCATCTTTCATTTGATGATGAACTCCTAGTCCCACTGATGAAGCATCAGTTGCAAGGACAAGTGGGAGGTCAGGGTTAAAATGGACCAGGATCTGCTCACTTATTTCATTTTTAATCCTGTTAAAACTCTTTTCATGGTCATGATTCCAAATATATGATTTACTTTTTTGAAGTAATCTTGTTAAGGGATACCAATATCTGAAAAATTATCCTTCTAATATCTTGTCCACAAATTTGTCATAAGCTTGGAGCTACCTTCCTCCAAACATTAGTCTATTCACTTTAAACAGGTCTGAGTGTTTAGTGTTTGGATTATTGAACTTTCTTCGTCCGTCATCATAAGTAAGAATTACTAATGTTGAAAGTGCAGAAAAATTTTCCACCACCCATTTCTGCAAATATATCTTCAATTCTTGGTACTGAATACTTTTAATCCATAACAATTTCATTTAGGATAACTTTATAATCAATACATTATACGAATGTCCCCATTAGGTTTTTACAACTGGAACAATAGGCGTTCTCCATTCCCTATGCTCTACTTTAGTGATTATATTTGCCTGCTCTAATCTTTCAAGCTCGTTTTCTACTTTATCCCTAATTAGGAATATGAAACTTGATGTATATTGGTTTAACGGTACTTACGTATTAACGCCACCGCAGCAACTTTGCGCATATATGTATAAGGTTTGGCCAGGTGTTTATGTGTATATATATATATAGCTACCGGCCAAACCTGTCATGATATATAATTATATCGCAAAGTAAGCAAATATTGGTGAATATATATATATGCGCAAAGTTGCTGCGGTGGCGTTAATACGTAAGTACCGGTTTAACTTCATCATTAATGTGAAATTTAGCTTTGAAGTTTGGAATGAGGCCTATATTTGTTTTGAATAGGATTGTGCTTGTATCCTGTCACCAATTTCCAATTGCCTTTTAATATTCAAATTGTCCTGCATAATTTCAATATAGAAGGTGCATCTTAGACCATTATATATAATTGTGTTCCAATAGCACGTCTAAACATCAGTGCAGAAGCACTAGAGCCAGTAAAGTCTAGCATGATTCTTAGCTACATTAACAACTGATTCAGTTTGATGTCAAGACTAGCCTTTTCAAAAAAAAATATGGACAATTGTAACATTTGTAACAAAATAAAACAAAACATTTGTAAAAAATTTGTATCAATTTGTAACATTGATTTCATTATACCTTCAAAATGTATGAGGGAAGACTGATATTTGTTAGTATATATTTGTCCAGTCAACTGATTCTCAATTGATTTGTACTTTAGGTATTATTAATTAATAAACTGTTTTGCATATTTATAAAATATACAGTTATGGCTTCTGATTTAGGTATCTGTTTTAATTAATAAACTATACCAATAATACGAATATAACACTCAGATGTAGGCTCATTCCATATTGCGATTATAACCAAAAGATGATTCCATTAAACAACTGGTGGGGGGGGGGGGATTCCATATTGTATTTTGTGTAAAATTTATGTATATGTATAAGTTTTAGTACAAAATATACGTGACATGCAGCCTTACTGCTTAAATGTACAGGTAAATAATAATAAAAAACCAAAAATGTTGTGTTAATGTACAATTTATGTGTATAATTAAGAACAGTCAAATTTTAAACTAACCAAAATGAATAAACTTGTATGAAATAAGGAGATGTTAAAACAGATATTTCCTCATAAACATCAACCATGAAATTTTTACCCATCTGTAAGAAAGTAAAAAAGATAACTCTTTTATCTAAATTCTTTCTTTATTAACTCTTTTAAAAGTGAATTTTGACCACAATCATCATAATACCATCGACTATCTAACCCCTGCTGTTGTCATTCAGAAACAACACAGGATATTCAAATAGTAAATACTCCATATGACACTCACCTAACACCAAATGTTAAACAATTAAGTCAAAGGGACGAGTAATTTTTGAAAAACTATGTAACAAAAATTCAACAGACAAATCACTCAAGGAAGAAAAAATGATCTAAATCCATTTCTAAAAGCTTAAATCATTACTGTAAAAACCATTGAAATGTTTATTTCAACTAGGGCCTAGAATGCAAAATGGAATGCAATATGTATAATTTTTCTGAGCATCTTAAATGAACACTGCAGAATAATTGTGTAGTCAATAAAGTGAGCTAGGGTAAAAAATAGTCTAAATTTGTGACTTCTAATAATTTGCAACACATAAATATGAGAATTAGTCCAAAAAAATGGAACTTCTGTACTGTATGGACTCCCTCCCCTTTTTTTAAGTTCAAAACTCAAAACATTTTTACGTTCTGTCATCCGACTACTGCCCCATAACAAACAAAAATAACATAACTACAACTTTCATTCACCACACTACAATCCTTTCAAGTTCAGCCATTCAACCAATTTAGACCACACCTCTAAGAGATGAGTGCTATTGAAACACTCTAACGAGAATCATTGTTTGTATTCAGTATGTGTTGTTATTTTACTGATTTATTAACTTATGTTGAGTTTAAATTTAACAATTTCATAAGTCTATTTGAATAATATAACATAACCTGGCCTAATTTAACCTATTCGAATTGTTGGTAAATATTAATGTAGATCTATCTGATTTATGTTAGCAAGAATAATCACAATTAAGTTAGGTTACCGGTATGTTATGTTATTATATATATATATATATATATAAATTAAGGGGGGCTCCCTATAATACACATAGATACCAAAAATCACATCAATGACTAAGATCAGTGGACTTAGGTATCAATATATTTGAGGTTATGTTTCAACAAGTTTTGTTTTAATATAAATCTCTTATTTTTTATTGTAGAAAACACATTTAGGCATCTTTAAGTAAAGATTTTTTTATCTACACAAAATGAGCTATTTGGGAATGTTATAGGAATTATAAGTTGAAATTTAGCCTTGAAAACTTTTTTAAATTTTCTAACCAACTTTTCTAGGTAACGAAATTGTCTAATGGTTTGTAAAACCGAATCAACATAAAAATTTGAACAAATTAGGAATATGAAAATCACTATCTCTAGAACTTTTATATATATATATATATATATATATATATATATACATTTAAGAAAAATTGTTGAATGTATTAAATGAAACAAACACGATATTTTTACATTCTACAAATTTATTATTGAGTCTTGCCGATCATGGTTTCTCCAGTTACTACATTTACGAAGCAGCGTAACACACACAGACTAGGGAAATTATTAAAAAGCAAACAATTTATACATACTTGGGACAATACACCTTTACTTACCTAATTAAACTTCAGGAAGAAGGTTGGGGAGGAGTGCGAGGAAGACTATGGTCATAGGGCCATATCAAATCTTGAAGGAGCAGGGATTTTGTGAAAATTTCTACCTGATAGTTCAAAACTAAACTAGCATTTTTACAAAACAATCTTTCTAATTTTAATTTCTAAAATTTTCAAAGCATTAAATTACCTACTTTTTGCATTGACATCAAGTATTTAATACAAACTTTAGAATAAATATACACTACTTGATTTTTTTTTTAATGGTTCGAAAAGCTAGAGTCATTCTAACCCAACCGTCAATTCTTTTCGTATTTTCCCAACCCAATAAAATTATTACTGCCTTTTCGCCCTAAATACGCTGCATTACAGATATTACACGTCAGTTTAAAACACCACTATTTTGCATATAATAGAATTCCCTAGCATTTTCCCTAAACCGCATGGTTAGGCTAACCTTACCAAAATAGTTCATACTATGCCATTTTTTGTGTGGTTTATTAAAACTAACTGTTTGGAATATAAGAGATTTAACATTGGTTTTTAATTTAGTTTTAACATTTTTTTTCTATGCAGTTGACATAAAATTCAATTATGTATACCAATTTGTTGTCTGACAAGACTATGGATAGGCCTGTCATGGAAAGAGGCCAATTTGTGACTAAACGGATGTTGCGATATTTCCACAGTCAATTTGTATTGCCTTCCTTATTAATAGAACTAGGGTATCCGTTGCACAAAATCGAGCAAAATTTTGTTAAATATAAACATTTAATTTAAAAAATGTTGCAAGTTGATTTGAAGCGTTCATTCATTGGTCCAATTGTAAATGGTATAACTTCTGCTAGCATCCTAAGTGCTCATTTATACGAATCACTGTTAGTTTCCTCATTGTTAAGTCCATGCATAATTCTCATTTAGTTGCGGTGATAAACATGTCTTTCGTATAAGTTTCTGTTCCTTCTAATTGGTGGCATTGTTACTATTAAAAAAGTACAATAAGAAACAGTTCAATAACTTAAAAAAACTCCATGGAAAAAATTGCAAAAATTTATTAACAAACTTAAAAAACCTCATTTTAAAACATTGTATTAGCTAGACAAAACGAACTGATAAATACCATATTTTATCAAAATCAAAAAATCATAACACACATTACAAGAATTCACAAATAACCACAGTTTTGTTTAGTTTGGTATAAATTATGTTTATTTATATCAAAATAACAGTTGATATTAGAGGCCTATATGATTGGTGTTAGTTTTTTCATAAAAACAAATTCTTAATATAAAGCCAGATGTTTTTAATTATAGATGTTTATAAATCCCTCATTACAAATTAGCATTGGGTTACTGATAAAAACTTTGATCTCTTTTACTTTCCTTTACTTTTGTTCCATCTTTCTGAAATTTGTGTGGAAACAACTTCAAACTTAGGTCCATATCCAATGACACATCAAAGGTCAAAATCGACACATCAAAGGTCAAAATCGGTTAAAAACTGTAGGGTTACTACTAACAAAAAACCCCCTAATCTATTAAATAAGTATAGATTTTTTTAAATTACCAATAAATGAAACTGGCAGTCTGAACCTTCAAATGCACATAAAATTTCGTCTATATATTGTACCAACACAATTGTAAACATAAACAGGTTTTTATTCCCAAAAACTGTTGTTTCAAATTTGTAGGCTACATTAAAATCTTTGTTTCTAAATTTGAGAGGTTTTTTCCTTTAAGACAATAAAAAATGCAAAAAACAAACAATTTAAAAAAATGAAATAGAGTCAGATTTTAATTCAAATGTTAATTTTAAAATTTTCCATGTCAATGCAAATAATCGGAAATGAAATGGTTTGGAAATTTTAGAAATTAAGAGATTTGTTTTGTAAAGATGGTAATTTAATTTTGAACAGGTAAAATTTTTCACAATTTACCCCCTCCAACTTTTGTCTAAGCCCTATGACCATAAAAACAGATGGAAGGGGAATATTTAATAATATTTGGGAAGGTTATAGGAATTATATGTAAAAAAAGTGTAACCCCAAAAAAACTATTATTTCAATATGAAAATCGACAGTCATTTTTAAATTTACTAATTTATTTTTCTGGTTAACGAATTTGTCCAGTGATTTGTAAACCCGATTCTACATAACAAATTTGAACAAAACCGACACTAAATTTTCGATCTCTAGAACTTATAGGCCTACATGTATAAATATAAGAAAAAATAATTCAGAGTATCGATTTGTGGACATTCCATGGTATCAAGTGTCACAATATAAATTTGAAGTTATGTTTCTAACAATTTTTGTTCTAGTTTATAACTCTCTTAAGTTAATCAAGACCATTAAAATGAGGTAATACTCGATGAGGCTTTTGAAATTTTTGAATTCCTGCCTAAAAACAACATCAATTTAGAGAAGAGGGTGACTTTACCTTATAATGCCAAAAATAGTTTTTATTTACAATAAGAACATTTTTTTAAGTTTCAGCTTTTACCCTTCTAGTTTAAAATTATGTTACCTTACAGAGACTTTTTTACATCCTGTATACATTTGAGGTTATGTTTTTAACATTTTTTTTTTTTTTTCAGTTATAACCCTCTTAGTTTTAATCATAAAAATTCGTGTAGGCATCGTTGAATACAGATTTTAAAGCTGCACAAAATGAGCCATTTACGGACAATGTAAGATAAATTGTTTTTCTTGAAAACGATTTTTTTCAAATTTGGAAACCAATTTTTCTGTTCAACGAACTTTTAATATGTAAAACTGAGACTACACAACATGTAAAACTGAAAATCTAAACAAATCTGACTAAATTTACGATGTCTATGGCGTTTATTCTCATATATATATATTTGATAAAAACATGGTACCAAATCATTTTATGTAGGATCTGTGAACATTTCATGGTCTCAAGCTTAGGCCTGAGGGAGATCGTTATTGTTACAAATATATTTTAATATTACAGGGACTTTCAGTTAATTCGAATAAATCATTCCAAAACTGCATAAATATTTTAACTTACCAACGGCACACGATGGAGATAAAATGTCTTGGAATGTAAACGTTTAAAGTCACGTATAAAAAACACAATTTTTAAACACAAACAAATAATTAAATAGTTTTTTTTTAACTTTAACTGAAGTTAGAAAATTTACGAGTCTAAAGAATTTCTTCTTCTATAATACGCAACAGCTCGGAGTCTAATATCTTCGAAACAAAAACCAATATCAGCTTTCAAATTTCTCATTTTCACTCGTATAACTTCACTCGTCAAATTGTAACACATTGCCAACAAACCCATACCTAACAGTATATAAACAAAATTAAACATGAGTTTAATTTCATCTTGATCGTTATGAGTGTCAATACCAGGTACTAAATCACCAAATCCAATTTTACACAAACTCGTAACACAGAAATACACACTATCTAAAATACCCCAATTTTCCCAGTTCGAGTACATGGCGGAACCTGCTGCTACATAACAAACCATAACCCATAAACAAGCTGTAGAAGGTACGATGATACGAGGGTTAGGTTGTACAGGTCCGTCTTCTAAACTGCCACGTCTTCGATCTTCCATACTACACTCGTACATTTTAGTATAAACCCAACGAAACGTCTGAGCTAAAACTTTACCCATGTTTAAAAAATAAAGAACATACAATGGTATACCGAAAACAGCGTAGACAACTGTTAAAATTTTCCCAGCTGTTGTGCGTGGAACCATGTTACCATAACCTAACATGGTAAAAACACTTAAAGAATACATCAAAGCCTCCGTGAATGTCCAATCTTTCGGTGCATTCAATTTTGTATATCCTTGTTTGACAGCTTCTGCAATGTTTGACTGAAAATTAAGTAATACTTTGTCGACTCTAATACGCCACGCTGTTTCATTGAAAACGTTTTCATCCGCTGTCAATTCCCATAAATCACGGGAACAGTTGGTAAACAGTTCTTTCACCATGTCCTTCACATATTTTCCATCCCCACCGGGACTAATTGTTTTGAAGCCTATCGCACCTAAAACAGCATAACCTATAATCAATCCACCTACTCCGACTTGCGTACACATAAACGCTATCGTTTTACGACAACAATCGCGAACTTTTTGACGAGGATCATCGCTATAAGTCGTCGACGATGAGCCTCGACTACGCACGGAATTGCGAAGTGGCGGTCCCACTCTGTTGTTAGACCGCATGTTTTCTCTCAACTAAGTGACGCGCGGGAGGCTCTGTGCTATTTCCGGATGGATTTCTTATTTGGCATTTAGCCACGTTCTCTATTAAAACATCCCCACTATTTCAATAGCTACTTCTAAACTCGCACTATATTAAGTTCACATTCCCATTCTTCTGTTCTTGATTTGTTTTTAAACTGTATACATCAACTGAAAGTGGCGCAAATGCTTTATTTACTCATCTCTCTCTGCATTATATATTTTGCTCTGCAACAACTTCTCAGACTCGGTAAATAACAGATCAAATCTACAAACAAGTACGCGGAAAAAAGATCTATAATAAAAAAACCTAAACGTACTCCATTCCCTTCAAATATCTGAATGCCCATTTATATAAAGTAAACAGGGTCTTTAAAGAAAAATAATTTCAAAATAGCAGTCTCTTCAGTGGCTCGTTTACCAAGGGCATGGTGATCTCGAAAGACCCTAGCTGGATATTCGAGGGCTAGGTGTTTTTATTATATCTTCTTTTTTATAAGATTATGATGACCGAGGGGTTTTTCAAGCTATAAACAACAGTGAGAAAAAAATTGACTGGCCATTACTAACTTACCATCCAAACTGTTTTATATCCTCGACAAATAATTGTAAAAAAGAAAGTCTTCTTTGTTGTTACGGAAGGAAATGATCTGTTATTAGTACAAGAACAATGCGCTGATTAATGTTGTCAAAGAGAATCGTGGTAAATCAATAAAAAAAATTTTTGAAAGGCTATTATTGTTTTATTTTATTTTTATTTTTTTATCCTTTTAAACTTTTTTATTATTATAAAAATTAATTTTAAAAAATTATCTTTTCTTTGCCTCACGTTGTGAGCGCCTATTTATAATATACTCCTATTTATTATAAAAAATACAATATGTTTGAAGAAAAATCCGTTATGTTGTTTAGTAAAATTTGCAGCGTTCTAGGATTATTGCGGTAAACCGAGTCCTTAAGAGAGCTCCACAGAAACAAAAATTTAGGGGACAGATGCGGCGACCGTGTTAGCAATTGATATTTCGAGATTAATCGATCGTCGAAGAACTCACAAAGCATCATCATTGTTTCATTAGAGATGTGGCAGACCCCACCGTCTTGTTAAGGGGAGGGTACCCTGAAAATTGGTCAAAAACTGCCAAAATATGGAATATTATTTTTTAGTCCCTAATTATTTGTCAGGTCTTTCTGAATCAGAAAAGTATAATTTTTTTGCAAAAATTAATATATTTATATATAATAATAATTTTTTGAAATAATGCTTACACGCGAATTTTGGTCAGCTTTTCGTTGTGTTTTTATCAAAACTATGTTTTTTTTATAGTAATGTAGATTATAAATTATAGCTTAGATGATTTTTGTATTTTGGTGTTTTTGTTTTGTTGTCTTTGATATTTGCTGCAAACTGTCAGCTGGATGTCAGCAAAAACAGCTGTTTGAATAAGTAACAAACAGTGAAACCTTTGTGTCATCTGCAAATGTTTGTTGTTGTGAGTGAAACCTAACCTTATATGTTTGTTAGTGGTTATAAGTGGTAGTTTTGGTTAGGTTAGGTTAGGTTAGGTTCTAAGAGAAGAAGAAAGAAGAATAAATCTAGAAGGCACAACGTATGGTGCAGGAGACTTTTGAAATGTGTGAGTTGTTGTTGAGGAGCCTACATCGATTATGGCAATGGTTTATACATAGGTAAAGTTATGATTTATGCTTCTAAATAACTAATAAATAAGTATTTTAGACCAAAATAGTTTTTATTTTACCAAAGAAGTTATTTTTTAAGAAAAAACAAATCATATAAATCAGTAAAGTACATATTTTGTTCAAAAATCCATAAAAATGCTTCTTTTTTAGAAAACTCGCGATTCCCGACAGTTGAAATTTTCATGTTTTTAAGAATAAAAAATGCTAAAACTAAGAAAGTATTGCAGATACAACAATGAAACTTTGCATGATTGTTCTAAACATATACAGCTACAAATTTATGTATGGATTTACAAATATCTTTAGTAGTTGGTGAAAAAAAAAAATTTTTAATCGTAACAAAATTTTTTTAAATAATTTTTCAAAATTTAAACTTTTTCAGAAAACTCCACAGAAGAGATATTTTCTTATGAATACATAAAGTTGTAGCCTATATCATATACTTCAAATTAACACTTCAAAAATGTGTCTACAAGCTATAGCTTAGGAGCCTTAGCGTTTACCGTAAACCTTTACAAAATTTCTTAAAAGGGGGGTGGGGGGAGGGACGTGAAAATAAGGCCAAAAACCGGTTATATTTCATGAAATAGGTTATATGTACATAAAAAAAAGTAGTAAACAATATATAATAACATAAATAGGATTTTAGAATTTTCAGGGTACCCTCCCCTTAAAATCAACAATAACGTCCATCAACTTGTAGCACAGCTACAAATTGCTTGTACGATTTCTGCATAAACAACGGAATTAATCGTGTTGAAACTAGTGCAAGGTGTGAAGATTAACATCCCAGATGCGAGTTTTCAAGCTGTAAATTCAAATAAAACTAGATCTAATCACTAAAAAAAGTATTGTGGAGTTGACCATTCTTATCGTCACGAATGAATCTCATAACCTAAGTCCACAGCTTAGTGGCTCTTTGACAGGTTGAATAAGATGCTTCCATCTGTTGAGATAACAGTCGAAGTGATTTACCGGAAGAATCCAGAAGAGTCGGTTGAATACATTCTATAAACTCTGGTATACGACTGAAAGCTGGCGATTTTTAGACTATCATTACACGAAAACGTTGCACGAGATTATACACTGTTGATTTCCTTGGAATAGGAGCATCAGGAAATTTTTTTCTACAAACAACTCAACAAAACGATTGTACGATTTTATCACGAAATAAATTTCTAATAACTCGATTTGATTACTCCTTTTTATCTTTTAAACGAAAAAAAAAGCTGACACTGCTAAAATTACACATTAATTCTTATTTGCCGAATCTAAGGGTTTTAACTATTTTGTAAAAATTTATTACAACTTCTTTAAGTATTTGTGTATCATATGGACACCCTGCCATTTTTTTTTTTTTTTTTTTTTTTTTTTTGTAAGATCAAAACTCGAAACATCCTTTTGCGAATATTTAGATTCTGTCTTCTGTCTAATAAACGCCATAAATAATCAAAATAACATAACTGTTACTTTCAATCCCTCCAAACTGCAATGCTTTCAAGTTCATTTATTTATCTAGATCACTCAAGTACAAGGTCAGTACTACTACAACACTCTTACGAGAAACATTCTTTGTATTTAATAGTGGTTTGTGTTGTTATTTTGCTGATTTATTAACTTATATTGTTTTAAAACTGAATAATTTCATAAGTTTAAATATATAACATAACCTGGCTTAACATAACCTATTCCGGAATTTTTGATAAACAAAAATGTAGATTAGATTTGTGGTGGCAAGGATATATTATTATACATATATACTAAAAATGCAGTATTATTTTAATTAGTTAGTGTTTGAAGTATAAAAAGGTGGATTTTGGTATAAGTAGCCTAATTTTAATTTTCACATTGAAAACTCGATTTCTAATCATGCTTGAAAATTTTTGTTTTTTTTAAATTACCGCACAGTGCGATCTGTAATTACTAAAGGCTACTCTTTGTGCCTAAAAATATTAATTGCAATGAACTCTGTAGACCTAAATGGCTTGCAATTTCATTAATTTACAACACTTACAGTTCTACGCCCTACAACTCAAGGCCGATATATATATCAAAATAAAAAACATCCGAATTTTCTTACTTCTGAATGAATTCCTGTACATTTCCTGTTCATTACGAAATGTAATACAGTACTGTATCTTGAGTTCTATATAAGAGTTAACTTGACATTGATCACTACATATGCTTTTGTTCTATAAAAAGACTTTGTGCTAAACTATTATGTTAATGTTCAAGATGTTTGACTGATGTTTTCATGCAACCATTTAGAATCGCTCACTAAATGGTAGTTAACTTCTTTCTAATGTTAACATACCATTCACACTAGAGTTGTCATTAATAGTTCATGAAGCCTAGTAGTTAGCTTCCTTCAATCTTGATATCACTTTCGAATACTAGAGTGCTCAAGGCTAGTGAAATACATACAAGTTTAGTGATGGAAAGTAACAGTCACAAAAATTGTACTAAGATAAAAACTGGATAAATGTTTACTTTAAGGTGGCACCGTATTTTCCGGATTTTAATTTTTTATCGTCTATTACATACCTTAGGCCTACTTAATAAGAATAAATAATGTTTTCCTTGTGCCAATCACTATTTTTCACTGAAAAATCGTTGTTAAAAACTATCAAATTGAGGGGTTTATAGATTACACATAATGGCAAGACATAATAGGAATAAGAATATCATATGGTTTGACGCATGTGCATTACACAATGACTAAGCTAGACCGCTATTAACTTGGCTAAACCTCTCATATGTTTATTGAAGTTAATAATTTCCTTACATTTTTTACCACGACAGGTTTGGCCAGGTAGCTATATTTATATAAACACCTGGCAAAACCTTATATATATAAAACCACCTGGCCAAACCTTTACTTATAAATACGTTAGATTTAATAGTTTTTGATTGTGATTTATCAGTGAAAAATAGTGATCAGCGCAAGGAAAACATTATTTATTCTTATGAAGTATAAGGTATGTAGTACACGATAAAAAAATAAAATCCGAAAAATACGGCGCCATCTTAAAGTAAACATTTACCAAAAACTGTATTAGGCTAGGTATTGTCAAATATATTAATCATTTTCAATTTATAAATTACTATATTGCTAAATATGGATAGAAGTTGTCCGATCGATTTAAGTGTCAAATCTCGGTATTTCCGCTTCAAAATAGTTTTTTAATAAAATAGAATTTAATGAACAATGCTAGTGGATTTTTTATCTCTCACAATTCATTTTTACGCTGATATCTGCAATAGAAATAAAATTGCAGCTGTTGACAGCGATTTATGGTTTAAACAATAGCAAGCAATAAAATAACTTTTTATTTTTTTATAGACTTTAATAAAAAGTTTGTAAAACTTCATATCATGTTTCTTGATTATTCGATGTACTGTAGAAGTCTTAGGCACACCAAGTGCTTAAGGATACTTTTCGAATTAATGTGGGTTTACCAGGAGAGTTTAGAATAGCATCACACGCATTTTCGACCACTTCTAGCATAAGTCAAGTGGCTGCCGGCGATACTTTTTCTGTACACTACCAGTTTCAAGTAAGAGGTTCCTCCACTTTGCGATGACATGACTGAGTGAGGTTCAATCATAGAATACGTAGCTTGAAATATTCTGTGTGCTTCTTTGTCATTATTAAAAGCAACAGACCGAGCATAGCACAAAACCTTCTGTTCTATCGTAAACAACAAGCTAGAACAATCTAGGTTATGTTTGTTGCCCAAGAGAACACAATTAAAGTTGTCAACAATGCAATGATCTAAAATAAAAGAAACAGCTGTTTGTTTTAAAATAACCAGCTGTTTAAACATTTGGAGCTTTTATGTTATCTTGTTCTCCAGTGGCAGGTGCTGTCTTTTAAACTGCATTTCTATCAGCAACAGCCATTTTGTTTCTATTGCAGATACCAGCGTAAATATTTGTTGGTACACTTTTGGGTATGTTTCCAGTATGAAAAAAATCTTACAGTTTGGTAGACGTATATGTACTTAGTGGTTGATTAAAAAAATTAAATACCTTTGTGGGACATTTAAATATCGAAATGATGGAAAAAACCGTTATTTTAAAGAGGAATTGCAGAGATTTGACACTTGAATTGATTGGATAACTTTCTCTTCATATTTACTGTTATATTTATAAAAGTGTACTTCTTTTATATTACTTTGTAAAGTGTATGTGTTAGGATCCATATATAATTTTACAGTGTAGTTACTGTTAATTATCGAAATAGTGATTTTGAAATGATGATAAGACGAATAAATACTATTGTATCGTCCTACACTTTTGATAGCCCAAATTATGCTTTGAAATATCCGAAAACATTACTTACATTAAGTTTAGTTATACAGTGCTATGCAACAATAAAAAATATTATTAAAAATAGTTTTACACCTAATTTTCTTTCACATTTATTAATTTATAATACTGTTTTACAATTTGAAAACGAAAATTATTGAAAAATTGAGATATAAGAAATCTTTCGTAATTACCATTACATACCTTAGAGTTATCTTGTAACCTTAATTGTTTGTACACTGCTGTCATAAAACAGGGGCTATGGGAAACCGAGAACTTATTCAGACATTGATTTTTACTGTATGATTCCAAATAATCGAGTTACTTTACGTTCATAATCCAAAATATGAAAAACAAGTGTACAATGTAAAGTAAAAACCAAATTAAAAACTACCCACCTGTCCTGCAGAGCTATGCATACCCAAGTCTACCCTACAAGCTTGTATAAGCCTAGGTTACAAGTTGAAAGTACTTTAATATTTTGTACAAAATCTCACAACAAACATTAAACCTAGTAATTTATAATATAAGCATGCCATATTACATTTATACATAAGCAATGTAATTAAATCTTACCTTCCCTGAAGATCAATCAAGTAGAAAAACTGACACTAAAGATTATTTTTACACAGACCCTTAATCATATTCATTAAATTTAACCTGTTTATAATACTGTTTCGCATTTACTATTATCAAACTTAAAAAAAAAACTTATCAACTTATATAGCAGACTAAATTTTCTTTACAAAATTATTATGAAATTAACCTCATCTTAAAAATATACTTACTCCCCCTATACAAACGTAAAATAATACAAAATTTCAAACATGAGAAATATTAAAAAGAAAACTAAAACAATAACGGTTAAGAAAAAGTTTATAATTATTTCAATTTCTCATTAAAGTATCGTACAAAACCTATAGTGTATGTATTTGGTAATATAATTAAAATTTGCCTTTATGATTTGTAAATTTAGGCAGACAAAACTTGACAGTTAAAAATACCTAAATATGTCTCATGAATGTTATCGCATACGAGATTACTAACGCATGCGCAAAACGCAATACATCCACAGACCACAGATAAAGATTAGTTATAAAACTCCCAGATCTAAGTTTAAATTATTATTAAGGTCACAACTAACAAAATAATATAGTACTTATTGTATTGATGTACTTACTTTTATGTCGTTTAATAGAAATAATAGAACAATCCTTCTTCTGTCGTCAAATTTGAGTGTCTGAAAATAATCGTGCATTTATTTCTTGTTTTGCAACAGCAAATTTATATACTGTATAATAAAATTGTTAACATTGTTCAAGTTTTTTAAAAATTACTGGCCTATAAATTTTGATGAGTCGTTTTTCAATGACAACTATTTAAACAAACTTTAATTTTTTTAAATTGAAATTCTTAATTAAAACAAATAACAAATTTAAATGTTTAAACAATTAGAACTTAACACATATCTTATATAAGTTTGGCGTCATAATAATAACTTTGATGGGCGTCATCCACAATCCACATAAATTACGTCCAAAGTACATAATAATCGCAAGTATTGCAATCTGCTAACGTTAGCAGTAAGCAGCTAGTGAGAAGTAAAAGAAAATTGGCATAAAGTGAAGTAAAAGAAAAAAGGCTCATTGAAAAAGAAGAACTTTAAATATTTACAGGCAAGTATTTGAAACTCTGAATATCAAGAAAATTACTTTTTTTTTGGCTTTAATTTGTTTTCGTTAATTTTGTTAATATGGTTTGTATTGCAAATGGTGCCACAGTGTTAGTGCTTATGAGTTTGTTTGGCAATTGACTCATTTATTTATAACCTCTTCATTTCCAGACTAATTTTTTATTTTGATTGAAAATAATATACTTTCATAATTTTCAATTTATTGGTACATCCCCCCCCCTAAATTAAATGACGAATTAACCTACAAAACTGATTAAATTATTATAAAGGATTGGCATGATTATAAATATGTGAGGATAAAATATGATTTTTCAATTAGGCCTAGCTTCAGTTATAAGACTCCACACAAAACTATTAAATCCTATTTCATACTAGTTTTTCATTTATGGTATTAACATTTTATAGATGTTCTTCTATGGTGATTGTTTACTGTAACTGCAACCGGTTTTTTGCGGTTTTTATTTTTAATCATGTTCTTCATACCTTATTTATTAATAATAAAATAAGTTTTTAACGCAGAGCTAGTTTTTTCATGAAAAAAATCACGATTTAAAAACTACGAAATTCAATGCATTTTTATAGGTCCTTGAAGTCAAGCAACATTGAGCATGGTTAGTACTTGGAAGGGTGATCGCTTGGGAACACATGCACAATTTCTTCTTTTTTTAAATTTACGTAAAATTTTTAGATCAGGTAAAATATATATGTATATATAGCCACCTCACTTGACCTTGTAAGGTAAAAATTCGCGTACAAACCTATTTTAACACGTAATTCACTTAACCTAGGAAAGTTGAAATTATGTTGTTTTTTTTCATGAAAAAATTAGCTCCGTGTTAAAAATTTATTTTATTTTTAATAAATGAGGTATGTAAAACATGATTTTTAAAAAATTGCCAAAAAACCCGGTTGCAGTTACAGTAGGCCTAAACAATTCCTACCTCTTCTATTTAGGCCTACTAAGTTCATATTTGTTCATTTGTATTCTATGTAGGCCTATAATTTTTTATGAATTTCAATTTTAACTTTTCAAACATAATTTATAGTCAAATTAAAGTAGGCCTACAATAGTGTTGTTGCCCATTGTTCAAGAAACCATACAGCAAGTTTATTTCTGCATAATATAATTCATTTACAAAATAGGCCTATTATGACCATAGACAAGCCATTAATAATTTATAAAAAATTCATTCTTAAATTTTTATATATTATACTTCTAAACCTAAAATACCTGTACTTTTAAAAGTTTGAAATTTCATATTTTTATAGGTTAATTTACATGGTAACCTATTTTAACTGAGAACTAAGCTTATAATATGTTGTTTGTTTTCAAAATCGCTGGTATATAAATCTTATGATGGGTTACACAACAAACAGTTTTTGTTTTAACCACCAAAGTATTTTTCTGGCTTAATTTTTATGGAAGTTTTTCCTAACTTATTAAACAGATAAAGTAAAATATAGGCTAATATCAGTTACTATCTATTTAATTAATATTTAATATATTATATATATTTTGGTCATTTGATTTTATAAGCTATGTAGCCTACTAATCATAATTTATCTATGTTTCCACTCTATATAAGAATTATAATTTTTGTTGTTGTTACCAGATGATTATGTTAAACAGCCTTGAAGCATGATCAAGTGGTCTATAAATTGGAACTATCAAAGTCAGTTGAAAAATGCCTGTACACAATTTATATATTTTCAACCGATATGGAACTTTACTCTATTATGCTGAATGGAATCGTCTGAAGCAATCTGGCATAACACGTGAAGAGGTAAGTTTTACTAGGTGTTAATGTATAGTAAGGATTTTAGATAATATTTTATTCAAAGGTAGACATAAATATTTGGAAAAAATTCTCTAAGAATTATCATACTATTTTAGCCTGTAAATGTTGTTTAAAAGGAGTAACTAAATTAATGTGCTTATAATTGATGATAAAATTAAAATAACCCTAACTTTCAGCTATCTAGTTTTTGAGGCACATGATCCTTTTTACAAAATGAAAACAAGCCCCTAATGTCAGGATTAAAATACCCATTTTCTTTAATGTTTGGTAATTCTAATATAGGTAGAGGTTTAATTTGGTATTAGTGAAATGTAACAGATGTTATACAATATCAAATGTACAGATGTTATTTGTTGCAATATCGGTAATTGTTTACATAAAGGTAACTTGTAATTTTTTATTGTCTACTACATAACTTACTTCTTAAGAATAAATAAAGTTTTCATTGCGGAGGTTGCTCTTTTTTACTGAAAAATTACAATTTACAATCGACGGATTTATAGGTTATACATAATGGCTAATGTTCACATTCATGTCTCATATGTTACTTGAAATTTTAATGTTTATGGGGAGATGAGTTTAATGCAAGTTTAAGAAATATATGATCTAGTAGTGGTAAGTTAATCCCAGCCAACAGTTGATTGAGTCAAGTGAAGGGGAAATGCTAACAGAGTGGATAGTAAAGGAAAATGGTACCATGAAAATAAAGACTTGTTACCATTAGTGGAGACAAATTTTCCCCCGCATTCCACTTCTTCCATTCTTCACATTGAAATCCTATCTGCACAGTAACTGTAAAAACGTATTATCAGTAGTTAGTAAATACTTAATAAAGAAAATCCTGATGTCATGTTATAAATTTCATTCAAAATGTTTACCTTATAAATACCCCCTACTCTGTGTAGAACGCATTGAACATGTTAAAATATTTTCTTTGGAGGATGGATGAAAAGGTTGAAAAAGAATCTTTTCTTTTTTTAAGATTACTTTTTAGAGTATAAAATTTACAGGATCAGTTTTACAGGAGACAAGTTTTAAAGATCATAAAATTACCTAGAATTTGATTGTTTATTTGTTTCGATTAAAATTGAATGAGTTATGACCTTTTAAAGGTTATAATGATACCATAATTCAAGTTATAAATAAAGCATCATCTCAGGGTATCATACCATAAATCACAAGACCCTGATCGCCACCAAAACAGTCATGATCAACAAACCTTCTCATCACATAGCCCATTTCCATTCATGGACCATAAACACATATTAAAAATAATTGTTCATTCACCAGATTGTTACCCATATAATTTTTTTAAATAAATAGTGAATATAATTTATTAAAGTGAGGTAAAAGAAATAAAGAAAAGATTTTTCATTAGAAGAAAGAAAGAAGAAGGTGAAGCCATTATGAGCATTCTTGCTGGGACCATCAAACTGGACAGTTCATTTAAATTTACAAAGAAAATATTCAGTGATATATTTATAAATAATTATACAAGAAGACACAAACAATAATCAGATATACTTCTAACATTAAGAAGTTCTTCGAATTTTATTTTTTTTAAATCCTACCTGGTAATTATAATTTCATTTAATCTTCACAAGACTCACTACAGTTAAATCATCTTCAATTATGTTTATAAATCGTTATACTTGAACCAACAAACGAGACATTAAAAAGAGCATTTATTTAATTATTAATACTGATTATTACCTATTGTCAAATCAATCAACCATCATATCATAAATTCACCCCCAAACCATCACCTAACTATTTTGTTTAATCTTAAGTTTTCTTTAAGTTTTAATTAAAACAATTGTTAATCCCTTCTTTTTTAATATTATATGTACAAGTAAAAGCTAGCCGAGGACTAAATCTAATTATATTAAGAACAATACCTGTGATTCAAACTAACTACGGTATTTTATTTAATAATTATTCATGACTAATAAAATAAATTAACTTGTGGATTACCAATTTTTAATAAATCACTTTTTACGATTGTACCCTCATCTTTCTTTGTATCACTTCAGAGTTTATATTTAATTATAATATGGTGCTAAAACTAGTCCATGTCACACACAATTTTTAGAAACTTTAATTGTCAATAACTCGAGAACTATAAATGATATAAAAAATTCCAAAAATATGTAATTTATATTATTTAAATGTTTTTATTTTAAGTCTTTATATTTTACTCAGTGATGATAATTGATGCAGTTAAGATTAAAAAATAAGAAAAAAATATGACTAAAACCGAAAGTTAAAATTGATGAGTTCATGAACAATATTATTTGGCCGGTATAAAAATTTAACATTAAATTTGATATCAGTAACATTGATTAATTAATCACCAAAAATGTCATTTGGTTAATGAAAATAAACAATGGATGCTGTCTTTGTTAAATAGTTTTATGTATTGAAATAAGGGTGTTAATTTACTTCACTTGTGCCATAACATGTCCTCAGCATAAACTGTATTGATTAAATTTAATTGAATCATATATAACAAACAGGATTCAGCATGTTTTTAGCTTTGTCAAAGGTTTGATTCTTAAATAAATGGAGTCCCTTAAGGTTCATTATGTTGGTCCAGTATTATTTTTATTATACATGTCTTACATATTCAATTTGATGATGTCGCAAATCTTATTTATTAGAGGGGAAATCATATCATAGATTGAGCAGAAAGTTATGTACAGGTTAATATGACAAGTCGATATTTTGATGAAATTAATCTAAAATTATTTCCAAAAAGACCAATTACATGTTCTTAGGTAGGAGTCTTCCAAATTACATTCTAACATGTATTTGGACCATTCAATAAGTAACGAGACAAATTGTGGTGGCTAAGGAACTGTTTATTCATAGAATACAAACATGTGTGTACTTTTCAACATAACCCCCCCCCCCAACACTAATGGACTTTTTTTTATCGTTCTTCTAGCTTTCATATGCCCTGGAATAAAATTTATTGGGTTGATGTCAGAGCCATATTTGCATCCCATTTTTCATTTCCTTGTTCGAACTGAATTCTTTCCCATGTAGAGTTTCTTTAAGGGATCCAAACAAATGAAAGTCTAATGGAACAAGGTCTGGACTGTAAGGAAGGTGTGGTAGGATTTCCCAGCTCAATTTTTGAAGCATAACTTGATTCAGTTGTGCCTTATGCTGACAAGTGTTATTATGGAGCAAAATCACAGATTTTGTCAACAGTTCACGACGGTTCATCCGATTGGCAGGTTTTACTTCATTTTGTATCATATTACTGTAATACCACCTATTGATTGTTCGTTAATCTTCGAGATAATCACAAAAAATAGGGCTGTTTAATTCCCAGAAAATTGTAAACATTACGGTTACCTGCTGATGGCTGCATATTTATCTTTATCCGAGCAGGAGACATAGTGTGCTCAATTTCATTTAACATCCTTGCATAGATTTCGCAACCTTCTGCTACTAAAAATCTAATCACTGAATGTTCTTCCGAAGTGCAATTCTCAAACATTGATTCACCATCTGTAACGGAGTGAATCGTAGGTTATGTGTACAAAATCTTATCAAACCTAACTACTCTTTATTTTCAAAGAATTGATTAATATTCACAAGTATAACAAATTCTTTGCTAGGTAAGTAGTTTTGGGTTAAGTTAACAATATCAAATTAGATTGTCTTTTGGTTGATCAATGATACAAATTTCAAATGATTTATACGTCAAAATGTTTCTTTATTTCAAAAATACACTATCTCAGGGAAGGGGAGCTCGTGCTGGCCACGAAATCCTGTTTCATACGCAAAATTTTTATACGAAAGAAAAGTTATTTAAATTTTAATTTATTATGAAAATAATTTAGTCAAATTGTTCAATATGTGTTTCCTTACCACTATTTCTACGTTCAACTTCGGTCGATATGACCGTGAAATTCACTCTTCCTCGCACACACAAAAAAAAAACACATCTTGCTCTTTCGGCGTTTCTCTCAGCAGTCTTCAAAAAAAGACGCTCCGGTATCTTCAAGCTAGCCAGCTACATCTGCACTGATTTGAATCGTCCATTCTCATTGGCCGGTGAATCCGTTGTCAAGGCAACGAGTTCGTTGTGTCGTGAAATTATTTTGAGTGTTTTAACTTTTTAGCTATATTTTAATTCCAAAAATGATTTGTAACAGTTTTAATTATTCAAATAAACACTTTATATCGAATTTTTACTACACACAATCTTTTTTAATATATGTCAAAATTTTACCACGCAATCTACACACTGGCTTGGCTACAATTAGAATTCAAAATGTCTAACTTTCTGATTATAAATTATTTGATAATGGCCTAATTTTACAAATTCATATATTTTACAACTACCAGTATTTCTATGGTTTCTTACATTTTTTCAACCCAATTTTTAATTTGGAAGAGGTTATATGTATTCCCTACTTGTTTATCAGACTTGCTTCTATTAATTTGTACCATTATACAAGGGATTTCTTCTGTAAAGAAAATGAGCATCATATTAATAAAACGCTAAGTCTGTCCGTTTGATTGTTCAACTCGAAAACTGTATAGGCTAGGAACTTGAAATTTTGCACAATCATAGACCTTAGTGAGAAACTGCTAAAACCAAAGTTTTAAGTATATAAGTCAAGTGGTTCCTGAGATATAGGTTCCTGAAGTTACAGAAATCTCCATAACGCTAAGTCTGTCTGTTTGATTTTTCAACTCGAAAACTGTATAGGCTAGGAACTTGAAATTGTGCACAATCATAGACCTTAGTGAGAAACTGCTAAAACCGAAGTTTCAAGTATATAAGTCAAGTGGTTCCTGAGATATAGGTTCCTGAAGTTTCAGAAATCTCCATATTGCAACTATTTTGATATATAAAAAGTAAACAAATAATTGTAAATAAAAAACTAATGTATCAGCTGTTGGAAATTAAATATATTTAAGTGTGTTTAAACTCAGCCATTTTGACATGATTATTTTATCCTAACACTGTAGGCTAAATGTTAGCAAGTTTTACTTAATTTTACATTATATTTCTTTTTGTTTTGTGCAAGATCTTATTTTACGGGGTTGCCTTGAGATTGTTTACATATTGTTTGATGCCTTTACATCCCAGTCTTACAATAATAGGTTATGCCCCGTAGAAAACTTACTGCTCGAGAAAGAGCAGAAGCTGATGATCGCAATAGATTAAATACATGTGAACGCATGAGGCAACTGCGTCAAAGTCAAGATTACAGAAATAATGAACAGGAACGAAATACCTCAGCACATCAGGAGGCGAGACTAGATTTGGAATATCGCCAACATCAACAAGAAATAGACACGGTAGCACATCGAAGAAAACGTTCATCACCAACCGCAAATTTTAAAATTACGTTAGACTTTAATGGCCAAATTGAACCTAATTATTTAGGAAAAATGGAAGAAGAATGCTCTGAATGTTCCACACTGTTATTTTCATGTGAAAGAAGGGGAGTTGGAGATGGCTTTAGTCTTTGTTGTTCGCATGGTAAAGTCAAATTACCTTCAATTCATACATCGTATGTGCTTTTGGATCTTTTGCACAATAATAAAAATTATCTTACTTATATTCGATTGTACAATTCGGCAATGGCAATGGCAAGTACGATTGCAAAAGTTGAAGAGCCTTGCCCATTTGGTCCGAGATACTTTAAGGTTCACGATCAAATTTACCACAGTGTTATATCGTTATATGCTCAAGATGGACCTGTTATAGACCTGTTTACGCTCAACTTTACACTTATGACAAGAAGGCAGCTGCTCAGGAACGTATGGGAAATCCAGCTAATCAAGGTTGTGATTTGCATGTAATGGAAACCTTAAGCCAACATCTTGTAGAAATCAATCCATATGCTCAGTCATTAAAAAAAATGCATGATCTAATACAGGAATCACCAGACATTCAATTCCTTGACATTCATTTACAATTATCGATCGTTTGCTCAAGGATTTAGACACCTCAACAAATAATCAATAGGAAAGGTTGTAGTTTTTGTGGTGAATTTCGTCAAACCCTGCCGGTTGTGCCACATGGAGGACGTGCAGAATCTGTTGACATATGTATAAAGTTGAGCGCTTTATGGCAAAATGTCACATTCTGTAAACTTCATAAAAATATTAGAGTTGATAATGGAGAAGAAAAGTTTTCGGAATTTCTTCTATCAATAGGAAATGGCACGTTACCAATCGTTTCTGGAGAAGACTTTGTAATACTGCCATCTCGACTAACGGGCGAAGGTTCTCCAATCGATTTTGTTTATGACCGTCACTCTTTAGCAACCTGTAAGGATATTACCGAATGAGCAATACTTGCACCAACTAACGAAGACTGTGATCTTATCAATAACGAAGTCATGGAACTACTTCCTGGAGAAGAAAAAGTGTACCTTAGTTTTGACAAGGAAATCAGTGACGGTACAGAACAACTTAAGTATCTAACAGAGTTCTTAAATACACTTCAAATTAGCGGTCTTCCAAGATATAAATTGGTGCTTAAGCAAGGTGCTTTGGTTATGTTGATTCGAAATTTGGATGCGAGTCGTGGACTTATTAATGGAACGCGTTTGAGAGTTGAGATCATGCGTCAGAACCTTATTGATTATACGATTTTAACTGGAGCTTCAGCAGGTTAATGAGTTCTTATTCCAAGAATAAAACTTTCTCCCTCAGACTCTTCTATCCCAATAAGTTTCTCAAGTGCTCAGTTTCCACTGTTTTTGGCTTTTTCCTTGACCATCAACCAATCACAAGGTCAATCTTTGTCACGCAACACACTATTTTTGCCACGCCCTGTCTTCTCCCATGGTCAGCTTTATGTAGCTCTCAGTCGATGTCGTTCGTTTTCAGGAGTGAAAATCTTTGTTCATTCAATTGAAGGACAGTCAATTACAGCTGATGGTGAAATAATCACACGGAACGTCGTTTTTTAGAGAAGTATTATGAGTATTGATATTATAAATTTGAACCATACATTTATAAATATGAACATATATGTATTAAAAATAGTTGAATCTTGATATATTTTCTTAATTAGTTTGAACTACTGAACAAAGTTAAATGAGTTTTAGACTCATTGTAATCGATCACGTGAATGGCAACTTAAACTCCTGAAATTACCTCATTGATTTATCAAACCCTTGTATTTCACGATGTATTTCTAAAGGAGATTGAGTCTGCTACATTTTTGAGTTTAACTATAGACAGAGGAGTTATTTGCTTTACAGAAAAAGGCAATAAGAATAATTTCAAAATTAAAGTTTAGAAGGTCATGCAGGGAAGCTTTTAAGGATTTAATTATCCTTATAGGATTGGACTACCAAAGTTTATAAAATGTAAATTGAAACATTTGTTTTTGGTGAGGCATATGTGTTCAGTGGGTGAGTTTTTTTCATGAAGGCTCTGTATATAGGATGTCCTCATTGTGTCTAATAAATATTGCTTCGTTATTTTAATTATATTTATAATATTTTATTATGTAATTAGCCTAGCATTAATGTTTGGAGATTTGTTATCCAAAACATTTGTTGTCAATGACAAAAGATAATGATATATCATATATTAAAAACTACTATTTTTTATTTTATTTATTTATTACATTAGATGTCATTGCACTTGGGGGAATTTTTCGTTAACATTTTGTTTTTGATATTTTGAGTTAATGTTTGTGTTATTTAACAGACTGATTTAATTGGTAATAGAGAAGTCCGTGACCTTGTCATGCACATTGTAAATGCATGTTAACAATAAAAATTAAGTATAAATTTCATTGTAAATATTTGATGTTATAAAAGTATAGAAACTGTCAATTTCCTCGGAGATATATAGATGAATTGTTCACATGTTTTGAGTATGTTATGGGGTAGTATATTTCATTCTTTTGACACTGTAATCTATAAATCTATGTGAAGTGATTAATACTTTGCAATCTAACTGCAAATCTTAGTTTATGTCCTTTAACATGCTAAGTATCTGTCTAAGATATTCATCCTTATATTGTAAGTACAATTTGACAACTATACTCCCATCTCTCGACTCATAACTGTTTGATGTAGTAGTTATTGCGATGCATTTTTTATTGAATTTTTCTTAACAATATAGACAATAGATATTTATTATTTGTAAAAATCAAGAGAATTTCAATAAACAAAAATCATAACTGTAAAATCTTACAAAATAATTGTATTATAATAAGCAGTGTTAAGTTATTTGAAACTTAGGTTACATATATTATCCTTAAATTAAATAAAGTCTTGGGGAGTAGAAAGTTAAAAGTAAATGAAGAAAGTGTAGGATTACAAGTGTGTTAGATGTTCAATGTGTCAAGAACATTGCAGAAATTCATCTATAAGATGATATCGCTGTTAAAACCAAACACAATCCTGATGGGGTCTTATGTTGTCTTGGATTGGATCCCTCTTATCTTGTCTTTCTTGACCAGCTCTTGTTCTTTATACTATTAGTAGTATTAGTATTCAAGAGCTAAGGGGTAGTGGTGTTTTAATATGTCATCCTTTCGTTTTATAATGAGACTATAATCGAGAAATGTTTGCTTTTAAACAACAAAAGTAAAAACAACGTAAAAGGTTAAGTAAACCTAAAGTAAGACAGAAAGGTCGCTACTGTAGATATACAAGTCACTTTTCCTTTATGATAAACTGTAATACAATAACTTGATTTGATTTGATTTGATTTAAGATGGGGTGGAGACCCTCTTCGAGAAGGTCTCCCTGCACGTCAACCATCGGCTTATTGTGCCCCCTATGTGCCGTTCCTGATGTATTAGAACCCTGTTCCTCGAACGAGGTTCAGGATTTTTTCCACCAAGTACGTATCCTCATCATCTCCCGGTTGCTGGATACCAAAGAGCTCCCTCCTTCTGCGCTCCAGCATCCCGCAATCGAATATGACGTGTCTTGCTGACTCCACGGCCTGCCCGCAGAGCCGACAGCTTTGGTCTCCTTCGAAGACTCCCACTGTTGCAAGATGTTTCCTGAACTGGCCATGTCCAGTGATGAGTCCTACAACTCTTTTAAGCTGTAGCCTGTCTAGCTTGATTAATGACTTCGTAAGGTAAGTACTGGGTCCTTTAATCAGCTGTTTGCTTTGTGTGAGCCCGGGAGTCCTGCGCCATCTCTGGCGTTGCTTTTCCTTGGCCCAGTTGTTAACTGCGCTTTTAGCCATGTTGCGGCTGATACAGCACATAGGTTCTGGCCCCATAAAGGGTGTGGATGCTCCTTTCTTGGCAAGGGTATCTGCTATCTCATTACCTTGGATGCCACGATGACCTGGCACCCATCTTAATTCCACCATGTTCCTTGTGGAGAGTTTCGTTATTGTTGAGAGGCAGTCCTTCACCAATTTCGAAGTGATTAATACTGAGTCTAGCGCTTTTAGTGCTGCTTGACTATCAGAAAGGATGAGGATTTGTCTGTCTCGGAGGCCTTTTGACAAACCCAAATGGGCACAAGCAGTGATAGCTAGTATCTCTGCTTGAAATACCGTACAGTGCATCCCAAGACTCACACTAATGTTAGTCCTTGGTGATGAGCTGTATACTCCATAACCTGAGTTACCTTCCATAAGTGACCCATCCGTGTACCAGACGAGAGTCCTTCTGGAAGAACCTGGTTTGTTGTTTCCTTCCCAGTCTTCCCGGTTACCTAAGGTTACCGTGAAGGGTCTGTTGAAGACATACTCAGTTTGCATTGCGTCCGGCGCCATGTCTAACACCGAGTTTTTAAGTACGGTGTCAACTATGTCAGAGTGTCCTGCTCCAGGCAAGCCCTTCCGCCACTCATTAACACACGTCAGTCTATAGGCGGATTTCCTTGCCTCTGACATTATGTAAATGTCGAGAGGCGGGAGTCCGAGAAGAACCTCCAGAGCAGCTGTTGGGCTGCTTCTGAAAGCTCCAGTTATGCACAAGCATGCAAGTCTTTGCAGGCTTGTTAGTTTGCTTCCTGCAGTGGTTTGGCATGACTTCTTCCACCAGACCACCGCTCCGTATGTAATTTGGGGTCTAATCACTGCTTCATATAGCCAAAGAGCTATGTGAGGCTTAAGTCCCCAGGTAGTACCAATAAAGCGTCTGGCTGTCATTAGCGCCCATTTCGCCTTATGTATTAGGTTATCCAGATGTACGTTCCATGTCAGCTTTTGATCAAGGGTTACTCCAAGATATTTTGCCGACATGGACATATTTATCCGTGTGTTATCCATGGATATCCTATCCAGGGCTGTTAAGTTTCTCCTCCTAGTGAAGGGAACTATGGTGGTTTTGCTTGGGTTGACGTTGAGGCCTTCCCTTGCGCACCACAACTTCACCTGTCTCAGATTTCTATTCATGATATCCGAGACAGTGTAGTCGCTTTTTCCAATGACCAAGATTGCTATGTCATCCGCATAGCCTTGGATGTATGTTCCTGTTTGGCTAATTTCCGTAAGGAGATCATCCACCACCATGCTCCACAATAGAGGTGATAGAACACCTCCCTGTGGGCAGCCTCTTGTGGCAGCGACCTCCAGCGAATTACCAAGCAGGGAGCTTTGAATGCGTCTACTTGTTAGCATTGAATGAACCCATCTTGTTACAGCCGGGTTCACCTCTCGCTCTTCAAGTCTGCGCACTATTGATCCAAATGAAGTATTGTCAAATGCACCTTCTATGTCCAAGAAGGCGCACAGTGCAATTTCCTTCCTTTCCAGTGTATCCTCGATCCTGCCCACAAGATTATGTAGAGCAGACTCACAGGATTTACCAGGTTGGTAGGCATGTTGATTGCGATGAAGAGGTGTCCCTAAGAGCACCCCTTCCCTAATGTATCTCTCCACCAGCCTCTCCAATGTTTTCAACAGAAACGAGGATAGGCTGATAGGTCGATAAGCTTTGGCATCACAATAACTTGCTTTGCCACGCTTGGGAATAAACGTAACTCTGCTGACCCTCCATGCCTGCGGAATGTAGCCGTATGCTACGCTGGCTCTGGAAAGCTTGCAGATCAGTTGGATCAAGGCGTCAGGTCCTTTCTGCAATAGTGCAGGAAAGATTCCGTCTCCACCTGGTGATTTAAACGGGCTAAATTTATTTATTGCCCATTTTAATTTTGAAATAGTGACAATTTTTCTGGCTATCTTCCAGTCTGCCCGAGATGTCCTTGGCCAAGAGCTGTCCCCGGCTAGACTTAGACCGCCGTCCATATTGTCACTATTTATGCAACCAGGGAAGTGAGTTTCAAGTAGTAACTTGAGCGTCTCTTCCGCTGTTTTGGTGTACTCTCCTGTTGGTTTCCGCAAGGTGCCTACAGGATTGTAAGGTTTAGAAGCCATAACTTGTTGCAGTCTTGCTGCCTCCTTTTGGCTGTTCACTTTTTGGGTGAATGCCTTCCAGGAATCAAGCTTAGCTTTTTTAATAGCTTTGCTGTATGTGGTGAGAGCTAAATGATACTCCCTCCAATCACCGCTCCGCTTAGAGGCATTGAAAAGCCTTCTTATTTGTTTCCTTTTGCGACCAAGATCCTGTGACCACCATCTTGTGTTAGGTCCACCTGATCTCGTCCGCAGAGGACAGTTATCCTGATAGCAGTCCATGATGGCATCCTGAAGCGAGGACGCCACCCTGTCTACATCCGGAAATGTTGCAATGTCTCCTTGCATGGACCCAAGTACCGTCGACAGTTGGTCTGAATAGGACCCCCAGTCCGTCGACCTCGGGTCTCGAAAGAGAGATTGGATGGTTGATGCCTCTAGATGAAACATTATATATTTGTGATCTGAGAGGGAGGCCTCTGTTGAAACATGCCAGTTCCCAATCAGTTTTGCAATATTTTCTGTACAAAAAGTAATGTCTATAACCTCGCTCCTGATTTTGTTACAGAAGGTCGGTGTATTTCCTACATTAACAATTTGTAAGTTATTAGACAAGAGAAAATCAAATAATGACTCACCCCTTGTATTAGTGTCAGTGCTGCCCCAGCCTAGGCGATGATGAGCGTTAGCATCACATCCCACCAGAAGCTGCTGCCGCCTGACAGTAGTTGACTCCACCAGGAGTTCTAGATCCCTAGATGGAGGAGGAGTTCTGGCGTCATAGGGTAGGTAGACGGAGCTAAAAATTGGACCATCCTTTTCCTTCCCATTGCGCCAGTAAATCATCACCGTGGTGATGTCTCTAGAACAGAAATCCATTAGGGGCAAGCATTGCAAACCTGACCTTACAAGTATGCAGGTTCGGTTATTATTAATAGTATTGCAGTGTATAAGCTTACCTTTTGCATCGCCTAGTCCGGCAATCCGGCCTCGGTGGAGCCAGGGCTCCTGGACCAGAGCCAGGTCGATGTTGGACCTAATGAAGGTCTGACAGAAGGAGGCCGAAGCCGCCTTACTGTGATGAAGGTTTACCTGTAGGACCCTCAGCATTGTCTTTTCCTGACAAGAAGACAAGAGAGACTTGCCAGAGTCCTACATGCGCCTTTTTCCACCTCCATATCCCCAGACTTCGAGCCCTGCTCATTGGCGGGCCCCCGTCCGGAGTCAGGAGGTGTTGGTTTTTCTTGATTTTGGATCAGTCCCGCATGCTCTGGGGCCGCTACTGATCCTGGGTTTGCGGCTGAGCTTCCAGCTGGTGGCTGGTACCCTGCCGTTGTTTGTATGGAATTATTTTTGGGGTTCTTCATAGAGATCCCACGAGTAATGCAGGGTTCTAAAAGGTCCACCACACAGAGCCCGCATATGTGGTAAGGCTAAATTGAAACCGGAGGTCGCCTGGTATCCGGAGTCCGCATACTAGAGTCTAAGCTCCCCCTTAGACACGCATCCTTCGGCATATGCTGTTCCACCTTGGATTGGGTCCACAGATTGTGGGGATAGTGGGAATTAAGAATAAATGAACGTCCACAAGAGCCTCAAGCTTCTTGGGACAGAAGACAGAAGAGAGATAGGACAGATTATAGAGAGGTCAAAGAATGGTTGACGACCTCATTTTGGTTGGGGTGGTGAAAAGAAGAGGTAGGAGGGGGAAGGGAGGGGGGTAAGACGTCTCATGCTTTAGCCGCCCTCGGTGCCGCCATCCGGCAAAGCATCAGGCCACACCGAAAACGTTGCCCATCCTGTACCGCGGGGAGGCGCATGAGTCCGCTCTTGCTGCCACCATCTGCATCCCCGGACCGAGGACCGCCTTCCAGCAGAAAGCCTTCCAGCAGAAAGATCCGAGGGTGCAGATTATGGCTGCTTCACAGGACAATACAATAACTTAAAAAGAATGCATTGGTGACAAATATCTGTATAAAATATAAAATTGCAAAACAAATCGTTTTGGATGTATAAAGGATTTCTTTTTTATTTAGTGTAAACTAATTGGCAATTTTATTGTACAATGTACCATGTTAAATTGGTACATTGTACAATGTATAAAGGTATAAAGGTATAAAGGATTTCTTTTTTATTTAGTGTAAACTAATTGGCAATTTTATTGTACAATGTACCATGTTAAATTTAATTCATTTATTAATTATGACATTCATTGATCTGAACAACTTTTTTACCTAATCTGTCCAAATTAATGATGTTTTAATGTATAATTATTTGGAGGTAAGTTGTAATTTATATTTATAACTTACAACTTACAACTTGAAATATAATTATAATTGTTTTTGCAGGAAGCAAAGCTGATGTATGGTATGCTCTTTTCTATTAAGTCATTTGTGGCGAAAATTTCACCATTAGATACCAAAAAAGGTTTTCTTTGTTACAAAACAAATAAGTATGCGTTGAACTACTTTGAAACACCAACTGGGCTGAAATTCATCTTAAACACTGATGTAGGAGCCCAGAATGTACGGGATCTGCTGCAACAAATGTACAGTCAGGTAAAAATATCACATATTTAATGTATTATTTAATTGGGGGTTACATAAATTTTGAGCAATAAATAATTAAAATGTCACAGAGTAGACTGTATTTTTAATAATACTGTGTTTGTACTTAAAAACTGAAAATTGTACATGGAGCTGTTACTTTATCGTTACTGTTGTCTCAAAATGACTTTAACGATTTTGTTCATATTTTGGTGACATTTGAAAATTAATGGCCCAAACCCATGTCCTAATACCCTAAAAGAAAGAAATAGTTAAGAAATAATTTACAAGAAACTCAAATGAAATCTTAACCGAAAAGAAAGTCAATTTCAATCAAATGTGATTTTTGCTTACATTGAGTTTATAGCATAAGTTAATCAAGCTTAGGCTAAATTAAATATCTTTCAAAAAAATTTTTTGCACAAATGTTAATAAGGGATGGGAGAATTCCACCTACAGTACTTATCTTTCAATGTAAATGCATGGGGCATAACAGGGTAATAAGTAAAATAACTTTTTTTTTCTTTCTCACCTTTAATTAGTGTAAAAACATTCTGGGAGAACTAGTGACAAATATTATATTGAGTTATAGATTGATGTGTGAGACAATGTCTTTTTCACCATTTATTTACTTACACTTCTAACTTCTTAGTAAGGGAGTAAATTCGCGACTATCTGGCCCAGGCTGTAGTAGAAATAATATTACAGTAATTAAGATTCACAAATTTAGTCTATAAAACAATTATTTTACAATACTTTTGTATTGTAAAACCTTATGAAATATATGCCAACCCACCTACATGTTTTCTATATATAGTTCTTATATCCCAAGTAATTACAGGCACTTGTCCTTGGAATTGCTTTATTGATAAAGAGATTACTGTAGTTGTGTGCGGATGTGCACAATTTTTTTCATGTCTGTACAAGAAAATTACAGCTTTATTATTTTACAGTGTTCAATTAACAGAAGATACCTTTTGTTGTTAGTTGTTTATGTTCCATTTGGTTTTTATTGGTGTGTTCTCATTTTGATTTATGATCAGTTGTATTACTTTAAAGCAGTTCATTAAATATATGTGGCGATTGCTAGAAATATTTTGTCTGAAATTTATTACATTCTTTATATAAATGTTAAAAATTATAAATATTTTTCTCATTTTATCTAACTTTTCTTTCAAAATTAAGTCAAAGTAACATTAATTATTTTATCAAATTCTATAAACACAAATTTAAATATGGTATGAAAAGCTACTAAAAATGTAGGTGTTGATTGCAAAGGAAGTTAGTTATTTACCCTCAACATCCACCTTCTATCCAGCGATTTTTCTATCCGACCTGGCTGAATAGTCTTGAACCTACTGTATTTGTCATCAAATCATTGTATCCGTTTCTGTGAACGTACTGTAACATATTCTAAGTTAAGTTTGATAACTAATTACTATTATATTTTATCTGTTTAGCAGTGACAAAAATATACTTGATAATACATTCAAAATGTGTTAATTTTTTTATGTGTACCTTTTAAAAATAAATATAGGAATTATTTGAGCATATAATTGAAATTCAATCTTTCGAAATGTATTTAATAATGATAACTAATTTTTGTTTGGTCATTGTTGTTGCAGGTGTATGTGGAGTATGTTGTGAAAAATCCAATCATAAACTTAAATGAACCAATAAAAAGTGAACTTTTCAAACAAAAATTAGATGCTTTTATAAAACAGTATCCTGTGTTTAATAACAGTGTAAAATCAGTTTAAATTGTGTTAATATATTGAATGACGAAAATGGGTGAGGAAAATAGATTCTTTGAACATTATATAAATGTTAATGACCATATGAAAAACATGAGACGAAGCAACAGTTTTGAAGATACATTTCGGGGCGATCCAAGCGGAGTATATCGATTTATTTTGGGTACACCCATTATGGATATAAGTACAGCGATGACACCCGGAGTGGCTCATGAAGAAGTTATTATGTATCGCATGACTCCTGATGATATGGAAGTAGAAGTTGATGTTTGTTCAGATATGTACGTGCAAAACAGTCAGCTGCCTGTTTTAAAACTTACAAAACGGAAAAATCCTAGTCGTCAAGGCGAACACCGATGTAAAGTTTGCTTTAAATCATTTTCTCAGGTATGCTGTTAATATTGGTTTAAACTATTTTCTATAGTATAATGTCCTGATGCATATATTTCTATTGTATAACTTTTATTTTGATGAAACTACAAAACTTGCTGAAATCTAATCTTTCTTCACATCTCCCATTTATAAACCGATTGTCAGAGACAAATAAGAAATAACCCAAAATTCATCTTGTAAGAGCTTTATAGGTACACGTTAACATATATCCAAATTGAGTAAAAATATTGTCTGGTTCTAAGAACCAAGAAGTTTTTTGCAAAACACAAAACATTACTTTCGTCGCTATAACTTTATTCTGTACGAATAACATTCTTTATCAACATGAACAGTTTAACAACTTTGAAAAACAAACCTAACCTAAAAATTTTGACAATACTAAATTTCAATTTTTTTCGTTAACTTTTTGAGTAGTTAAGTCATTGGTTTGAAAATTTCGTTAATTATACATAAAAATGTCTTTAAAAAGTGAACCAAACCAATTTATAAAATATTGAATATAACAAAATGTAATGCTGAAAAAGGTAAAAAATCTGTATTTTGTTATCATACTCCAAATTTATTGCTGGATGCAAAACTGTTGATTTTTATTTTATGGTTTAAAGACAACATAATTTTAAAATTTTGTTAACCCTTTTATAATTTTATGTGTTAAAAAAATTTAAGTGATGTCAAATTAACAATTGTTTATGAGAAGACTATGGTTTTATATATATATATATATATTAAATTTGTTGTTAACAAAGATTTTTAGTCATCCTACCAAAAAAAAGACCAAAAATCGATGTTTTGTGAAATAACATTTAATTCCAAAAGTTACTTTTCCGCTTAATAGATGTTCTACTACTTTCATATTATATTAAAATAACATCTAATCGCAACATTTAATTAAAAGGATTTTTTGTCAGAATTAGAAAGGTTGCTTTACTAAATGTTGTGTCAAATATATTTTTCCAAGTTGCGATCTTACAGTTGGTAAACATCATAAAGATAATAATTCAAACAACAAACTATGGTATATTACATGTGATTCCTTCTCTATATGTGTTTTATCTTCATATAGAAATTATTCCTCATACTGACTTCACTTAATTCCTAGGTGGAATGCAGAACCTCGTCATTTCAATAATACATTAATTTCCGAGTGCAGCTGTAAATAACAACGTTCATAAAATCATCTGGTTTCTAAGCAGAACCTATTATTCCAGCATATTTTGCACTTCATATGTTGATTTTTTTTAGTATGTAATCGTAAGGGATTTTCTGCCAAACTAACACTTTCAATCAAAGTATGCACTGAGAACTGGGCTGATTGCAGTAACTTTCATGCAAGATTGATTCAAAGTTTGTGTAATGCAACTTTGTTTTGAAAAGGCTTTGATTTTTTGTAAAGGCCAAAAGCCTTGAAAATAGCCAGATCCAAAAAATAAGCGATAACTCTTATGCAGGTGAGCATTTGGTCCATGAATTCTACTCCAACCAATGTCTTTTTCTAATTATGATCTCTTCAAAAAATAGGTCTGAATGAGTTGTAAATAGCACATTTATATCTTTATTATTATTATTATGTTTGTGAAAAATAAAGCTGTTCCATAACAACAATAAAAGCATTTATGTAGACAGTGCGCAACACAAGGCTAAACATTGGTTTGTTTGTTTTTACTCTAATAAAATTGGTATAAATATTCTTAATGTTGAGAGCAGTTGCTAGTAAGAGGTGGCCGTAGAGGACGTGGTAACGGCATCTAGTGAGTATTGTTGGAAACTAGAAACACAAGTCAGTGCTGAAGACAGAACAATGTGTTGTACATATACTTCTAGGCCATACCAACCTGTGACACTCTGAGCATGTCCATGATCCTTATGCGTTAACTTCCTTAGCCTTTGAAGATCTCTCTTCTAACTACAAGGCAGCAGCTTCTCTCTTCATTTACTCCAAGTGCGTTGAGTTACCTCTTCCACCACCTTCACTGTACCGCAGAACCACAGTTCCATTGAAAATATGATTGAGGTGCACTATTTCCCCATTGAATATATAATTGAGGTCCTCACCATAATCCTGGCAAAAGAATTTTAATTGCACAATAATCTGGAGCCAAATAAAACTAAATTTTTAGCAAGGTTGCTTCTCATCTTCCTCCTTTCCCATCAAACATAGGAAAGTTCAATGCCTTACATACGAAACTATATTTAACTAATTGAAATTTATTATAATGTAATAGCAAATTTGTATTAATGATTGGCTTCTGTTATAGCTTGTGAATTTGGCTACCCATGAAAGAATACACACTGGAGAACGACCTTTCAGATGTGAAATTTGTTTAAAAACATTCACTCAACAACCAAATTTATGGAAACATATTCGAACCCATACAGGAGAAAGACCATATCGTTGTGAAACATGTAACAAAGGATTTACTCAGCAAGCAAACTTAACTAAACACATCCGTACACATACCGGCGAACGTCCTTATCCTTGTAAAGTTTGCGGTAAATGTTTTTCACAACAGGCTAATCTCACTAAACATATCCGTTTACACACTGGTGAACGTCCTTTCCATTGTCATTTTTGTTCAAAAACGTTTGTCCAACAATCAAATTTAGAGAGACATGAAAGGACTCATACTGGGGTTAAACCGTACACTTGCAAAGTATGCTGGAAATCTTTTGGACAGAATGGTAACCTTTTGAAACACCAAGCTACACATCAAATCGGACAAGGACAGGTATTTTCTAATGGTCATGATAAACAGAACACAATGAAAAAAGAATCTATGGTAACATTTTGTGATTTGGATTCTAAGAACACTGTAAATGTGAATATACAACAGTATCAATTGAGTCAACCTGATGATAGGAAGTATGGAATACCTGTGTTAGTATGCACAAGAACTGGAAAGATATTAAAGAGAGTCGAATGATTACTGTGTTTTGAGTGTTGGTTTTATTGTTTAATTTAATGTAATTTATTATTGCTTATATCTAATGAGATTCTCATTTTCAGATAATTGTATTTAAATCTTTAGCTTCTTTAAATGTTAATTATTAAATAGGATTTATTTAATGAAAGCTTATATTTTAGTAATAAAATAATGTAAACTTGATTTAGTTTTTGCCGAAAAGGAAAACAAAAAGAAAGTTTGGTGATTTGTTACATCGAGAAGATACAAAAAATCATCTACTTTTTTTTTATATATATTTTTTCTCGCTGTTATGATTTATAAAATATAATGTAATATATCATTTTTATAATTCATTTTATTCATGTTTAGTTCCTTAAGATATCAGTTTGGAATTTATAAACTGTATGTTTAACAATTAATTGTATTAAATGATAGTTTACATAAAAATATATTATAATTTGTATTTCTCGATATGTTGTAGAACAGTTTTGTGTTGATCATTAAATAATTCAAAATACGTGACTTATTATCAAAACGAAACCTTTGTTTCAATTTTCATTACTTTTAAATGCTAATCCACCAGTAAACAGAAGTATGAAAATTAGAACCTCATTAAGCCAAACTTCCCTTAATCTGGAGAGTAAAAAAAATATATATATATATATATATATATATATATAATTCAAATAAAAGATAAGTTGCTACCTTGAGACCACACTATGTATGGATTAGTGACAAGTTCCAGTTTGTTGATCTAATGTGACTCACTCACTTTCACTACCTTCCCCTCTTTGTGCATGCTTGTGACTGTACTCTTCACAGTTAATCAGTGGTTCTGTTTGTTACACTTCACATTGCATCTTATATTTTTAATTCATGCTTTTGAAACCTTTTCATACCGTTTTGTGTGCTGTGATCTGGTTTAATAAATCCACTGAAGACAAGACAAGTAAATACTATCTGACGATCACAAGAATGAATGCAACGTATGAGGGTCAAGAGGGAACTGCACATGCGCTGATCACATTTAGACTACTAGCCTAGTAAAGTCCTTTTAACAACTACCGTACTAATCGGTTAGAATATATCAGGTTGGGATTTTTTCATAGTTGTGAGTGGTTAAGCGTATGCTGTGTATGATTTCATTGTAGATAGTTTAATGAAGTTATTTTAATTGTTTGTGTTTATTTAACATAGGGCGATATATTACTGAGTACAGTAGGTTAATTTTATTTCATTTATAACATGTCTAGGATTAATAAAAAAAAGTTTGCTGAGTATCTGTATACAAATGTCTATGTAAATCTATAAATCAGCTTCGGGGTAAGTGCCGTCTTTCGGTTGCTGTTTAAATATCAGTTTGTAGAGACCCGATGTCCCCTTGTAGTTTATATCATCAATTGTAAGTTTTCCATCGTCACTGAACTGAACCGACTTGTTACTGATCATTATTCCGTCATCTGTAATTCGCGGCCCGTACATATGATCAATACTACGTTTATCGTCTCTGAACATTTTAAATTATTTCTAAACAAAATAGATAACGCTGTGTGAGAGCATTTTTAAATCTACAACCTATCCAATCTGTCGACTCGTGTTGCCCTTGTGGTGTAGACAAGACACAAGAAGACTACACAGTCTACTGTTCTATACAATTGATTGAATACAATTCGTGCTATAGTGTGTGGACCGTCGAATAGTGGTAAAACCAATGTTTTCAATTTATTGTTTGAACCCAACGGACTCAGATTTTCGAAATGTATACGTCTTTTCAAAGTCACTTAATCAGGCCAAGTACAAGTCTTTGGCGGAAAAAAACTAGGCGGTGGTGGCAAAGACGGGAATCGGTTATTTTCCATTTTTGGACAATGAAAGTGTTATACCGCCTAGTGAAGCTGAACCGAATTCCGTGATGAGTTTCGATGATATTGCCTATGAAAAAACAATATACGTAACTGTTTTTCCGTGAGTCGTCGCAACGATATAGACTCTTTATATTTGGGTATACAGAAACAGTTGATTCGTGACAATGCCAACCTGTTGATCTTATTTAAGCAGGACAAAATGAATTTATGGAATTTATTCGGACGTATCGTTTTTAAAGTTTTTCAAAACATTTGCGCTACAGCTTGGAAGGAGAAACACGGGTTTGTCATTATAGACAAAGACAGTAAACCTCCACTATTATATCGTAAAGGATATATAAATGCGCATCTACACGTATAATGATGAGCGTGCTTATGCGAACGCACCGTGTTTAACGAAACCAAAGTCAAATTTGTGTTCCTGGTATTATCCGGATAGAAAACAGTTTTGTGGTAATTATTGTAGTCGTACGAGTAAGCATGGTTCAATTTTCAATCAACGCTGTTGGCGTCATAAGAGACGAGGTGGCTACAGTAAGAGTCTACCACCGTTGATTATACTTATGATTACGTCAGCCAATAAAATATACAATAGGGAGATTTGATTGAAACGAATATGAAAAGAGCGGTCTGCCCATAGAACTCGTCATATACAATGAAAACATGTTGAACAGTACGGTGAGACATCCGCAAAAAATGATTTCACGTTTCAGACCGTTCCTGAACTTTTTCAATTGTACAGTGTCACTATCTCACGGTGGCGTGGAATATATGCAAGTCTACCTGGACATGTTACAGTACAGTTGCTCTCTACTTTTCACTACCACCTGTGTAGTTGTCGCAGAGAGAACTGTACCTATATGCGGTCCTATAGCACTATATAGATTGGCTCCTTCCTGTACAAGCTGTAAACAGTTTGAAGCTTTAAACAATAAGGCTCAATGTCTCTTCACTGTAGCCTTTCTTAACCCCTAAACGGTTAGTGACGTAATATTACTTCAGTGAACTTTTCAATAAAATGTGCTACTGACGTAATATTACGCAAATTATTTTGTCTTGTTTTGTTTCTTTTGGCGACATAATAACTCGACGGGATATAATAATATTTTATTTAATCGCTAGATAGCAGCATATGACGGAATATACTGCGTTGCCTAGCAACGGCAGCCATTTTGTGAATGCCTTAACAGCTACAGACTGAGCGGCCCACTAACCTCAGTTCGCCATGATTTGCTGTAGCAATAGCTTTGTTTGTGTTACTGACTGTTCGTTGATTATTCTATTTAGTTGTTTATTAGTTATTTTATTGTAGTTGTTGTTTTTTTGTGACGTCACTATGGAAGATACCCAATTTATTGATGACTGGTTACGTATGAACTTTTCTGATTCTGAGAGTGAGGACGAGGCGATTGATGAAGAATTTGATAATGGCAATATGGATCTTGATGAGACCGACCCTATTATTCCACAGACTCATGATGAAACACAAAGAAACGTAGCTCGACCTCTTCCTCTTGTGGGGCTTGATCACAAGGAAGTTTCTCCAAATGATAGACCTTCTACGTTTGATTTCAGAAGTACCTCTGTCATAAAGGTAAAAATTGAAAATAAAATCCATCACTATGAGTTGTTCAGACGTTTTATCACTGACGAACTTATCGATTTAATAGTTACAGAAACAGATAGATATGCCGAACAATTTTAATCGTTCAGGCCTTTGAAAGAGTTTTCAAGATTTCATTCTTGGAAACCTACAAACAGAGACGAAATTCGTGTTCTTGTCAGTGTACAGAAATAGACTGTTACTATACCCAAAAACCACTCTTTGCAACTCCTGGGTTTGCTAGCCTCATGACTAAACAGGCTACAACTGAGTAGATTTTTACATTTTGTCAACAATGAAGTACCTAGTGATTGGCCGAAAAAGCTTCAAAAACTACAGCCAATATTCGATTACATTTAATTTGTAATCGTGTATACGCCAGAAAGGGATGTAACCATTGATGAAAGCCTTTTACTGTGGAAAGGCCGCTTGACTTTCAAACAGTTCATTAGAATAAAACGAGCCAGATTCAGTATCAAGAGCTACATTTTATCAAAGTCCAGCACTGGGTATATTTGGAAGTTGAAAATTTACCTGGGTAAAGGCACAGATAATATACATAATCCAGTTGTAGGTCACGCAACTAATGTTGTTTTGACACTCCTAAATGGTTTGGAAAACCAGGGCTACAGAGTGTACACAGACAATTTCTATTGCAGCCTGGAACTAGCCCTTGAACTTGAAGAAATAAAAATAGATTTGTTGGGACGGTAAAAAAAAAACAGATTAAACCTTCCAAAATATCTTGTGAAAATGAAATTGAAAAAAGGCGAAATGTTATGTATGAAGAAAAGGGGTAGATGACTTGCATCAAGTGAATGGACAAATGTGAAGTAATTTGTTTGAGCTCAGTTTATGAAATGGACTGTACTGAAGTCACGCCTAAGGGGGGAAAAGGCTGTAATACCAACAATAATGAACAACTATAATAAATTGATAGGTGGAGTCGACCGGGTAGATAGGCTTTCTGCTTATCCGGTTGAAAGAAAGCAGCAAAAACGGTGAAACAAGAAAGAATTTAGACACCTTCTCAACATGTGTATTTTCAATGTTCACGTACTTTAAACAAAGAATGGAGGGAAAAAAACTTCTTACAAGTTTAGGCAGTCTTTGGTGGAATCACCAATTGAGCATCACTTGGGTGAAAATGCCACTCAAAACGAGGTCGCCCATCTTTGGAAAACGACCCTCTTCGCCTTAAGGAAAGACATTTTCAAGAGTACGTGCCTACTACAGAGAAGAAACCCAATGCCACAAGAAGGTGTGTTGTGTGCGCCAGCTAGAAGATCAAAACAGAGTCACGCTAGATGTGCGTCAGCTGTGATGTTGGACTTTGTGCAGCCCCTTGCTTCAAAGATTTTCACACTAAAAAAAACTAGTAGCCTATTTAATGTTTCTGTAAGTAAAATTACTTTCTCGGTTTTTTGACATTTATGTTTTTATGCTCATGTTTTATGTTTGTTTTATAAAAAAATAAATAATTGATTGAAACCGATTTTTAGATTTTTTCTACTAGTTTTTTACTATGTTTGTGATTCGCCACAGAATTAATTGCATATTTAATATATATAGCAAACCACATATAAATACGCCATGTATACATATTTACACAATTTCGGTATACCTAACCCTAACCTCTTATATATAATACAAATTTTAAAAAATAAATTTTTTACGAAAGTTTATGGATTTTTAACTAGATCACCTACAATTTGCATTAAAAAACAAAAATCAGCATTTGTAGGTAGTTTTAGGTCAATTTAAATCATCCCTTAAGGGGTTAAAGAAGCTTTGCCGACAGTACCGCAACAATGTGCTCGCTTCGGCCTCTCCTTTGGCGGTAGTAATTATAGTGGAACAGCCCTAAGAAGCCACTTGTTCCTGGTGCGGGGCGGTAGTGGAAGAGGTGTATTATGTCACAAAATAACACCTTTCCACAAACATTGACTTTGCCTCCGAATCGCCAGCTACCTGAGACTTGCCCTCCTCGAGGGCAACCTACCTAACGTTTACTTCGAGAATAGTACAGCGTTTTCACCCGATCTGCGAAGTGCCTTCTTAGGCCTGTTCCACTATATACAGTCACTAATCCTGCACTACTAGCTGCTTGGAGACAATTTATACGGGAAATTTGGACGAATTTCTTTTTTTAAACTCGTGCCTCCTAATTAGTACTGCTGCTGCTAGTGAACGATCCGTGTCAAATTGAAACAGTTTATGGAGGATCCGCCCAGGAACGATCATCTCATTGTAGACGAAGTACCGCAGTGGCGTGACAATATAAAATACCGTATTTATTTTCGAGTACCAACAAAGCAGAGCTCATTCGACGTTTCGACAAGTACGTGTACGAATACTTTAGAGGATTACTGTCGTGGTCCGGTATTGTACTGAAAGAATCCGCCGGTGATATTATATATCTATGCAGTTCCTCTTGTCTAGGAAAAAGTATCCGTGTTTTTCAGATCTATAGATCTTCCGTAGCGTGGTTGGCTGCGACGACGACAATTCACAACATGCCGTCATCGGATCAACACGATGAACGATGGAGGGAAGCTATCAAGAAAAAATATCTTCGAATGCGATACGGTGACGAAGACGCTAAACGAATACAGCCCTATACTTAAAAAGTTGTCTACACCCGGTGTACAAATAAGGTGTTATCTGTAGCATAGGCCTATAGCGTATCTTTAACAAATTAGTCTTTTAGCCGCTTACTGAGCATTTACACCTTAAACAATAAGAAAAGTCGAGCATGATGCCTAGAATCCGATTTAGCCTCTGCAGAATTTGTGCGCGGTTTACACTTTAAAAAATGAATCGATATTTGAACCCACTAAACAACTTTCTCTATGCTATGAATATTTGAGAAAGTAAAAGAACTGTTATTATGTTGTAATGTTTTTGATCAGGTTTCCAGTTTTTAAAATTACTTCAATTAATTTTCCCTCTCATCTGAATTATTCTTATTAATTATTGAATAATTTAGTCAATGCTTTCTTTGTACCGATTAAAAACTGACTTTATCGCTGACGCTGTTTTTCATTAATCAATGAAAAACAATTAGAATGATATTTTGTATGTAGCCTAACTAGAATATAGTCAATATACCGGAACACAGAATGTGAAAAGCTAATTTTTAACATTCAATCCGTTTGCATTGCAGACATATTCGATATTTTAACATATTTGTGAATCAGTGAAAAAGTTATTCAGTGTATTTACGATTTGAATCGTATTCAACCAAAATATTTGTTACATATTACTTATACATGAATATATTGAATTTTCTACATTGACAAAAGTAAAGAAAAAAAATTTTTTAATTAATTTTTTAACAAAACTTACTTTTTATTTACTACAAAAACTAGCTTTTCTTAAACAACATCTAACACGTTTCTCTGTTAGACAAATACATTATTCAATACTAATTATCGTTTAATTAAATATTGAAACTTTATATAAAATATGACTGTCGACTGTTTACATATTAATGGTAATATTGTAATGCAATCCGTAATTCCAATTATTGGAGATGGTGCGTGTTTATTTCGATCTCTGTCGTATCCTATATTGTGAATAATAATCAAGAAGGATGTTGTCTTATTCGCCAAAGAATTGTATCGCATGTAATAGAAAATTGGGATAGATTATCAGCGTTTTACGAAAAATAATAATACCTAAAAAAATACCACTACTCCCGTCGGAGTACCCTTTCCAGTTTAAAAGACTTCAATTTCCTCTGAAGATATGCTTTGCTATGTGTATTAATAAATCTCAAGGACAAACATTAAAATTTGCAGGAGTTGATTTAAGAGAAGACTGTTTTTCTCATGGTCAATTGTACGTTGGTGCTTCTAGGGTCAGTTCTTCTAATAATTTAGTGATTTTAGCACCTAAAGGGAAGACAACAAGAAGTGTAGTTTACAAAGAGGTTATAAATACTATATAAGTACATTTTTAGTTCAATTTTTTTATTTGAATTGTGAAATAATTAAATTTTTCTTTAGTATTTTATAGTATGAATTCTTAAATAGTATAATATAATTTACCTATAACTAGAATAATTACGAATTTTTGTTGTTGTTTACTTTGCCTTTTGATATTTTTCAACTTTAGTAACTTTAAGTTATTGGAGTAAAAATGATGAAAATAACAGATTTAGAAAAAAATATCCTGTTTCTGAAATTACTCTATCATTCAATTCACAAATTCTGTATTCTTAAATATTACACACTACATTAAAATTAGCCGGATTAAAGTAATATTAAACTTTTTTATCAAAACATGCGATTTAATAAACGTATAGATTACAACTTGAATGATTCGCGGGCAAAGCCGCGACGGGAGATGCTAGTATGCTATAAAGAAACAATTCTCCTGTAATTACATGTCACAATTCATGACTTCCACAATATCTGGAAATAATTAATTGCCAGTGTTATTAAAATATTTTGAAACTTTACTAAACTGACCAAATTTTTAATTTTGTAGTACAGCAACAAATTTAGCATGAAATTGTGGCATTAAATTAAGATATATATATATATATATATATATATATATATATATATGCTATTTTAGAATTCTAAGGAAAAACGTCAATTTAAGAAGAATTAATAGTAGTAATTAAAAAAAAAAATTTTTAACGTTATGAGACAAAGTTGAAAATGTCTATGCAGTTTGCAATAAAAATATTGTCAAAATCACATTGTTCTTAGATTTACTAAGGTTTCTTTTCACCAAGCACATTTTCTCTTATTGTTTCATAGAAAAATTAACAATAGATACACATCAAAAGTTTACAGATGCAGAATTACAAATTAAATCAAACTGATTCAACAAATTTTAAACTTGAATGTAACATGTTATTTCAGCCAAAATTTTGAAAACGGTTTTAAACTAATAATCAGGTTTAACAAATTTACAAGTATTCAGTTATGACAAAATGATATAATTTAAATCAAAACACTTAGCTTAAAAGTCAATTACATTACATTATACAATAAAATTTTACCTGGTTTGGTAGTTAAACATACGTTTATGTTGTCTGGTGCTGATAGTTCAACTGAACTGAAATGCGTTTCCTGATGGAAAGCTTGCGTTAAGTAAAAGGAACATTTGGACCAGACCTGCATTCTAGCTCTGACTAGATGAACTACTGTGATTTGAATTTGTGCTGTAATCGGAAAAATAATATCTGGTACGGTTGTACTTTTACACTTTTGAAGTTCAAACTAAAACGATAAAAAAACTTGATGATACAGTACTATAAATTAAAAATGGCGATGTATCCTCTAGGGTTCGGCAGAAATAACTCTCAAATTGCCTGCTGCTGCTAATGGAGCGCTACTAGTAATGCCGTTTGTACTTCATTTTGCAAATAATAACCTGCCATTGCAGTTACCACCATGTCATGGAGTTGTGAATATCGTAATGATTTTTTTTAATGTTGATTTTGTCATAGTCACACAATGATAATTTCGTAGACATTTTAATGTACATAAACATAAGGCATTGGTGCGGTGTCTGATAAGAAGACACTATTGTTGTAGGGTTCAGATTTAATAAGAAATCATCTGGTATCACAGGAAGCGTTCTAAATATCCAAGCTGTAAAATATTCGTTTGCACAATCTCCTTGACGGTCAGCTGTTAAGTTAGGGATTATTAGTGATTGGAGTGTAAGAAGGATTTTACATGAAGAATTGCAGTTATAAAATATTTAGTATAATTTTTTTAACATTCGAAATTTTTAATAAGGTTAAACAAAACTAAAGTACATTTATGATTAGGGGAAAGATAACAAAATTAATGCAAGTTATTAGAATAAAATCTAAATTTATTAGAACATTTTGCTGGAAACAGTTGGGTTAAATAACTAAGTCCGAGTTCCAACAAAAACAAATTGAACACAAAGATATTCTCAAACAAATTCTCACAGGATATTGAGTCAACTATACTGTACTACTTACTTGTAGTTAGTGTATTACTGAGGATGCGGCATTGATTTTGACACGCGTCTTCGAATTCGGTAAATGTTTACTTAATTTCATTGCGAGAATTTGTGAAAACTCTTAATTTTAAAATGTATTACCACAACTCAAGTTCAATCTACATTTACATTGTTCATTTTACAAGTTAACCATTACAATAAAAACACATAAATGTCCATATAGAGAAGTCATAAACTGTACACTGTTTTTAATGAAAATATAGATCTACATACAAAATGTTTAAAATATTATTTTTTTTAAAAGTTCATACTTAAGGTAAACTTAAAAATTATTTTACATATATAAATATTAAGAACATTATTACAGTTCATGAAACAACCTGAATATTAGTTGTATATTTTTTTTATATATATTCAATATTTAAAAAGACTGGAGCAATGTTTTATAAAAAAAATTATATTTACGGATGATCCAAACATAATTGAATATAGCAAAATTAATTAATGGAATACAGATGAAAAATAGTTACTAAATAATTCAAAAATAAAACACCCATATATAACAAAAAATATATGTTGAGAACATAAAAGTCCCTTGAAGTAAAATAACGTGCAACAAATTTAACATAAATCATAAAATTATAATTTGCAAAAATATTAGTTAGAAACGATACATACATAAACAAAATACGTACATGAACGAACGAAACACTTTTCACAAATTTATTTATTTCACATTTTCAGAATGCTTAACTGTTTGCACTGTTTTCTACATATCTGACATACTAAATGGCCCATTAGTATTACGCTCGAAGAGCATTAATTTCATGAATTAGAGCAATGATGCTTTCTTCGCTATCATATTGCCCATCAAATCTTTTACAATGGTATTGATGAACATATACTTTGGCATTATACGCTTCATCTAATTCTATACACTTCTTTAACACAGGTATACCTAACCTACCCCTTGATATTTGGGCAATGCAAAATGAGTTTGTATCTGGCATAATATGAAGATTCCAACTTGGATACACTAAATTAATATCTGCCATAAGGTCGTAAATAGTTCTCGGTCTTTCTTCTCCGATTTCATTTTCATCTGTATCCATTGAAGTTTCATCTCTTTGAACGGATGAGTTTCTCATTTCATTCCCATTAATATTTAATGAAGAATTTTTGAAATTATTTTCTTTTACTTGCTGTGACGTGCTAGGTTCATCATCTCCCAATATTTTTAAAAGATCTAATGCATTTTTATTTGCAAGTTCTCTATCGTGTGTTGTAGGAGTTACATATTGTGTTTTAGAAATATCATTCTTAATACTTGCTAAAGGAGGAGGACTTGAAGATGGGTTCATTTGAATTGTATTTTGTGGAGAAAGTGAGACCACTTGAAGTTTAGATGCTGATATTGGTAATCCAACTAATTTTGAAAGAAGATTAACTGGTTCGGATTCAACTACATCAACAGGTTCTTTTTCCTTTGAAATTTTACTGTTGAAATTAACTTTAGGAGGACCTGAAGTAAAAGATTTTCTAGCTTTAGTCAAAGGTGTAACTGTTGCGGTTTGTTTGGTAGCTGCTACTTTTAGAGTTGTTTGAATTGAGGGTTCAGGTTTTTTAGCTTTAGAATTAATAGCTTCGACACTTTGTACTCTAATTGCTTTTCGTTTTATTTGGGGAACTGGCGATTTGGGTTTTGAAGTCTGAGATAAAAGCTGTTTTTGTTTAACTTTCTGAATAGGGGAAATTAACATCTTTTGTTTATCTAGTGTATTGCCTGAGGACATATTTTTAATTTGACTTACATTTATTGATGATATAATTTGATTTGGCTTCATTGAAGATTTTGATTTAGCCTGAATAGGAATAGTATTCTTCCGTATAATGCCACCTTTAATTACAGCTCCAGGAGTTTTCTGTACACGAGAACTAAGTTTTATAACGTTCTTTGAAAGCGTTTGTTTTTTAATACTAGGATCTGCCATAATAGTTCTTGGAGTATTCTCTAAAGATTGAATTAATTCTTGGTACAATACATCTGAGGGTTCTTCAAAGGATTTTTCTGAATCCGAATTTTCTAATTCTTCCAGAATAGAATCATCATCTTTAATACTCATTTCACGATTTAGTGATTCAATTTTAGCTTGAGATGTTGTTTTAACCGCAGTTTTTGTCGCAACTTCAGGACTTGTTAAAACTCTGCTCTTTACTATTTGGGATTTTCTTTTATATACTGGTTTTGTAACAACTTCAGATTTTCTTACTTTCTTAACTACGGGAGAATTTGTTTGAATCAAACCTTTTTTTGACCTACCTCTGGATTTGTTTTCAGTCGTACGATTTGATTTAACAGATGTTTTATTAATTATTTTTTTAGATAGACGTTGACTGGCTAGCTGTTTAGTAAGTTTTGACTTTGTCAATGTTTGTTTTATACGAGAACTTTTCTTTCCCGCGCCTTGTAATAACGTAGAAACTGCTTTTTTTGTTTGTAACGTGTTTTTCTTTTTATTAGTTTTGGTTGTAATATTTTTAGCTGGGATATTTTTACTTTTTGGTGAAAGTTTCTTTATAGTTGGTTTATTGAATTTTTTAACTGATTTTAGTTTTCGATTTTCTTCAATGTTTAAAGTAGAGGAAAACAACGGATCATCAATTCTCCTAAGAATTAATTTCGGAAGCGAAACATAATGGCAAGCAATCTTTGACATTACAGAATTATCATCTACAGAGTCTTTATTTTGACAGTTACCACTAGTTTTTACATTTTTTGACATTTTACTTCATTTATTGTTTTCATCCCTTCCATTAAAAATTTTTTTTTATCTCCAACACAAATTAAAAATTTATCCTGTATTCGAGATTTGTACAAGGATGTAGAGTCAATGAAGTAGTTTATGTTCTATAAATGCGTTACTTCTACGTGGACACCAGATATAGAAGCATCCTGAAACAGATAAATATGATTCTTTTTAAAGCCTTAGATACACAATAAATCTATTTCAATCACATTATTTTGTACACAATCCAAAATTTAAGTCTAAAGAAAAAACAACTTATTTTGACATGTTTACGCATATTTATAATTTTCAGAGAGCAAATATTTCAAATTTTTGATTAAAAAATGTATTATCCCAGCTTGTTTCAAAATTAAATATATGAAGCCCATTTTTAAGTGCGGACCGTTTGCGCACTGTAATCGCATAAATCGCAGACTAGAGTAGTTTTAAGATCAGGCATTCTCTAAAGGCCCCCACAACGTCGCCAACGCTACAATTTAGATAGTCTGGATCTAGATTTTGTTTGTATCCGGTAAACACTGCAAAGCTGAAAAATAATTTCCAACTGTAGAATATAAAATATAAGGAAAGAGGTAATAGGAACATATAAACTATCACAGAGCCTATATCTTAGAAGGTTGGATTCTTTTTATTATACTTAAGCTATAGTAACTAACTGTTACAATAACAGTTAACTTAAGCTATAGTAATTAACTGTTATAAATCGCTTCTCTCCAACTTTGATAGAAGTTGTCACTGCTATGAATACAAATTTATTTTTATCATTGTATAATTTGCTTCAGATGTTGTAGAGATCTGTTTCTGTCTGTTTAAAATATTGTGGCTAGGAGTAGTAAGCGAACAGTCGAGTAGTAAAGACGTATTTGCCCGCTCCCTTATCTCTACTGTATAAACACTGTGTGGACACACAAAGTGGCCTATCTGACTTGTCGTTTTATGTAAGAATTTGTCTAGAACTGAATCTGACGGGAAAACTTTATATTTTTGAGTGTAATAAATACCGTACCGTAAGTTTAGTGTTGGCATACGTCGCAGAATATAAAAATGTATTTTTCAACACCTTCCGGAACGAAACGTAACCGATCGCAGTCAACTCCAGATTTGATTGAAACAAAGACTGAAGAAATTTACAAGTGGTGGTCAATAGGAAGCGAGCATGAATATAAGTGAAGTTGTCGAGCAGTTAAATACGTTGTTGGATAAACAACTCGAAAAGTTAGCTACAAAAAATGATATAGAGTTTAACGAAATAAATAGTTACATTGCGGGAGGAAAATAAAGAATTGAAAAAAGAAGTGGAGGAGTTAAAACCAATGAACTCGAATATTACTCATCGACTTAACGATTTAGAAAATAGGAATCGTAGAAATATATCATATTTAGAGGTAAAGTGCATGATGAAAAAGCCGATTGTGTCATGATTGTGAAAAAATTTTGTGAGAACGTGCTGGGGGTAAGAAGCCAAATTTTGGATAAATAGAGCGCATTCCTTAGAGCCAATAAGAAGATATGGCTCATATACCTAATGATTATGATTTAAATTGCATTATGCTTTTAACGCTAGAAAACTTAAGGGAAGTTGAAGAATATTTGTAATTTTGAAATAATTGGTGTAAAACCCTTGCTGAGAATAATAATTGATAATAGAGAATATTTTTTAGTTTTTTTATATACCTTCCTGGGGGGAAGTTGTCGGATTGGGAATTAGATTTCACAGAATTAGTTAATTTTTTGGACATTTATGGGGATAATCAAAATTGTATTTTAATGAGTGATTGTAATTTTAGGATAGGTAGTGAACAGTATCTCCCGGAAGAATTGGAGCTAGAAAATGTGGCGGTTAAAAGACACTCCTTTCTGAATGGGCGCACAGATGGGATAGTGGTGGGGGGAATACACGTTCGTGAATCAACGAGGAGCATAGGTGATTGATTATTGCTGTATGTCAAAAGAAAATATAAAAATTTCAAGATAGACATCGAAATATTCTCACAGCACATGTCGTTAGTATTGGAGTTAGCGGCGAACGGAAACAGTACAAATTTCAGTGAAAAAAATGCATTGTTATCAAAATTAAAATGGGAAATGGGTGAGGAAGATAGGATATATATGGGTCTTATATAGATGGGAAATATAAGACAGCTGTTGGTAGTGCGGTTTTTAGTAAAGGAAAACTACCGCTAGACATAAAAATAAGGTATTGGATTTATGATATCGGATATTATATTAGAGGCTAAGTTTAACAGCAGCAAAACAAACAGAGATAAACGGGATATAGGGAAGCAAAAATGATTTGATAGCGAGTGTCAAACGGCGAGACGTAAACTTTTTAAATTGTTAAATTTATTTCAAGCAACTGATACCGCGTTAATGAGAAATGATTACGCTTATGCTTTTAAAAATTGCAAGTATTTTTGCAAAAACAAAAAGATGCCTATTTTAATAATGTTATTGAGCTTTTAACAATGCTAAAGATTCGAAAGATTTTTGAAACTGAGTAGAGTTAATTTTTAAAGGGGGTTCGTTTGTAATTAATACTGATATTTCTCATATGGAATGGATAGACCATTTCAAAAATGTATTTAATAACTGTCAGTTGTAAAATATATTGTGCGCGCTATATTTCGTAGAGAGTGAAACTTTAGACAAACCAATTGTGTAGAAAGAATTACAAGACGTCCTAAGTAAAGCCAAACATAACAAAGCTCCGGGGATGGATAGGATACCATACGAATTTTATATATATGCACCTGTAGAGTTTTTAAATTTATTTGTAGATTATTTTAACAGGGATTTTAATGAAAGCGATGTACCTAGAGCATTTAAGAGGGTTATTTTTCCAATACACAAAGGGCGATACAGCTAAAGTTGAAAACTACAGGGACATTTCTTTCATGGATGTAAGTGCCAAATGGTTGACAAAAATCGAATTTTAAAGGAAAATCAAACAGGTTTTTGAAAAGGATATTCTACTAATGATAATAGCTTTACTTTAGTGCATATTGTTAATTTAAAATTAGGCAACAAGGTTTACTACTTTTTTGTCGACTTTAAGGAAGCTTTTGATACTGTTAATAGGCATGCACTTTTCTACAAATTGTATAACATGTGTTTGTCATTTAAATTTATAAATATATTAAGATCATTGTATACTGATACGGTATCGCACGTGTGGTGTATGCAAGGTTTGTCTCATGAAGTTTACACGGGTATCGGTGTAAAACAAGGTTGTCTTCTTTCTCCACTCTTATTTTCATTGTTTATGAACGATTTAGACGAGGAGTTGGGAGGGGTGTAGCTGTTGATAATATTTTGGTCAGGTCGCTTCTTTGCGCTGACGATATAGTACTGTTTGCGGATAAACCAGACATTGCAACAAATACCGAGTAAAATTAAAATTTATTGCAATAAGTGGAGATTTATCGTAAATAGGGACAAGACTAAGATTATGATATTTAGACGTGGTGGGAGTTTGTCAACCTGGGGGAAATTGGTATTGGGAGGGCGAGCAGCTTGAGGTAGTAAGTACTGTAAATTAAAATATCTGGGTGTTCTTTTAAAACCGTATTTAAACTTCTGTGAGCATGGAAGAGAAAAGGTGTCAACAGCAAAATTTGCTTTTAATAAACTGTATAGTAGTATTTTTGCCAAAAATGACATGTATATCTCGGCTAAGTGGACGGTATTTAATGCTATCTGTAGTGCTATAGTTGGGTATGGGGAGCAGACTTGGGGATTTATTAGATTAGAAGACTTGGAATAATTCCAACGTTTTGTTATAAAAAGAATGTATGGTTTACCGATATCGAGACCTAAGTGATTTATTTAGAAACGGAAGTTTATCTAATGTGGCACTTTTGTTTAACCTTTATTGCAGTTTTGTATTTCGGAGACTCGATTTAGCAGATAAGAGACTGACGAACCGAGTGGCATTACTGGGAATAAAGAAAAATGTTGGAAGGAATTAGGTACGAGATACAATTATGTATTCGAGTATAAAAACGGAGAAACACGTGTATGGCAGGAAAAACTATGGGATATCCTCGAAAATAAGGGCGGAAGAACGTGGTGTTTCGTTAGAAACGGCAGCGCAGGCGGAGTTTAACACTCTCTATAAAGAATTGTCACTGTCGTTGGGTAGCAAAGCTTACATTAGAGATGGTTGCAATCCTACAGCTATAAATACTATCTTCAAAGCTAGGTGTGGACAACTGAAGCTGAACTGTAGACCGGAGAGTCATGACCTCAGATGTTCGCTATGCAACTAAGGCGATATAGAGAACACCCTGCATTTTTTGGTTTCTTGTTCTGTCCTCGCGGAAAACCATGGAAGGTGGTTGGTTGAGGGTAAATTGTCAAGGAATATGGTCATAGAATATTTAAATGGTCAGAAATGGCTCTTATTAGTGAATTACGTATGTTAGGCTAAAAAATATAGAGACAAACTAATAGCTGAATTTAATTATTGATTAGTTTACTTATCAGAAGGATGTGCTTGCCTTAACCTACTTTTATCTTCATTTTAATATATGTATATAATTTTTAGTGAAATTTAGTAGTAATGTCTAAATGTGAGTTTTTTTTTCTTCTTTTTATTCAAGGGGTAATTAATGTTTTGTTTGCTATATATAGAGATTTGGTCTATTTATGGTGTTAAATTGAAAGTGTTGTTTATTTGTATATTTTATGTAACTGTAAATTCCTATTGTTTTTTCTTTTTCTTTCTTGTTAATTTGTAAAACTTGCTACTCTGGCAGACGGCCTCGGGCATGACATTATGTATTGAGCAAAATAATACATAATTTATTATTTTCGTAAATAAAACACAATTTTTCTTTTGTAAAATTCTATAATTTATTTCGTCTAGTCGACCATGGTTTTCGCCAATTACGGCATTGACGAAGCTCTTACAAGACTAAATACAATACACACTATAACTATTATAAAAGGTTGAGAAAGGCAGGAAATTCCCGTTAACAAACAAAGCACAAAGACCCGGGGGAAAAACCCCACAGGTCATTCACACAGGTATTAACCAACCTTGAATAGAGGTTGAAGTAAAGGAGAAAATGACAAAAATTCCGTTTGGTCATTTAAAACTAGATTAGCATCATTACACAAAAGTCTCTTAATTTCTAAACTTTACAAAACATTTAATTTTCTACTTTTTACGTTCACATGTAGAATTTCAAAATTAACATTAGAATAAAAATCTGTCAATGCACGATTTTTTTAAATGGTTAGAAAAACTAGAATCATTATAATTTAACTGCCAACTCCTTTCATGCTCACCTAACCTACACTTAAAACTACGGCCTGTTTGGTTATGTTTTATTTGTTAAACGGTCTTTTATTTGTTAAAATGGAATTCTATCAAGTAGCCTACTGTCGGTCATCAGTGTAAACAATTATTTGCGTTTTTTGCACAGTAATGTATTATTAATTTTTTAGATTTAATAAATGCATTTATTATTATTTATATTATTATTTGAAATATTGTGGCTAACCATTTAAACATAAACATTACAAATGTATTATATAGAAGTTTTATGGCTCGAACAAAATGTAAATTTTGACACAAACCAATAAAATTTTGTTGAAACAAAAATTACACCTGCTTTTAAAGGTCGGAGGTACATATACAAAATCGTTATTTTGAGATACACTGGCATTGAAAGTTAAACTTATTTCAATAATTCTTCTGCCGTTGTCTTAACTTCTACTGTCACGTTTCTGAAGAACTCCATTTTAATAGCTAATTGGGTACTTATTAACTAAATATTGCTAAAGTTTATTTAATGTTCGAAGCGCCACATTCTATCTTCGTAAAGATCCAAATTATCATGGAGCAAATATGTTGGAGTTTTATGGAGGTAAGATTTAAAATAAATAGATCTCATTATAAAGCAAGTCTATAAAATGCAGAAGATATCGATAGAAAAGTATGGAGTAGAATAATCTGAGTGAAGACAGACTCAGCGATGTGGTTGGATGTTGTCACTTGATATCGCAAAACGAATCTATAAATGATTTATTTGAAGTACGCAGTAGCTAAGGTCACTATGATTTCTTCAGTAAATAATTGGCTATGAGTAACCTTGAAAAATTAATAATTAGATGTAATTTTATTTATTAATGGTAAAGGAGCTTGTACCATTGTCTTTTTAGGCATATGTAGGGCAGATAAAACTTATAGATAGCACGATACTTATTGCCTAATACTTTTTGAATGAAAATAACTTCGATTCCATTGTATTAAAGTAATACTTTTATAAATTATCACTACGATATAGGTCTAAACTCTAAACTAGCTTACAATATCTCCTGCGTTGTATTAGGGTGTACTTGTCGTAGTAATCCATGAATATATGAAATCATTTTGTTTTGTTTTGTTTTCGATTTTAAATTTCTTTATAGGACCTTTGCCAGCTGGAAAACAGGAAGTTTTGGCAACAACACTCTCCCATCTTTTTAAAAGGATAGTGTGCAGTTCAATAACACCACTGATGTATTCACTCATTTTATTTGCCCACTTTTTTTCTGTTTCATAATCAAAATAATGGTATTTTGAAATGTAGAAAGATTCAGAGACATTACAAGGGATTTTATAAAATTTATACCACCAAGTAGCATAATTTATAATAATATCTGTCTCCACTAAAACTGGTGAATCCAGGAAGTGATTGCATATGAGTAGATAGGTAGTAGCGGTTCCAGCACACTTCCACATTCAAGACACTCCATGCATACCAAACACATGAGTCATACTTCCAGATTCCATCATTCCGCATACCACATGAGTGATACTTCCAATTTCCACGTGCTAGACAAGGTCATTTCCTCATTCCAGACAAGGTCGTTTCAGCATTCTGTAGTTACATTAGCATTTTACGAATGGCGGATGTCGTTGAAGACAACTTTTACACTCCGGAGAAATCGATGACTCCAAAGTCCAGAAGCTCTGCTGTAGATGACGGTGAACGACCTCCGTTCATCTCTGGAATGTTTTTTTGTTTTGATTACTATGGGGCGAGAGCAGGAGGCCTATAAGCTATTTGGAATGTTGTAACGATGACTTCATCACCACCATCATTATTATGATTGCGACAAAAATGAGGTCACAGATACACGGTTATTATAAGTCTTAGGGAGCTCTATTAAAGCGTGTTTTTTTACCTAGGATAAAGCTGTTAGAAATGACGTTGATTCTCTTATAGTATTTATCGACTCCAGATATAGAATATATTATTTTTCTCCTTCTTCCTTTCTCATTTTTTTTAGATAAGATAATGTTCTCATTATATTCTAGTATAGTGTTAAGGAAGGTTTAATACTATGGCTGATACACAATTTTTGGAGGGTAACAAAGTTTTTTATTGATATTATTAATTATAAATCAAAATCATATGACTATGTATGGAGGTTTTATGTAGGTAGGTTGGTTATGGAGGTTTTAGTAAACTAAATCATTTATTACACAAATTGAATTTCTTTCATCATTCAAAAACAATCCGAATGTAAAGAATGCTGATATAAATACTCATGGGAAAAATTTACAAAACTTTAAACAGCTGTTTACTAAAGTAGCTCTTAGAAATACTGTAACGTCAACAGCAGATTATGGGTTGCCCCAAAATCTAGAGATATTTGATGATTTGGATCATATCAATTCCAGAAAATAAACCGAAGAGGAACGTGAATGATTTTATGAATGGTGACATTTAACTTGTGTATATCCTCTATAATATTTATCAACTCCTGATAAAAATAGACAGTGATTTTTACAGGTTTAAACATGTCTGTTTTTCTAGTTCATGTTGGAAGTTAATGACTTAATATAATATTAATCTTACTCCACTTTTTCAAATAAAAAGAGAGTATTATTGAACGTTTAAATAGAACAAGAAAGGATGTGGAAATATTTTACTGTTCAAGGTAATTACAAACAGTTGAATATATATTACCAATTATAATTAATGATTATAATAATACAATGCATTCGACTATTGACATCAAACCTATATAAGTTAATAAAACAAATGAAATCAATTATTAATAATAGAAAAATTGTGCCCTATGAAGAAGGTAGATTTAAAATTGGAGATAGCGTTAGAATTAGTATATTTAAAGAAAAAAATTACTAAAGGTTATTTTCCTAATTGTACTAATGAAATATTTACAGTGTGGAAGATTCAGCCAACAAATCCAATAACTTGTATATTAAAAGATGATTTAGGAAATTTTATACAAGGCAGTTTTCATCAAGAGGAAATTAAATTATCAAAATTTAAAGATATGTTTTTAGTAGATAAAGTGGTTAAACAAAAAAAAAATTAGATTTTAGCTAGGTGGTTGAAACTAAGTTCATAACAGGATACATTGATTGATAAAAAGAATTTATTATGAAACTAGTAAAACAATTTCAAAAGTTCCCTATATTTAATATAGATAATATTATTATTGGAAATATAGATGAAAAAAACAGTGGAGAAAATAATACATTTGTTTACCGGCTAGTATTGAAAATACAATAATATTTCATGTGAAAAATATACGACCTAGACTGGGTATCAAACCCAAGATCTTTGGCTTTATGCCCCAATGCTCTACCAACTGAGCTATCCTAGTCGCTTCAGAGCACAGGATATAGACTTCTTACTTGACTTTGCTTTATTGCTGCAATTTTCGAGTTACCAAATTAAATAACTCATATATGTGACTGGTACTCTAGATATTAGATTAGAAATACAAACAACTACTGAATTTCCAGATCGAACAGTAGCCTATGCATAATTAATATATGACGGATTATGTCAATATCGTCCCCTGACAGGTCTTTGTAAAACGTGTCATTTAATAAAGTTATTATGTACTTTGTTTAAATAAAAATTTGTTTTTATATATTTAAAATTGTTATTATATTTATTTCCCTTGTGTAACTTCTAAAAATAAAATAAGGAAATTGCTAGAAATAAAATGTACAAGGGTGGTTTGTTGGCTTTATACCAATTGCAAAGTAATAAGCGTGTCATTTGCATTAATATACACAATCTTGACTGGTCAAGCCAATTATTCTTTGATCAAGTTACCAGGAAATGTTCAATGTGATATTTTCATAATTATTCTTGCACTTCTGTGCAATAAAAAATTTAATACAGGGAAAATGAAGGTGAACAAGAATAATTATTTCAAGATGTTTGATATAAATATAAACACAAGAATACACAGTTAAAATCTGCGAATTTTATTAAACTTATTTTTAAAAACTACAATAAATAATATTAATTGTTTAACAAATTAAAAACACATTTTACTTTTAGTTGATAAATATATATATACAATATTAGTGTTTTTCATAAATTAATTTCTTAACAAATAACAGTTATTTTATATTATACCGGGTGTTTGAAAAGTCTGGGTACGGCTTAATATTTTACAAACCATAGCAGAAAACATCTATAAACTTTGCACAGTGTCATATGGCAATGTAAACTATTTTTCCTGGCTATTGCCATGACATGACAACCATGGGGGGACGGCCCACAGAGGATGTCATAGGAATCTTAAATGTAAGCACGGGTCGAGTGATACCTCATTTCAAAGAGCTCAGTTAGGAGAGTTGAATGCCGCAAACCGCATCTCAAAAGATGTATCCAATCAGAAATGGCGGGTTGTTTTAGGTACACATTGTGAAGTACATTATGCGCTGCCATGTTGGTTAAATGAACTATATTGCGGTAGTCCATTTTCTAAAAAACAAAATAAAACTTTTTTTAGTTTTCAAAAAATTTAATAATTGTAAATTTTTCAACAAATAATGTATTAAATGAAAAACATATTACAACTCATTTTCTAAAAAAAAAAAAATTTGAGTAATGTATTAAATTATTTATATTACAATAGTTCATTTATTTTTAATTTTAAAAAACATTTACAATAACCCATTGCAATTTTTTTTTTTATATATTTCATAAAAACTGATAAATGAAACCAAAATAAATTTTACATAGAATTTATGATTTACTTAAAATTATTAAATCAACAAATTTATTTTACTTACATTATATTTCCAAAATCATGTTTCTCTAATCATGTATGAGTTGAATACGCTATGAGACGTTGTATGTCGACTAGAGATAATCAACTATTGAATGTGAAATAAGATTACTGTGAAGTCGCAATTTACATGAATAGTAATACTTGTTCGACAAACCTTATTTATACTTCTTGTCAGGGCGTGATAAATTTTCTACTTCCAGAAACCGACCTTTCTCCATGGGTATATAATCTCGGAGATTACTGCATTTAAAAATATATATTCGCAATTACTTACATCATTGATCATCTGAGTGGCGAGTAGTTTCAACGGCTATTTAGTGAGGTAAATCATTTTTATTTTTTATTTATATGCGCTATTATTGAAAGAAAATTAAATATTTTAATAAGGAAATAAATGAAGAAAATTTTGTTTTTCTACGTATTATTCTAAAGCTTTTTTTTTTATTAAAAGAAAATTATTATTTAAAATAATATTATTAATTCTCTTTTTCACGATTATATACAATAATTGAACAAATTTATTTCACTTATTATATATTAAAAACTACTTACGTATTTAAGATACATAAATAGATATTTAAAAGAAAAATTATAATTCTAAAATATAATTAATAGTATAATTAAATTAGCATTATCTTTAATTAACTGTTTGGGTATGAGTCGATATGTTTGTGCTAAATAAAATACATCCGTTTGATAATGTCTTCACATTGTAAAATAATTGCAATTATTTTGTTTTTCACATAATACACCATCCAATATAATAAGAGAATTAGGTTCAATATTTTTTAGATCTGGAAGTGTTTCATTTTCTGAAAACAAAAAAATCTACCGGTACTTCAGGAAATCTACTTCCTTGTGATATGTATTTTTTAAATTTATATTTTATTTGATTTAAAGTTCTAGAAAAATAAATATTTAAAAAAATATAAACCGTGAGAGACATAAATTTATAATTAAATTAGATTTTCCCGAATTACTCGGTCCCGCGATTATACTTCTAATGTTATGTGGTAAAAGTGTTCCGCGTTTTTTTCCCCCTTTCATTCTTTTTTCCACTGTTTTTTCATCAATATTTCCTACAATAATATTATCTAGGTTAAATATAGGCAACTTTTGACATTGCTTCACTAGTTTCATGGTAAATTCATTTATCAATCCACGCATCGTGTTATGAACTTAGTTTCAACTACCTACCTAAAATCTAATTTCTGTTTTGTTTCCACTTTTTCTACTAAAAATATATCTTTAAATTTTGATAATTTAATTTCCTCTTGTTAAAACCGCCTTGTATAAAATTTCCTAAATCATCTTTTAATATAGGTTACAAGTTATTGGATTTGTTGGCTGAATCTTCCACACTGTAAATATTTCATTGGTGCAATTAGGAAAATAACCTTTAGTAATTTTTTTCTTTAAATATACTAATTCTAACGCTATCTCCAATTTTAAATCTACCTTCTTCATAGGGCACAATTTTTCTATTATTAATAATTGATTTCATTTGTTTTATTAACTTATATAGGTTTGATGTCAATAGTCGAATGCATTGTATTATTATAATCATTAATTATAATTGGTAATATATATTCAACTGTTTGTAATTACCTTGAACAGTAAAATATTTCCACATCCTTTCTTGTTCTATTTAAACGTTCAATAATACTCTCTTTTTATTTGAAAAAGTGGAGTAAGATTAATATTATATTAAGTCATTAACTTCCAACATGAACTAGAAAAACAGACATGTTTAAACCTGTAAAAATCACTGTCTATTTTTATCAGGAGTTGATAAATATTATAGAGGATATACACAAGTTAAATGTCACCATTCATAAAATCATTCACGTTCCTCTTCGGTTTATTTTCTGGAATTGATATGATCCAAATCATCAAATATCTCTAGATTTTGGGGCAACCCATAATCTGCTGTTGACGTTACAGTATTTCTAAGAGCTACTTTAGTAAACAGCTGTTTAAAGTTTTGTAAATTTTTCCCATGAGTATTTATATCAGCATTCTTTACATTCGGATTGTTTTTGAATGATGAAAGAAATTCAATTTGTGTAATAAATGATTTAGTTTACTAAAACCTCCATAACCAACCTACCTACATAAAACCTCCATACATAGTCATATGATTTTGATTTATAACTATTAATATCAATAAAAAACTTTGTTACTCTCCAAAAATTGTGTATCAGCCATAGTATTAAACCTTCCTTAACACTATACTAGAATATAATGAGAACATTATCTTATCTAAAAAAAATGAGAAAGGAAGAAGGAGAAAAAATAATATATTCTATATCTGGAGTCGATAAATACTATAAGTGATTCAACGTCATTTCTAACAACTTTATCCTAGGTAAAAAAACACGCTTTAATAGAGCTCCCTAAGACTTATAATAACCGTGTATCCGTGACCTTATTTTTTTCGCAATCATAATAATGATGGTGGTGATAAAGTCATCCTTACAATATTCCAGAAAACTTATAGACCTCCTCCTCCTCTCCCCCCATACTAATCAAAACATAAACAAACACATTCCAGAGATAAGGGGAGGTTGTTCATCACCATCTACAAATCAAAACAAACATGGAATTAAAACATAAACACCAGCAGAGGTTCCGGACTCTGGAGTCATCGACTTCTCCGGAGTGTAAAAATTGTCTTCAACGTCATCCACCATTCATAAAACGCTAACGCAACTACGGAATGCGGAAACGGCCTTGTCTGCCTGCATCTGGAATGAGGAAATGACCTTATCTCGTATGCGGATTGTGGAAATCGGAAGTATGACTCATGTGTCTGGTATGTGGAATATCTGGAATACGGAAATATGACTCATTGTAGTATGACTTTATGAGCTGTCTAATTACTAATTTAAAGTAAAACTTTTTGTTATAGTTCTCATTCTACCGTTGTTGGAATCGTATTATTTAACATACATTGTTTATAATGGTGAAGAAATATATAAAAAGAAACATTTTTAACAAAATACAATGTGAAAGCTACATATAAAATGAACAACACTAAAGAATGGATTAAGTAAGAATATAGAGGAAAGTAAAAATATGATAAAAATGGTTCCTACAAAATATAAAATGTAAGACAAGACAACACAAAACACACACATATATTATTATATTATATAGAGGCCAAACAGGACAAAAGTTAAAAACAAGATTTAGTGAACATATTATGTCGTACAAAATACCAGAGATATTCAAATTACTCTACTCATTCACTAAACGAGAGTAGTAAAATCCCACATGAAATGAAAGATTTTGAGATTATATACAAAATAGTGGAAAATATAGAAGTTTTTTAACTAAAGATGAACAGAAAAAATATTAACGCTCAAATTTATAAGCAGGCGTAGGCCTAATGTTCCAAAACCTAAAAATGCTTAAGAATTAAGTTAGTTAATCCACCAAAGCAATAACATGGGAGATAGAACCTGGTGAAAGGTAGTGGGTGACAAAGCTGGCTAGAGTAAAGCAGTTAACTATACTAAGTGCCACGAATCATGTCCGTTGAGTAATTGCCATTAGGAGAGCAATAAAAAGAGAGTATTATTGAACGTTTAAATAGAACAAGAAAGGATGTGGAAATATTTTACTGTTCAAGGTAATTACAAACAGTTGAATATATATTACCAATTATAATTAATGATTATAATAATACAATGCATTCGACTATTGACATCAAACCTATATAAGTTAATAAAACAAATGAAATCAATTATTAATAATAGAAAAATTGTGCCCTATGAAGAAGGTAGATTTAAAATTGGAGATAGCGTTAGAATTAGTATATTTAAAGAAAAAAATTACTAAAGGTTATTTTCCTAATTGTACTAATGAAATATTTACAGTGTGGAAGATTCAGCCAACAAATCCAATAACTTGTATATTAAAAGATGATTTAGGAAATTTTATACAAGGCAGTTTTCATCAAGAGGAAATTAAATTATCAAAATTTAAAGATATGTTTTTAGTAGATAAAGTGGTTAAACAAAAAAAAAATTAGATTTTAGCTAGGTGGTTGAAACTAAGTTCATAACAGGATACATTGATTGATAAAAAGAATTTATTATGAAACTAGTAAAACAATTTCAAAAGTTCCCTATATTTAATATAGATAATATTATTATTGGAAATATAGATGAAAAAAACAGTGGAGAAAATAATACATTTGTTTACCGGCTAGTATTGAAAATACAATAATATTTCATGTGAAAAATATACGACCTAGACTGGGTATCAAACCCAAGATCTTTGGCTTTATGCCCCAATGCTCTACCAACTGAGCTATCCTAGTCGCTTCAGAGCACAGGATATAGACTTCTTACTTGACTTTGCTTTATTGCTGCAATTTTCGAGTTACCAAATTAAATAACTCATATATGTGACTGGTACTCTAGATATTAGATTAGAAATACAAACAACTACTGAATTTCCAGATCGAACAGTAGCCTATGCATAATTAATATATGACGGATTATGTCAATATCGTCCCCTGACAGGTCTTTGTAAAACGTGTCATTTAATAAAGTTATTATGTACTTTGTTTAAATAAAAATTTGTTTTTATATATTTAAAATTGTTATTATATTTATTTCCCTTGTGTAACTTCTAAAAATAAAATAAGGAAATTGCTAGAAATAAAATGTACAAGGGTGGTTTGTTGGCTTTATACCAATTGCAAAGTAATAAGCGTGTCATTTGCATTAATATACACAATCTTGACTGGTCAAGCCAATTATTCTTTGATCAAGTTACCAGGAAATGTTCAATGTGATATTTTCATAATTATTCTTGCACTTCTGTGCAATAAAAAATTTAATACAGGGAAAATGAAGGTGAACAAGAATAATTATTTCAAGATGTTTGATATAAATATAAACACAAGAATACACAGTTAAAATCTGCGAATTTTATTAAACTTATTTTTAAAAACTACAATAAATAATATTAATTGTTTAACAAATTAAAAACACATTTTACTTTTAGTTGATAAATATATATATACAATATTAGTGTTTTTCATAAATTAATTTCTTAACAAATAACAGTTATTTTATATTATACCGGGTGTTTGAAAAGTCTGGGTACGGCTTAATATTTTACAAACCATAGCAGAAAACATCTATAAACTTTGCACAGTGTCATATGGCAATGTAAACTATTTTTCCTGGCTATTGCCATGACATGACAACCATGGGGGGACGGCCCACAGAGGATGTCATAGGAATCTTAAATGTAAGCACGGGTCGAGTGATACCTCATTTCAAAGAGCTCAGTTAGGAGAGTTGAATGCCGCAAACCGCATCTCAAAAGATGTATCCAATCAGAAATGGCGGGTTGTTTTAGGTACACATTGTGAAGTACATTATGCGCTGCCATGTTGGTTAAATGAACTATATTGCGGTAGTCCATTTTCTAAAAAACAAAATAAAACTTTTTTTAGTTTTCAAAAAATTTAATAATTGTAAATTTTTCAACAAATAATGTATTAAATGAAAAACATATTACAACTCATTTTCTAAAAAAAAAAAAATTTGAGTAATGTATTAAATTATTTATATTACAATAGTTCATTTATTTTTAATTTTAAAAAACATTTACAATAACCCATTGCAATTTTTTTTTTTATATATTTCATAAAAACTGATAAATGAAACCAAAATAAATTTTACATAGAATTTATGATTTACTTAAAATTATTAAATCAACAAATTTATTTTACTTACATTATATTTCCAAAATCATGTTTCTCTAATCATGTATGAGTTGAATACGCTATGAGACGTTGTATGTCGACTAGAGATAATCAACTATTGAATGTGAAATAAGATTACTGTGAAGTCGCAATTTACATGAATAGTAATACTTGTTCGACAAACCTTATTTATACTTCTTGTCAGGGCGTGATAAATTTTCTACTTCCAGAAACCGACCTTTCTCCATGGGTATATAATCTCGGAGATTACTGCATTTAAAAATATATATTCGCAATTACTTACATCATTGATCATCTGAGTGGCGAGTAGTTTCAACGGCTATTTAGTGAGGTAAATCATTTTTATTTTTTATTTATATGCGCTATTATTGAAAGAAAATTAAATATTTTAATAAGGAAATAAATGAAGAAAATTTTGTTTTTCTACGTATTATTCTAAAGCTTTTTTTTTTATTAAAAGAAAATTATTATTTAAAATAATATTATTAATTCTCTTTTTCACGATTATATACAATAATTGAACAAATTTATTTCACTTATTATATATTAAAAACTACTTACGTATTTAAGATACATAAATAGATATTTAAAAGAAAAATTATAATTCTAAAATATAATTAATAGTATAATTAAATTAGCATTATCTTTAATTAACTGTTTGGGTATGAGTCGATATGTTTGTGCTAAATAAAATACATCCGTTTGATAATGTCTTCACATTGTAAAATAATTGCAATTATTTTGTTTTTCACATAATACACCATCCAATATAATAAGAGAATTAGGTTCAATATTTTTTAGATCTGGAAGTGTTTCATTTTCTGAAAACAAAAAAATCTACCGGTACTTCAGGAAATCTACTTCCTTGTGATATGTATTTTTTAAATTTATATTTTATTTGATTTAAAGTTCTAGAAAAATAAATATTTAAAAAAATATAAACCGTGAGAGACATAAATTTATAATTAAATTAGATTTTCCCGAATTACTCGGTCCCGCGATTATACTTCTAATGTTATGTGGTAAAAGTGTTCCGCGTTTTTTTCCCCCTTTCATTCTTTTTTCCACTGTTTTTTCATCAATATTTCCTACAATAATATTATCTAGGTTAAATATAGGCAACTTTTGACATTGCTTCACTAGTTTCATGGTAAATTCATTTATCAATCCACGCATCGTGTTATGAACTTAGTTTCAACTACCTACCTAAAATCTAATTTCTGTTTTGTTTCCACTTTTTCTACTAAAAATATATCTTTAAATTTTGATAATTTAATTTCCTCTTGTTAAAACCGCCTTGTATAAAATTTCCTAAATCATCTTTTAATATAGGTTACAAGTTATTGGATTTGTTGGCTGAATCTTCCACACTGTAAATATTTCATTGGTGCAATTAGGAAAATAACCTTTAGTAATTTTTTTCTTTAAATATACTAATTCTAACGCTATCTCCAATTTTAAATCTACCTTCTTCATAGGGCACAATTTTTCTATTATTAATAATTGATTTCATTTGTTTTATTAACTTATATAGGTTTGATGTCAATAGTCGAATGCATTGTATTATTATAATCATTAATTATAATTGGTAATATATATTCAACTGTTTGTAATTACCTTGAACAGTAAAATATTTCCACATCCTTTCTTGTTCTATTTAAACGTTCAATAATACTCTCTTTTTATTTGAAAAAGTGGAGTAAGATTAATATTATATTAAGTCATTAACTTCCAACATGAACTAGAAAAACAGACATGTTTAAACCTGTAAAAATCACTGTCTATTTTTATCAGGAGTTGATAAATATTATAGAGGATATACACAAGTTAAATGTCACCATTCATAAAATCATTCACGTTCCTCTTCGGTTTATTTTCTGGAATTGATATGATCCAAATCATCAAATATCTCTAGATTTTGGGGCAACCCATAATCTGCTGTTGACGTTACAGTATTTCTAAGAGCTACTTTAGTAAACAGCTGTTTAAAGTTTTGTAAATTTTTCCCATGAGTATTTATATCAGCATTCTTTACATTCGGATTGTTTTTGAATGATGAAAGAAATTCAATTTGTGTAATAAATGATTTAGTTTACTAAAACCTCCATAACCAACCTACCTACATAAAACCTCCATACATAGTCATATGATTTTGATTTATAACTATTAATATCAATAAAAAACTTTGTTACTCTCCAAAAATTGTGTATCAGCCATAGTATTAAACCTTCCTTAACACTATACTAGAATATAATGAGAACATTATCTTATCTAAAAAAAATGAGAAAGGAAGAAGGAGAAAAAATAATATATTCTATATCTGGAGTCGATAAATACTATAAGTGATTCAACGTCATTTCTAACAACTTTATCCTAGGTAAAAAAACACGCTTTAATAGAGCTCCCTAAGACTTATAATAACCGTGTATCCGTGACCTTATTTTTTTCGCAATCATAATAATGATGGTGGTGATAAAGTCATCCTTACAATATTCCAGAAAACTTATAGACCTCCTCCTCCTCTCCCCCCATACTAATCAAAACATAAACAAACACATTCCAGAGATAAGGGGAGGTTGTTCATCACCATCTACAAATCAAAACAAACATGGAATTAAAACATAAACACCAGCAGAGGTTCCGGACTCTGGAGTCATCGACTTCTCCGGAGTGTAAAAATTGTCTTCAACGTCATCCACCATTCATAAAACGCTAACGCAACTACGGAATGCGGAAACGGCCTTGTCTGCCTGCATCTGGAATGAGGAAATGACCTTATCTCGTATGCGGATTGTGGAAATCGGAAGTATGACTCATGTGTCTGGTATGTGGAATATCTGGAATACGGAAATATGACTCATTGTAGTATGACTTTATGAGCTGTCTAATTACTAATTTAAAGTAAAACTTTTTGTTATAGTTCTCATTCTACCGTTGTTGGAATCGTATTATTTAACATACATTGTTTATAATGGTGAAGAAATATATAAAAAGAAACATTTTTAACAAAATACAATGTGAAAGCTACATATAAAATGAACAACACTAAAGAATGGATTAAGTAAGAATATAGAGGAAAGTAAAAATATGATAAAAATGGTTCCTACAAAATATAAAATGTAAGACAAGACAACACAAAACACACACATATATTATTATATTATATAGAGGCCAAACAGGACAAAAGTTAAAAACAAGATTTAGTGAACATATTATGTCGTACAAAATACCAGAGATATTCAAATTACTCTACTCATTCACTAAACGAGAGTAGTAAAATCCCACATGAAATGAAAGATTTTGAGATTATATACAAAATAGTGGAAAATATAGAAGTTTTTTAACTAAAGATGAACAGAAAAAATATTAACGCTCAAATTTATAAGCAGGCGTAGGCCTAATGTTCCAAAACCTAAAAATGCTTAAGAATTAAGTTAGTTAATCCACCAAAGCAATAACATGGGAGATAGAACCTGGTGAAAGGTAGTGGGTGACAAAGCTGGCTAGAGTAAAGCAGTTAACTATACTAAGTGCCACGAATCATGTCCGTTGAGTAATTGCCATTAGGAGAGCAAGAGTAGTGTGTGGTTGTAAATTCGAACAGCTAGCTGCACTAGGCTAATCTTCAATCGAGGCTACCGACGTCTTGCAATACTGACAATCATGTAAATTTGTAGATTTGTTTGTGTAGTTTTTTATATATTAAATTATAGTGTTTTGTTTTAATAATTTAAAGATGTTTAATCTATTTACTTTTTTGAACAGTTTTTGCTTTAACAGTTAAGTATTTTCATTTTAATTATTAATAACCTAATACAAAAATTAATACTAAATTTTAATTGAAGTTTCTTGCAATTTAAGGGGGGAAAACATTACATTTTTTTACATTTTACAGAAAAATACTGGTTTCGTTGAGAAATTTCTGATGATTTGTTTACAAAGAAGAAATGCAGCTATGAATGTATTTTTTAAATTGCTCGTTAAATTGTGCTACTTGCAACTTTGTTGTGATATGATATGCAGTATCTATGATTTTTCCAGCTCTTTAAATGAACGTAACTGCAAAAGAATCGTAGTGTCAAGCCCTGTCACAACAGAGAAACGAGTTGACAAGCCTCCATGTCTCTATTGGTTTTTCAAGGTCATGCCGTCTACCAGCTCCACCCTCATCGGACTTGATTCATGGACTTGTATAGGTTGGTTGTTTGGTTGGCTCCTGTTGTGATGTGTTGAGAGTTTTGTTTTGCCCTATCCGTGTGATTTTTGTATCTGAGTGTACAGCTTCGACGAGTCACATTTTTGAGAAAAACGTGTTTTAGAGTCAAAAAAATTAATTTAAACTTTGTAAAGGGAGGAAAAAAATTATGTTTTATTCCTATATTATGTTTGATCCTACTTAACAATTGATTAACTTCAAGCTTATTTACTGTTGTATTGACATTGAACTATTTATTTCTTGTGAGGTAAATATTTTTTATTGTACATTTTATTCTTTTTGAACTTAATGACTGCGAATTCAAAGGAACTTCCAGAACAAGGACATACACAAATATAGCACCAGACAAGCTGGTAATTATCGTACTACTTAGGACAAATTAAGCTTAATAGCAAACTTACTTTCCAAGCTGCATTTTGTAAACTGCCAGTCAAAATTGAAATTATACGAAATTATAAAACTTTTAAAAACAACCTTAGAATACTACTGTTTGTCTATCATTTTATTCGGTGGAGAAGTTTGTGCACCATATACCTTTTGAACCTGGTTAGAGATCTCTTGTAACAGACTTCGATGTTATATTATATCTCAAAATTGAAGGAAATCATTAATATTTTTAATTACATTTCTATGAATTACATTATATTATAAATTATAGTTTACTGATTTTAGAATGTAGGGGGGGGGGTAAAGATTATATATTGTACTCAAGTGTATAATATAGCCTAATGGGTATTCTAGTGTACTCTACTGTCACTATGGTTTTAAGAATTTGAATATCAATATTATTTTTATTTAATGTTACAACAGTCGGTACATGATGAAATTCCATGATAATGGAAATAATGAGCCAATTATTCAATTCCACAAAACAGCTTTAATTGCGACATATGTTTTGCCGTTAGCCATTTTCAAGCAACTAAATTGAAAACAAAACAAGTCTAAACTAAAAATGTCCTTTTGTCTCACATTTTTAGTTTAGACTTGTTTTGTTTTCAATTTAGTTGCTTGATAATGCCTAACGGCAAAACATGTGTCGCAATTAAAGCTGTTTTGTGGAATTGAATAATCGTCTCATTATTTCCATTATCAATATTATTGATTGTTTTTAATTTATGTTAGTTTTTTGGTGTTTAAATTTGACTTGTTTATTTAATGTATTTTATGCAAAAATGTATTTTTTGTCTAGAAGATAAAATAAATTAAATGAAAGGTATGTATATATAGATGAGTCCAGAACTGACGTCCAGTACTAAAGTTAGTCTTGAAAATGAAGGAACTTCAAAATGTGTCGATAAATATAAATAATAAGATAATGCTAGGATTGGCAACAGATAGTTCTCAAACTAATTATGTATATCCTAGTAGATAACAGTTTATTTTAAGGTGTATTGGACCACCTGCTATGATAAAGTCTGTGTGATTTCTTGCATTGTAGGGCCAATGTGTGGTAACAAACTCACAATTATGTATTAAAGGAATAATACCTTTTGAATAGTTAATTAAATATTCAAACTCCTTACTAATAGAGCTAATCTGCTGATTTAGTTTGAAAACAAAAATGAATTGTAGCTGTAGTTTCCTCCATTTCCTGGTATGTGGTGTTTCTCTTCATTTCAGGCAAAATTATGGTTAGTACGGTACTGTGTTGCCTTGGATGGTAATTTTTTAAAAAGCTGTTAAAGGAGAGTTCTACAACTCTGTCTCATTCCTTTTATATGGGATAGGAAAACAACCTTTTGGTGAGAAAAATTGACATATTTTTCATTCAAATCAAAATCAAATATAGAGATATGGTCCAGAATTACTATTATCAGGGCCATATTACTAATATTTTTCTAGTTATTAAAACTTTTAAGCATAATAAAAATTAACTATAAAATCAATCATCTATTTGACAGAGACAAAATTTGATTATATTTTAATTGTTTATTTTCAAAACAGGTTAGCTTTCCTCATCATATTTTGAGTCAGCCAAAAGTTTATTTTATGTGTTTGTTTTGGTTTCTTCAGCATAATGTGAGTGAAAGATATAGTTGGAGATGTAGACTTCCTCTTATAATGTTGGTAGATTTTGACATAATGGTTATTATTTCAATTGCAGAGTTTGTTTAAACACTGACATATAGCCTAAAGTTAGTCATTTCAGATGGTGGGAAAACTCTTTGCCACTACGACCTATGTGCTTGATACTTAAAAATGTAATTATTTTCATAATTAACTAGACTATTTATATAGGTAATTTTAAAACAAACAAAAAAAATAACATGCTCAAATACAAACTAGTCTTTGTATAGTAGGTTAGAAACACTTCCACTATTATTATTAACTAATTTATGAGACACATATGGTACCACTTCATGAAACCCAATCATCTCACATTGGACGTGAAAATATTTGTTGTTTCTGACATGAGTAAAGAATGATCACTTGGCTATTCTTATATCATTTAAGTTATACATTACTCTTACCACATACAAATAGAATCAAACCACAATAAAAATTATTTAACTCATATAAAAATATAAACATTACTTAGGCCTATAACTGGCATGGTACAATGAATATTTGCCAAGTAAGAAATGTTTGAATTGCATATTCTAAAATGTCATTTATATTTTATAGCCTTACATTTAAAAGTCTACTATTTGTACGTCTTTGTTGTTGTTAATTACATGAGTTATGAAACTTCAGTCACATAATGATTCTAAGTTTTTATAACTAGTAACTAGTGTCATAAACCTCAAACTCAACATACCCAGTCTATCTACTGTATATTTACGCCCAATTCATGAAAGATTATAACCAACCAAGTTGTGCTAAATTGTGAACTTTATTTTTTTAAAGGTGTTTCAAAATGCGGTAATTGTTAAGAACTGTGTGCCAATGGTAATATCCAATTTTTGTAAAAAGGTAATCTTAACCCTTTGACCGCCATGCACTACTATACAATTGTAGTCTTCACCGCCAGGCTTCAATGGTGAGTGCATGACCTGACTGCCAGCGTTTCTTGTATCATGTGTTGCTAGACCGCCAGGCCAAAATGACTGTTTTTGCAGTTATAGAAAACTATTAATAATTTTTACATTTCATTTAAAAAAATTTTTTTTTAGATATTGTCAAATATTAACTTACCAGTATATATAAAAAATCACAAATAATATTGAAAAGCTAAATTGATTTTTCTTTATTTGTTCATTTTTAGGAAACACTTAGCGTCAAAAATAGGCTACAACACTCGCATAAACAAAAGCCTCGTATAAACACAACAAAATTTTAAAAAATGTTCAATATATTTTAGGGGATATAATTATATATAATTAGGGGATGTAGGATAATAATTTCCAGATCAAATGAATCACATTTCTGGGGATATACGTGCCCAGAACGATATATCGGCTCTTGGTGCTCATAAGGTTACAAACCACAATCCACTTAATAAGAGAACATAAAAAATAAAGCACTTTCGTCCATAAATAGGAAATGTGCAAGCTCAAAGTTGAGAAAATGAAGTTAACTAGTTTCATTCGTATGACAAACAAGCAATTGAATATATAACATAACCTGGCTTACCTTAACCTATTCACAGAAATTTTGGAATTTGCAAAGTTTTTGATAGTAGGGTAAACGAAAATGTAGTTTGTTAATTTAACCTTCTAAACACGTTTCCTCCAACATATAGGATAAATATACTATTATGGAAAACTTTAATTTAGAAAGTAATAATTGTTTTAATACCAAGGAAAATCTTGGTCATACTGTTCTCACAACAATTACCTAAATTGTTGTAAAATGTGTACAAACTGTGTATAATTTTCTCCTTTAACTTCTACGTTGTTATATTGATTTTAAAAATTATCTTTTCTTTGCCCCACGTTGGGCGCCAATTTATAATTTCCTACTTCTTTAGGCTGTGGTATCATAGAGTTCATAGTCAGCACTCTGTCTATGAAATATTCACTCCTGGACAATTTTCCTCCAGGCCTATACTGCTCAAACTCCAACTTTTGTCTAGTTCCTCTTTGTACGTCTCGGTTCTAAAATTTTGACAAGAATTCGGTGCTGAATTGTTGGAAGTTGTATACATCGTTTTTTATTAACTGCCACTATCCAGCGGTACTTCCTTCGAGGCTATTCTCAATTATATCGAATAGGCAGTCCTGACTATCTCCTATTTGATTTATTTTCCTATTAGTTATTTTTCATAATAACGAGTCATTCGATATAGGTACTCGTTAGGGTTGGCCTGCCTTCCGTTGAAACGAGGCAACGTAGGGTTAATATTATTGTCGTGGTTTGCTGCGTTACAAATAACATTGATAGGTGTGGGTATTTGACCTTCTAGGTTAGGTTTAGGTAATTCTGCTATTATATTCTGTACCTCTTGGATTACACTAATTTTGTTCTGTTCTATCTTATTGTCCAATATTAATTCCTGCTTATTTATTTAAGGATTCAGTTAAGATTTGATTGTTTATTGTTTCGTCTAACCTTGTTTCTATATTTTCTATTCTTTTATTATTATTCTCAATGGCCTGTTCCACTCCTGATAACTTGCCTGTAAATTGTGTCTCTACCCTATTTATTTGGCTAGGTAGACATTCTTTAACATCCTGTAGTTCACCTCGTATTTCTTTAAAGTTGTCTCTAATAAAAGTTTGGTTTTCTATTTGATTTTGTTTTAATATTACGTCTAAATTTGCTTTGTTTTCTATTTGGTTCTGTTTAAATTTTTGATCCATATTTAATTGTAAATTTTGGATTAGCATTGTCATTTGTTCTAAAAGGGTTGTTTGATTTGGCCTAAAGGTGTTTCTGGTTCTGTATTAGCATTTAGGTTAGGTGTCTCCATGATGGATTCTTGTTGGTTACTAATTTCTTCGGTTTCGGTTAAAGTAGGTTGCCTTAAAGTTTTAATTGGCCTTCTTGCGCCTTTTCACTGGATTTAATAGTTTTTCGTAAATTTTATCTAGGCATCTCTTTTTGAGATGGGTTCATATTAATTTACTTAATCTATGGATAGCTGTTATTATTATTATTGTAGAATGCTTTATGAGATATGATGATTAAAACTTAGATATTTTAACACAAATATACTATTATATTCTAGGCCTAATTATTCCACTTAAATACTAACACATAGGCCTATATCACTAATATTTCAAAATCTTGAAACTATTTATGATGTAATATTGAGTGTAGTGGATAGTGTTGTTTTGTTTTAGAGTTATTCTATTGATTCACAATTTTTAAATAAAACTAATTTCACATATATATTCTAAATCTAAAATTGCAAAAGTCTTACTTATAAATTCAATTTTATATCTTTCTTACTAACTAATTAAATTAAAGCCAATTTGCAAAATTCAATTTAATTCAGCCAACACGTTGGGACGCCAATTTATAATTTTCTCCTTTAACTTCTACATTGTTATATTGATTTTAAAAATTATCTTTTCTTTGCCTCAAGTTGTGAGCACCTATTTATAATATACTCCTACTTATTATTAAAAAAATATAATATGTTTGGAAGAAAATTAAGAAAATTTTATCTATGAGTCTATTTCAATTTTCAGATTATTAAATATATATATAGTCTTTTTAATTAGAATGCCTCGACTTAACTCAGCTTGGAGCATGATAAATTCAATATTAGGCCTATATATCACAATAGTTCAACACAAATTAATAAACAATTATAGAATTCAAAAATAAAATTTTACATATTAGTCTATATCTCGGTTTGGGGAACTCATGCTGGCTGATTTAAATTAACCACTAAACGCATCTCTAGTTTAATTTAAAGAAGTTAGCCTATATATGAAATCTGAAAACTAAATAAAAATTATGATCTCAAAGCAAATTTGAATTTAGGCTAGTTTTTCCTGCTTCTTGTAATTGTTTTAAATTGGATTCTTTTTAAATTTTTAATATCTAGTGATTGGTTTTCTTATTTAATTATGTTTATCTTACCATTTGCACATATTTAAGTCACTTTCACTGTATTTTACCAAACGAATCTATAAAAAAAATTCACATGCTAAGTGCACATCTTCGCGCTTTTTCAAAACGACGCTTAGGTTGCCGGTTTCTTCATACCTCCTGGGACTCGCATATTCGTTGTGGACGCCATCGTCATCTTGTGATTGGTGTCACGTGGTCTCGCTGTTTTTGTAAACGTTACGTTCATTGGTTGTAGGATCTAAATTTTACGCTTTATCACAGTATTTACGATTTTTAGTCAAGTTTATGTAAACAGTTAAATGCATTTCAGTATCTTGTTGTTTTGCTTGAATTTTGAGATCATGGTTAAATTAAAATTTACTTTAACTTCCAAATATCTGAAAATCGATATTTGAAAGTAGTAGATTGTTTATGTAGGCTACTAGCGAATTTGCAATATGGCTTTCCTAAATATAATCGAACAGCTGTTCATGTCTACAATTAACTTACTTAAAAGTTATCGTATTTCTATTTAAAAGTTTAGTGAACTCTTATTCTATTGTGTTTTTACAAGATTATATAATACTAACTGTGACAGATAATATCGTGTTACATATCTATTAGTGAATATAATTCTGAGACAGTTTGTTTTGAAATCATTGTTTTGTAAATGTCGTGCGTGACCTAGATTTGGATTTAGTGTGTTTCCAATACATAGTGATTGTTTACAAGTGCTTTGGTGATATTCTGAACTCTACTTCTTTTATTATGTTAACTAAATGTATCTTTGTACATATATTTGATTTGAATGGTTCTTAATAAAAGTGTTTTGTTTCTATTAATCTTGGCATACAATTTTCATTTAGCCTATTTGTAGGTTAGGCCTACTTTGTACATTCATTGCTAACAGGTTATTACAGTTATAAATATTTTTTAAAATATAGTGTTTACTACATTTGTTGGTTTCTAACTTTTGTAATTTATATTTTCTAAAGTGTTGGTAACGATTTTTATAATTATTTGGCTAGATTCATCTGAACATTTGTTTACAATAGGTTAGGTATGACTTACTAATGGTAGGGTATGATTGTTTTTGTATGGTAAATCTTAAGATGGGATTTGGTACATCATTGGTGTTGAAAAATATAGACTAATAACAGTAATTATAGAGTGTACAGGCCGATTGAATTTAATGACGAAAAATCATGAAATCTGTTACTACCTAATTTGAAAGAATTAGATAATATTTTATGTCAGAAGACACTTTTGAAATAACAAAATTTAATTATTGTCAAAAATAAGAAATATACAAGTTTACATTCGACGTTCACAATACGCAATGAGCCAATGATTCTAGGTTTCATAAGTTAAGCATATATATATATATATATATATATATGAATAGTGTCGTTAGATATATGCGCATTAACTGTCTTCTAACAACAGTTAAATATTACTACAATGTAAAGACTATTTCAGAATCATGTGAACTAGGTTTCGGCAAGCCAATATATTATATATATTGACCTAAACAGGCCTAGTAAATAAACTAAAGGTCTGGTATGTATTACAACGGAAAAATTCAGCTATTTTGTCGTACACTGAGCTAGGCTGTGCGCCTTCCCCTTTTAATTAACACACTTAGCTCAAACCCTGTAATATTTATTACTTGCTTTGTTTTCAAGATTATTGAGTGGACTTAGACAGTTCACTGGAAGTATAGACTTTTCAATTTTCACCTGAACCTCTTAATCCCTTCAACAGTTTAGATTGGACTCTAAACTATTGGTAAGCCTCTTTATTTAACGCTTCCAGTAATTATTATTAATTTTTCCTTAGTTCAGGGAGCTCAAATATACAAATTAACTTTTCATTGATATTTCAACAAAATTATATTTTCATCGACTTTTTTATAAAATTATTTTCTTTTATAAATTCATCTTCTATATTAGTATAAAACAAATAAATTCTTAAAATTAAGGGCAGGTTGGAATTTTATCAAAATTTAAAACAATTAAAAATTATCTTAATTTGATTACTTACATGTATTTCTTTCCAATTTGAGAATTTGAATTTTCAACAATTCTTTTACACTATTAAAATTAAAATTTCCACATACATTAAATACTTATTGAACAACATATCAATTTATTCACAACAAAAAATATATATACCAGGAGAAACTATTAAAGGATTTGAAATTTTTTTTTATTGATTTAGTGGCAACTCACTGTTTTATCAAATGTTATAAAAATGTCCAACCTTGACCAACGTGTTGAATTCCTGAAATTTTCTGGTTGTGGAGTATCTGTGTTGTTACTGTGCTATCAGCTTCAGTCTATTGGCACAGCTAGGTCCAGTCCAATTTGGCAGTTCTGGTTTTATCGTCCCTTTACATGTGACATAAATCTGTCCTTCTATTTTACTCTAATACTTAATTGATTCTACTTTTTACTTTACTTTAACACTGACTTTACTTTACAAATTTAATTCAAGAATCTTATACAAACTTTTGTGAAGTAAGATGATCTTCACCTTTGAAAAATTATTACAAAAGAGTCTCGGAGAAGAACAACGGCTCTATTTATAGCCAAAATACATCGTATTCTCATAGCAATTTCCTTTCCTTCTTGGCGAGATACGATATTTACTTTTTCTTCCTTATTAATACGTTTAATTTATTTTTTCTGTCTTCCACTGTTATATTTATTTTGAATCTTAGCATATTAATTTTTCTCTTATAAACCCTTCTTTAATTACTTTTTCCATTAATTAGTGTATATTTTAACTGTTGCTGTCAGTTCGCTTCATGGCACCCGCAATTTCTGGTTCTGCAAAATTAAACTTGTACTGGGAGAAATCCTTTTGTTTTATTTTAAACTCGTATAACTTGCTAATTGTCTGTAATTTTTACTTTTTGTTTCTGGCTTCTTGTTGGTCTTGACCGTGCTTTCCTGGCGATCTTGATTTGTGATTCTAGGTGTTACTATTCCTCTGATATTGTTGACACTAATTTTGCATAATTTTGTAATCCTACTTTTCGCACCTTTGCTCCTAATTCACTGAAACTCAGTAGTTTCGTAGAATTACTTTTTTTTTTGCACTCGCAATTTTACTAAATTTCATTTATTATCAGTTATTTAAAACTTACTCCGTCTTGTGACTTATTTTGTAGCATATATTACGCGTTTCAGACTCGCTTCTGAGAGGTCGTTAAAACATTAAAACACTACAAAACTTACACAACACATACAATAAAAAATTAACACTAAAATGTGCGACAGGTGTACGCCAATGGTTCAAGAACGACTCTCGAAGAGATATTATAGATTGAAATATCATTAATAACTTATGAGACGTAAAGGTGAACATTTGCCGTTATGTCTAACCTATAAATACGTCGGATTTAATAGTTTTTAGAATGTGATTATTCAGTGAAAAATAGTGATCTGTGCAAGGAAAATATTATTTATTCTTAAAAAGTAAGGTAGCCTATGTAGATGATTTTTTTTAAATCTGGGGAAAAAGGCCCCATCTTTAAGTAAACATTTACCAATATTATTAACTGATTGTTAGAATACAAGGTAAATAGTTAATGATTTCATAATTTTGAATAATAAAAAACAATAACGAACAATATTTACAAATATTATTTAAATCTTTCAAATTAAAATAGATACCGTACATATACAAATGTGTTAATAAAGTGTATTCCAGGTCTAGAGGTTACATTTAGCAAAACTTTTTATTTCTTTTTTTTTACCTACTAGCCTAGTTAAATTTTTACCAACATTGTTGATTTAAAACAAGATATTTCTAAACCAACTTATAGCCATAATACAGAATCTTTCACAAGTCATTAGTGGGTTTACCATATTATACTATTAGTCTTTAGACAGACCTAAAACAAACTTAGGTTCATTATATTATTATTTCAATATGACTGATTAATTTCAACTGCCTTCTAGGATTACCTGATTAAATAACAGCAATCTTTTAATGTAGGCTACACAAAATATGAGAAGTTAGAATTATGAGCTAGGATTAAATTGTCCACATAACCAAGATGATTTTAAAAGCATAGCCTATAATCAACAGCTGCAGCTAAGTCTAAATTTAAATAGATGCTGATTAAAAGGAAATAGGCCTATAAATAAAAACGTCCCAAGTAGACACTATATATTTACCTGAATTCGGATTGAAGAAGAACTCTAAACTTACAGTAGATTTAAATTTTGAAACTTACCTAAATTCCAATTTGTGATCAAGACCTAACAACACATTTCATAAACAAACAGTTTAAAACCAATTTTCAACTAAACGAGGTATTACCAAGTAGCCTAACCATCTAACTATTAAGCTATAAACATTTGAATAAGTCCATAGTTCTAGTTTTGCACAAATTTATCAATAATAATAAAGAGTGCTGTCTGTCATTCTAAGTTATAAACATAACTCTACATTTTCATACAACATTCAATAGTAATCGACAACATTAATTTTCTTAGATTATAATTTTAGTAAAATGACTAAAATGATAAAATTCACACACGAACAAACTAAACAAACCACCAACTCTATGAATGAAAGCGTCATACCTTCTCGACTTCGGTTGAGTTCGTGATAGATCGTAATTGTAGCCTTCCTAAAATTAAACGTGAATCTTTCCTAGTCTCTTTTTTATTTAGTTTTTAATATAAAACGTAAAAGATACATAAAAAATATTTAAAATATTATGGAAATATTTTCAATTAACCTATGTTTATATTTGTTTTTCCTAGTACGTATCTTACGATGACTTTCAATTTTTTAGATATTTACAAAATTATTTTTAATGTCATTTTGATGTAATGTAGAATGTATTTATAAATTTACCAGTGGAAGTCTAAATATTTACAGTCAAGTATTTTCTTATTTTAAATTAAAGAATAAACTTAATTAAAGTTAATTAAATTACATAATTGGTGTAATATAAAACTATATTTCGAAGTTATAAATTTAAATAAATAAACTACAATAATTTATCTCTAATATGGTACGTAATCAATTTACAAATTGCAATAGAAAACGTTCTACCTTAAAGGTAATGATGACCGAATGGTGTTTAAACAGCAAAGTAAAAATATATTATAGCTTAACACAAAAAGAATCCCATAGAAGTTTAAAAACTACATTCCATTTTATTTACGTCATGAGATACAAATGATGGAATAAACATTTATGATACTCAGTAATTAAAAAAATGAAAATTACCGCATTGGTTTTCCCATTTTGATCCTTAAAGATTTTAAAATATTACTCTAAAATACTCTCAATCTTTAAATTTAAAATTGGAAACATCAAAAATGTTTGGTTGGTGTTCTTATTAGTTATGCTCATGAAGATTTTCCCTTGGCGTAATATCACTAATGTTAGTATACTGTTATCTTATTATTATATATTTTACATATCTTATATCTTATATATATATCTTACATTTCACAGACAAAATGTTTTGTAATTGTACAAATGTCTTTGATGACTTACAATTTTATTTTTGTAGTCGTAATAATTTGCACGACTAGGCCTATTGATAGAAACATTAGAAACCTATGTCCTATTTGGTGTTGTTAAGTTGTGTTTGTATTTCTTTGCTTCGTTTCATGTTAAGCAATTAAATTAAAAATAAGTTTTGTACTCTACAGTTGGGGTTGGTTTACATATTTATTAATATATATATATATATATATATATATATATATATATATATATATATATATATATATATATATATATTATAAATATATAATTCATATAAAATATTTTATGGAGTGTTACAAAATAAAACCTATGGAATATTGAACACAAAGTTGTGAAGATAACTTATAAATGAAAGGTATAGAAGCAATAAAACATTAAAATGACACGCTATTTTATTTAGGTAAGGTTTTATTGTCATTTGTCATGTCTGGCAATTTTAGGTTAAAGTAGTCTAAGCCTACTGCCTACTTAAAATCTTTACTTCAATTGTCTGAGGCGACTGTAGACATGTCTATGGTTTCCTTCAAGAAACAGTAAAATATATAGCATTAAAAAAATATAACATATTATGTTGGAACTAGTTAACTTTCAATATTGATATGAAAAATGAGCACTGTGGTGAATTTTACAATTGCAAACACTAAGTCGGTAATTGTTTACAAAGAAAGTTACTGGTATTTTTGGCGATTTATAAAAATCATTTATTTTACATAGCCTACCTTATTTCTTAATAAAATAAGTTTTCATAGCTGAGCTAACTTTTTGGTAATTGTTTGTAAAAAAACTACAAATATTATTTGTAAAGAAAGTCACTGTTCAAATTTAAAATTTGTTAAAAAAAGAAGAAACTGTGCATTATTTCCCAAGCTGTCAACCATCCAAGTACTAACCTTGCTCAATGTTGCTTGACTTCGGTGATCTTAAATGCATTGAATTCTGTAGTTTTGAAATTGCAATTTTTTAGTATAAAAGTTAACTCCTTGTTGAAAGCTTTTACTATTAAGAAATAAGGTATGTAGAACATGATTTTTAAAAAATCACCCAAAATACCGGTAACTTTCTTTCTAAACAATTATACTCTAATTCCCTTCCACAAGTTAGGTACAATAACATAACAGAAATAAACTTTTGGCAAAATTTTATTAGCCTATATTATTGCAGTTCCCTGCTGTACATTTCAGTAATAACATAGGCTAATAAATATTTACCAAAAGTTTATTTGTGTTGTTATTGTACCTAACTTGTGGTAGGAGTATAGTGGTAAATGAGTGTGTGGTAAATATTCATTGTAGATTATTATCGGATTTTGTTATTAAAAATTAGATCATATTATTTGTCGGAAGACAAGTTTCAAGTCTCATAATGCATTTCTTTAAATAACAAATAGAAGACAAGGGAATCCCGCCATTGTTAGGTTAAATCCAGCTCTGATTACAAAAGCCTATGTTAATATGTAGGACTATGTTAGTGAAGTTAGTTCATTGTTATTATTAAAACTATTTGTCATGGTAAGAAATATTTGTTTTATTCGGTCTGGCTAGGTGAGTATATAAATATTGGTATATATTTTGTAATAAACCTATTTGTGATTATTATCAAATATTTAAATATAACTAATTAAGAGACAGATAATTTTATATTATTACAGTTAATTACTTCATATTTAGAAATGAAATAGCCTATAGATATTATGATACAAATATTAAAATAATTTTATTAAAAAATTATAAACACACAAAAAAATAATAATAATAATAATAAGTTCAACATATTAGAGATAGGCATATTTATATTTAATTATTTAGTCTGATTTATATTTAAAATGTTTATATATTTACTTAATTTATAGATCTCGGGGTTAAAGAAGTTAAATATAGTTTATAACTTTAATTCTGTCTTTGGATCAAGTATAATAGTTTTAGGGATAAAGAGGAAAATGAAATATGTAGAATAGTTTTATTAATAGCTGTTTGAAATTTTCTTAAAGTTTAAATAATTGTTTGGATCTCACCCAGTTGTGCAAATATTATTTTTAACAAAATTTCTTGATGTTATAATAGGAAAAACGAAAATCAGTTACTATCACTCCCGCACAACACATATGTAAATACTGTTTTACTTTATAGTAGGCCAAATTATATTTTGGTATTTTAACAGAATAATCAGCCTTAGCTCCTGAAAGTCTCCTCTGAATCTACATAGAGGTCCACTGCCTTCTTTTTTTTTCTTCAACAATTAAATTATTTTCCATAAATTAAAAATTTTACCATCTGTAAGCTCTCACAGCCTTACATATCTTCCATAACACTTGAAGGGTAATTAATTTGTTTGTTAATGTAAAATTTGGAAAGTGAATTATTTATTCAATAATGATATAATTTTGGATATGATAAAGAGATATTATTAAAACGTTATTATTTACATAAACACACTACAAATAACTTCTCTGCATCCAAATAATTAGTTTAAATACAAGTTACATATACTACCTACATGCATATTAACTTATTTGAGATTATTTAATTCCTGCTGCCAGCTGATTGCAAATACTGTTATCATGAAATGCTATAATTTATTATAGTATCACCTGGTCAAACCTATTTCTATTCTAATGAATATTAGTTCTAATATATTCAAATTTAATTATATAGTTAGTCACCTAGCTAGACCTAATGAAACAAGCGATCACAACATTTACTGACTTGATGAATGTTGTTATCAATATTAAAGTAAAAATTGATAACCTGAGCTGTATTTCGTACTTTTATATTTCTTACTTTTTACTAAAATAATGCATTTTGTGATTTTAAAAGTGTCTCCCGACAAAAAATATGAACTCATTGTTTGAATACAAGGTAAATTGTTAATGATTTCATTGTTTTTAATAACAAAATCCGATAATAATGTATAATAAATATCTTACCCTTAATGTTTACAATTTGAATATTGAAAATGAGAATTATGAAAATAAGACTGTAGAGGAACTGGGTACTCACAGCCAACTAGGCCTAGTGGGTGATTGTGGAGTGTAGGTGCCAGTGGAATTTAGTGGCGAAAAATCATGAAATCGTTTACTACCTAGGCCTATCTTAGTTTGATAGAATTAGATCATATTTGATGTCGGAAAACACTTTTGAAGTAGGCTACCAAAATACATTAGTTTAGTAGAAAATGACAATATATATATATATATAGAAAGTTACTGCTTTTTTTGAAATTTTTTTTTAACATGTTCTACATACCTTATTTCTTAACCCTAGAATGGTATCGTATTTTTACATACACAAATCGTAACGCGTAGCCTCTCAGACTACTTATGGGAAAAGATTATAAACACATACAAATTAAAAAAAAAATATTATATATTAATAAATTAGATTATTGCTTTAGACATATTTAAGTACAGTAGTGTTTTTGTTTATTTACAATTTTTTGGTACAGTCTACACATATCATTCCTCGGCACTACAAACAAACATGTTTTCTACAGTTTTTGCTCCGAAAACGTGCCACTAAAACTAATAAAATATAAAATAAACACTACTTTTTTATATATTTTAATTTGAAAACTGTACAGATTTAAACATGTAATATATATATATATATATATATATACAGTATATATATAACACAAAGCAACTATTGCACAAGACAAAAAACTAACGTATCACACGACGATTATCTCACTGGAACTAATATACCAAAGTAAACAGTTTTTATTTGGGACTAATATTGGCCTTGAGTGAGCATGGGAAGGTATTAGCGATGGGGCGCTCGTAATCTCCCTACTCCGTTTCCCAGATCGGTTTTTGTAGGGACTGATAGACTACGCCATTCTAGGGTTAATAATAAAATAAGTTTTCAACGGAAGTAATTTTTTCGCCAAAAAATCACAATTTCAAAACTACAAAGTTCAATGCATTTATACGTCACCGAAATCAAGCAACATTGAGCGTCGTTAGTACTTGGATGGGTGACTGCTTGGGAAATTATGCACAATTTCTTTTTTTTTTACAAAATTATGTGTAGGTCGTGTAAGTTGGTAACCTTGTAAGGTAAAAATTCGTATACGTACCTATAAAACGCGTAATTCACCTATTGGACCTTAACCTAGAAAAGTTGAAATTATGTTGTTGTTTTTCCGTAAAAAAGATAACTCAGCGTGGAAAACTTATTTTATTATTAAGAAATAAGGTATGTAGAATATGATTATTTTTTAAATCGCAAAAAAAGCAGTAACTTTCTTTGTAAATAATTACCACTGTACCTAATCTGTCCTAGACATCAAATATACATTTTTATAAAATTGTAAATTAAAATTTTTAACTTTTAACGTTGCCAATGATATAGTGGGCTCTAGTCTGATGTTAATCTTCAAGATTAGAAGTCCAGTACCATTGACAGGAATAGATGTTTTATCATATTTCTCATTTCCAATTTTCACTCTGAAAAAACTTGTAGAAAAAACTTTCTTAAATATAATTAATCTTTTATTGTAAACAAAATCACATTAGAATGGCTTGCTTCTTTAAATTGCAACTGCCTAAACTATTGTGTGCATTTTTTGTATATCAACTATATACCTACTTAAAACTTATGATGGCCCCATTTACTAATTCAGAAACTCTTTTAGTCTCCATTATCTAACAACTCTATTCTGTCGGCCAAACTTCACATCCTTACTTTATGCTTGTTAAACTAATAAATAAAAAGATATAGATAGAATTAATTGGGATTCGACCAGAGAACTCTTAATGCAGTGCCTTAGATCTCTCGGCAATGTGGCATGTGTTTAACCTTTTTTAGAATGATTCTATAAAAATAGGTAAATAATAATTCTTCATCATCCATTAGAAATTTATTTCACAAATAAAACAATAAATTGAAATTTAATAAAAGAATAATGAAACTTTTTATGGTTTTGAATGTATACATGACTGTAATATTTATGCTACAAATATTAATACTAATGTGAAACTAAGATAGTTAACATAAATATATTTAAAAGACTAATTTCTTTGGCTGTGACGTGCAAACAAATGTCAGGTTGGATTATTTTGGTTTTATTCTTTCTTAAATTAGCTCATTTTTCACTATAAAAAATAAATTGCTACCAATGATATACTAGTCTGGTCAAATCAACATTTCTGATATATTACTTGAGCCGATGCCATCTAGAGTAACCAGAGTTAGAATTGGTTTAACTTTTGAATGATTGACCCACAACTCAAACCACATGTTATAGTGAAAATGGATAACTTTATGACATAGTTCCTCTGTAGGTGAACATAACATCTATTATACAAAAGTGACAACAAATTATGAATTCCCCCCTCAGGAGCTTTATAGTGAGCATGGGTGTGGCAATCTCATGGATTTTCATGTAGTCTTGGATTAGATCCCTCTTTTTTATCTTTCCTATCAATGATTCTTTAACTAAGTCTGAATAATCTATCAATGAATAATCTTTTTATACTCTGATGCTATTAAAGTTTTTTTTTACCTCTAAACAGCAAGAAAAAATTATGAATTTGCTAACAAATAATTGTGCTATTACCACCACAAGTATTCATAAGTTAGAAATTGCCAACTATGTTACTATGTTTAACTCTATATGTCCTGGTGGTTAACCTTTTTCTAATAAGCTCTTCTCTGACTTTCATGTTAGTTCTGATTTATAAGTCTTCCTGGTTATTTAATTTTGTACCTTCTTTTATTTATTTTATTTTTTCCATGTATTTCTGTACAAAAATTGTAGTTGTTACTATTGAGAGTCAATTATTTATATGCAGTCTATTTTTGCCTAATATCAATTAAATTTAGATTGGGTATTAATAATTTACAATTTTCCCCAGTTCTTAACACGTTAGCTGCCATGTCGGTCCAAAATGTCCGACGGCTATGGGCTTTTACAAGAATACTGTCGGCCATACTGGGCCGACACGGTTGCTTAGCAACCTTTCATTATTTTTACTTCTACGCGATAAGTGCTGCTATCTAACTGAAAATGAAAGCACTACTATGGAGAACATCATATCATATCAAACTATACATACATATCAAACTACTCACAGAACAAATTATGTTAGCATATGTTTCACACACAGCTGTCCATGACACTGCAAATATTGACTTATTCTGTGTGCATGTTGTCGGCCATAGTGGACCGACGGGCATTTTATTCAATTTTTTCCCCTCAGTTTTTAATAATTTAATACATATTTTGTATGTTTCATGACAACATACATAGAAATAAGTAGATTTGTAATATGGTTTCGTTTGAAGAAGGTAAATAATCAAAGAAACAAATCGTAGCATACAATAAAAATAATTGTTCAATTTACTTTACAAAACATGAGATTTTTTTGTACAAAATGAGCAATACCATCAATGAAATATAAAGGCAATAAGTATAAGTTTTTTACTTATGAAGTTCCTTGAAGCATGATTCACACATAAAAGGATTGTCAGGGCACTTGTCACAGTAAGTGGTCACTTTGGTGATGTTCCTAGCCTTGTCCCGTCCCTTTTCTTGTGCCGCTCTTACGTAGCATTTTTTGCAGACCTTCCTGATTCTTCTTTTGTTATTTCCTACACCAACAATTTTTGATGAAGTAAGGTGATGGTGACCAGTTTCTTTTACCACTTGAGGAACATTGCTTTCTGGTAAACCCATAAGAGAAAAGGCCAACTGATCTCTGAAGATTGTGATTGATGGAAAGAGATGCTTTCTAGCAGCAGCAGGTACTGGTCTTGACTTCAAAAATTCTTTGTAAGCTAGCCAACAATTCACTACCGCTGTACCGAGAAGCAGCTCCTCAGCCACCTTATGATACCATCTAACTGTTTTTCGGACAGCAGTGCTATAAGATGACATCTGATCCGAAAGGTCGATGCCTACTTTGGCCTTGTTGTAATCGGCTATGACAAGTGGCTTTAGTATGGCTACACCGTCACGACCTCTTTTGTTAATTTCGACATATTCTGGTTTGTGGAATGAAGATAGCATTCTCACTTCTCTTTTGTCTTGCCACTTTGTAACGACAATTCCATCGTCATTCTCCAAACATATCATTTGGCCTCTGGGAATCTTTTCGTTCAGCTCCTTATTAGGTACATTCTTCTTTTGTTTTCTCAAAGTTCCAACTAGATAGGTTTTATTCATTAGTAAAACGTTGGCTAACTCAACTGATGTATAGTAATTGTCAGTATACAATACATGGCCGTTGTTCAAATGGTTTGTCATTAATTCCATTACAACTGAACTAGGAACAGACATATTTTCATTGGTGCATGTTCCCTTGCCCATGTAAATTTTGAGAGAGTAAGTATAGCCAGATCCGTCACAAAGTTTGAAAACTTTTATTCCGTATTTATGAGCCTTTCCAGGAATGTATTGTTTGAAAGCCAATCTGCCTCGATAGGGAATCATTGTTTCATCAACTACCAAATTCTTATCTGCATCTTTTAGGGTGTAGAACAGTTCGTTCAACTTTGAGAGTAGCGGCAAAATTTTACCAATACGCCCGTCTGTCCTTAGGTTTGCATTATTGTTGAAATGCGAAAAACGTAAAATCAACTGAAACCTGTTCCTACTCATTACTTGAGGAGCAACGCAGTTTTTATACAACATTTTTTTTTGACCAATAATCTGATATGCGGGGCATTGCAACCAAACCCATCCATATTAGAAGGCCTATAAATTGTTTCATTTCTTGGGAATCAGTATCTTTCCAGTCATTCAACCTACTTTTACGACTAATCCTTACACTAGAAAGTACCTGTCTAGCGTTACAATTAGTTTCTTCAGTCATCATATTTACAATTATAACATAATACTTTTCTTATATGTTATAAAATATTTCATCTTTATTATAAAATCCAAAATAGTGAAGTTACTTTATTAAAAATTTATTTGAAATATCTACAACTAGTCTTCAACTACTACTAAATAAGCTGACAATAATGCAGATAATTTCAGTTATATAAATTCATTTGTTTATTCATTTAAATTATAAATATTTTCTTTTAGTAAATTATTTCTTGTTAAACATTAATAATATTTGCTTTTGAGTTCTTTTAATAACACAACAAGGTTAAATTGTCTTTAATTACAAAGTGAAATTATTCCAGGCTAGCTCTAGGTTTGGGTTCATTACATATATCTTTATCATAGAATTTCAAAGTTCTTTTATAAATATTAGTAATTAATATTTATTATTTTCTCGGGGCAGGCACTCGACCAGACATGAACAAACTGTTTTTAACGCATTTTGTGAAGTTACAGTTAAGAAAAATTGAGATTTAGGATCGGTGTTCTTTTTTGAAATAGGCTTATGAATTGTAAAATTTGTTAAAGTTTATCTTCAATATTAAGAGTTTCTGGACTTTATTATGTTTAAATTTACAGAGGATACCACTCTCTGTGTGATTTAGCACTGAATTTACCACTGTTTATACTGTTTTAACATACTAAAACTTGACGGCATCACTTTTAAAATTACGAATAGAAATTTTCATCTTTGGGCTCTGAAGTCTTGGATTGGAATGAATTTTTGGCTTCGGTTTTGGAATTGAATTGTTGCCGCGGTTCCCAGCATGCACTGTTCTTCCGTTCCCTTGGTTACTCAAATAATATTCTCTCGTTTTGTACAATTTGATGTTCTTGACTTGAATAAATTTTAATTTTGGTATTACTTTATGTCTTTTTTGCCTTTGGTCTCGTGATAATATTTATTCATATTTACATTGCCGATTCTTAAATGAGTTTACTGATTTTATTGTTAATTGTATAATTTCCCGTTCCAACAGAATGACGTACTTATATCTATGACTCAAGTAGTCCTAGTTCTAATTCTAATTATATAACATTTGGGTCTCACGGTTACTATTTATGTTCTTAAATTTACTTTAAAGATTGTTTTACTATTCTAACAGATATTGTGACTTATTATTTATTTTTATTTGATTTTATTAATTTCGATTGTGATAGTCGTTTCTTTGATCTAGTTGTACTAACAAAAACATGGCGTTCATAGGGAATGCGTTTTACCTTCATATATTGTATATGCTATCTTCTGATGATTAAAATAAAAAATAGTTGTTTACTGAGGCTATATATATATATATATATATATATATATATATATATATATATATATATATATATGTGTAGTGCTTATATTAATTTATGGTGTAGTGTTTGTGATAGTATTATGGAATTGGTTTCAATGTGTTTGTTTAGATGTGAGGTTATAGGTTTTCATGTTACAAGGCTCTGTCTAGGCTTTATTCTATATTTGAGAATTATATTTGATAATATCCATTTCTATATGGATTTGGGTGGATTCTTGGGGTGTGAATTGGTTTTGACATAGTTAATTTAGTTATTGATGATGTTTTTCCTTGTGTATTACTTTCGTAAATTGTTTAGGCCTATCAGCTGATATTTTAGTGTCGGTTTCTTGGTTGGCTTTGTGGGTCATTGAACTTTGCTTTGTTTTGGTGTCGTTTATTTTAGGCTAACTTTTTATGATGGAATTTGTGACGTTATAAATGCCCTTTAAATTTGTTTTTGTGAAGTTTACTGAACAATAAATAAATTTATAACTAACAAATTACATTGTAAAATAACATATATAACATAATATAACATAACATAACATACATTGAACACTTATTCTTATGGAATTATAGGTTATCCTTACTTATTTTATCAGTTGATTTTGAATTGGTTTAACAAATTGAATAAAATTAACAATTGGATCATATGGATCTTATTCTCATATTAGGCTACATATACCTAATTAATTGATATTTTATATCATAATTCATGGTTCATGGGGTTATACATAGTTTATCATTTGGGTAACACTTTATAGTTGGGGACACATGTTTTATCATTGGGGTGGGAAACATATAGTTGTCATATGACATATAGTTCATACTAAGGAATGTCCATTGGACATGGGGAATACACATTTCGGGGACACTTTTACATAAATACATATTTTGTGATACTGTTCATTTTTATTTCACTGTTTTTATATGGGTTCACTATTCATGGAGATATACATATATTTTAACATATAAATATTTGTGATAATTCACTGTTTATGGGGGGAATAAGTTGTTTGGGTTGTGGGAAAAATACTGTTTATGAGGGACCATTTTGTTTGTAGTAAAAACACATTGTTGATGGGGAACATACATATAGATAGTCACATTTTTTATATTTAAGCACTTTGTTTATGGGGGATATATATATATATATAGGGAATTATATATAAATGGCTAGTCACATTGTTTATGGTGAACACTTGTTTTATAGGGGACACTTGTTTTATATTGAAGTACATTGTTTATATCGTTGCACTTAACTTTATGTCGATTAGGTTGGTTCGTCGGAGGTCTGTACAGGCAAGGCAATTTTGTAACGACGTAGGAGAGATATGTGATATGGTCCATAGGTTTTTCCATTATCATCGATTAGAGAGTAAATGGCTTTTCCCATTTTCTTCAATATTTTTAATGGTCCAACATATATTGTGAACAATTTTGCTGTTTCACCATATCCCATACTGGATTGGGGAAATGACTTTACTAGTACTAAATCATTTTCCTTGAGTATCGTTATCTTATGTTTTGCATTTAATTTCTCTGCTCTTTTGGCTTGTGTGGTTTTTATTCGAGATTTTGTTAATTCTAACTTTTGTTGAATGGGGATTTGCATTTTGAAAGGGTTTTGTATTACCTCTTCCCAGAATCTGATATCACATTTGTTTAGTTGTAATTCATTGGGAGTGAAACCAGTGGTTTCATGTTGTATTTCGTTTAGGAAACTGTTTATGGTACTTATGTAGTTTGACCAACTTCTGTGATTTTGAGCACAATATGTCCTGAGACAGCGTTTGACTTCTTTTATAGGACGTTCTGCCATGTTTGATATGGGGTGGTATACTGGATTTAGTATGTGTCTTATTTGATTCTCTTCTAGTTTTTGAATCCAAATTCTACTTTTGAATTGAGTACCATGGTCAGTTAAGATTTTCTTAGGTTTTCCGTATGTGGGTATGTATTCTTTGAACATTCTGTCTATTACTGCCTGTGACGTGGCTCTCTTTAGATTGTATAATTGGACAAATTTTGTGAATGTATCCAGAATGATGAAGATATATTGGACACCACCTCGACTTTTTGGTAAAGGACCAATCAAATCGATTGCGATTAGATCTCCTTTTCCTTCAGATTTGACTCCACTAGTCTCTCCATAGAGAGGATGGTTACTGTGTTTGCATTTTTGGCAGGTGTCGCAGGTTCCTATTAATTGTCTAATTTTCCTAGCCATATCTTTAAATATGAAATCCTTTTGTAAAATTTGCAGGCATTTCCTTGCTCCACAGTGTAGATAAAATTTATGGCATTCTGAGATTAAAGTATTGACAAGTGATTGGGGTATTGTAATTAACCAATTGTTGTGATGCTTCTGGTATAGTATGTCGTCATTTATTCTAAATCTATTATGTTCTGTAGTGTTTGAATTTTTAATTTGGAGATATATCTGTTTGAGAGTTGGATCGTTTTGTTGTAATTGTATTAAATTTCGAAGGTTTTCTAAAAGTTCTAAATTGTGTTCTCTTTCTAAATTTGCGACTATTAATTCTGGTGTGGTTGTCAATGAGTTCTGTTGATTCTCATCTGTTCTGACTCTGCTGAGTAGGTCAGCTATTGTGTTATCCACTCCTTTACAATGTACAATTTCAAATTGGTGATCTTGTAATGCAAGTATCCATCTAGTTAATCTACCATTTAACAATTTGCATGTTTTCAAAAATGTCAATGCTTTATGATCAGTAATGATCGTTAATTTTGCGTTTAAAATGTAATGTTTGACTTTTTGTATGCAGTAGACGACTGCTAGCAACTCCTTTTCTGTAGTGGTGTATCTGATCTTGCATTTCTTCAATGTTTTGGATATAAATAGGATAGCCCTTTTGTTGTTCTGGCTGTCAATTTGGAATAAATGTCCTCCTATCGCAAAGTCTGAACTGTCTGTCTGTAGGTAGTAGGGTTGGTTTGGCATAGGATGGTTCAATACATTTGTTTTTAGAAATAAATTTTTAATTTCTAGGAAGTGTTTCTCTTCATTAGAAGTCCAAATAAATTTTACTTTCTTAGAAGTCAATCTCATTAAAGGTTGTACAGTTTTTGCATATTTGTCTACGAATTTGTTGTAGTAGTTGATACCTCCTAGGAACCGTTTGAGTTCTTTCCTAGTGGTGGGTGATGGAAAGTCTTGAAAACATTTAATCTTTTCTGAATCTGGTTCTAGACCAGTAGTGGTTAAATAGTACCCTAAGAAAGGAACTCTATCTCGACAAAAGATTGATTTAGACAGTTTTATTGTCATCTTTGCATCTGCAAGTTTTCTAAATACATATTCTAAGTGTTGTAAGTGTGAATTGAAATCAGGTGATATAACACATATATCATCAATGTAGACTAAAGAAAAGTTTTCTATCGTGTTCTTGAATACTTGGTCTAGTGCTCTTACTAGGGCAGCTTGTGAAGTGGATAGGCCAAAAGGGGTTACAACATATTGATACACTTTGCCTCGAAATTGAAATGCTGTATACTGTCTAGATTGTGGTTCTAGCTCAATCTGCCAGTATGAAGAGGTAAGATCTAATGTAGTCAGCCAGTTGGAATTTGTAGCTTTAGCTAATAGTTCATTAATGCTTCTGTTACATTCATAGTCGGGGGTAATTAGTGCGTTTATACGTCTCATGTCTAGACATATACGGAGATCGCCAGTCTTCTTCTTGACAATTATAATAGGGTTTACAAATGGGCTGTTTGATTCCTCAATTATATTGTCCTCGAGCATGTCATTTAATTTTCTCTCTACTTCATCCTGTAAATTTATGGGTATTGGATAACTTTGGGCTCTATAATGTTCTGGATTGTCTACCCTGATATGGTGTTGGTACATGTTGCAACGTCCAGGTTTGTCTGAAAATACTATTTTGTTTTGTTTAATTAGGTTGATTATTAGGTTCTTTTCTATTTTGTTGAGTTTATCGTTGTCTTTAATTAAATCGTTTATTTCACTGTTGTTGTTATTATTATGATTTTGAGTTTGATTATTGTTATTTATTCTATATTCATTGTCGTCGTATTTTATTATTTTGCATCCTGCTGACTCATTACTTTCGCTATCGAACTTCATTATTAATATTCTATTATCCTTACTCATTATAGTAATTGTATTAATCTTGAAATTTATTTCCATTTTTAGCATACGTATTGCGTCTATTCCCATTATGCAATCTTTAATAAGGTTGGGGACAATTATACATTGGATATCAAACTCGATATGTTTTATTTGGGCTTTTAATAGCACAATGTGTGAAATTCGTTTCGATTTATTGTTCAACGCAGTGGTGATGAATGTGTTACTCACTGGCAACTGTTCAAAATGACCTAAATTGTTCTTGTTTACCTGGAACCAGTTATCAGAAATACAGGATATACTGCTTCCCGTATCTACTAACGTATTTGTGGATATACCATTTAAATTTATAGTTATTTCTGGACACTTACTGTTGGTTTGATCTGGACTATTGTCATTGTCTTCATTTAATAGAAATTCTCTATCGTAATAAAGGTTTGAGATGTTGTAATCATTATAGTATGATTTGGTTTGTTTTTGTGGCTCTGTTCCGATTTTTGTAAAATTTGTTGGCACTGACTTAGAGTGTTCAGGTTTTTCTCGCAGATATCTCTCGCTTTTGCCTGTACAGCCTTGGTTGTTTTTCAAAGTTTGGTCTAGGCCAGTGCGTTGGAGTTTAACTCTTGGTTACATTCCTCCTGAGGCACTAGTATTGGTTTCTCTAGTGTCGGTGGTTTAGTATTCATTGCTATAGCTTGACATACCATTCTTTGCTCGTTTGTAGGATACCTAACCTCTCTTCGCTCTTGGTATGGGCCTTTTTGTTGATAATATCGTTCTTGGTCTTGTTGAGGTTGTCTGTATTTGAACTCAGTCCTTAAGGGTTCTGGTTGTCTATCGTAGTTGGTTTTCTGGTTATAGTTTCGGTTTTGATTATAATTGTTTGTATAATGTTGGCCATAACCGTTGGTGGGCCTCTGATTGGGTCTGTAGCTATTTTGACTTTTATAAGGGTGTTCTCTGTTCTTTCTGAACTCGTTTTGGGATTGATAATTCCTAAAGGGTGGTTTTTGTGGTTGGTTGTAGTTAGTATTTGTTTGGTAATGTCTAAATGGTCTGTTGTTGGTGGGATTTTGTGTTCCTCTCGGGCTTGTATTATTACGTCTCCTAATTTCCGAGTTTGCCTCTTCCGTATCTTCTCTTTGGAGGAGGTCAGCAAATTCCTTTATTGTACTTATATTTTGTACTCTTTGCGCATCCTGTATGCGTTGGTCAAAATGTTCTACTAGGGTTGCGATGATGTCTTCCTCCGGTGGTTGGGGAGTCATCGACTTCATTGTTAACACCCTGTCAATGAAGTATTCACTTCGAGTGAGTTTTCCTCCTAAACGATATTGTTCGAGTTCAAGTTTTTGCCTAATTCCTTTTTGAACATCCCTATTCCAAAACTTGGATAGGAATTCTTCGCAGAATTGCTGGAAATTTGTAGTATCGCCTTTTATTAATTGCCACCACCGAGCAGCACTACCCTCTAAACTGTTGTCGATTATGTCGAATAGACAGTCTCTGTTGTATCCGATCTGGTTGATTTGTCGACAAGTTAACCTCTCGTAGTATCTTGTTAATCTATCCAGATAATCATTTGGATTATTCTGTCTTCCGTTAAATTTAGGAAGTGTCGGATTAGTTAAATTGTTGATTTCTTGACTATTACCTCCACAAGTTACGTTTATATGGGATGGTATGGCATTTTCGATATTTGATTTCGGTAGTTCAGCAATCATAGCTTTTACCTCATGGATCACATTATTTTTATTTTGTAACAATTGCTTTTCAATTGTGGCCTTCTGTAGGTCTAGGGACTCATTTAAACTCTGACTATTGATTGTGGAATCTAATCTACTTTCTAGGTTGTCTATTCTTTGGTTGTTCTCTGTCACAGCTTGTTCCATTTCAATTAATTTATCTGTAAATTGAGTTTCTACTATAGCTATCTGTATTGCCAAACATTCCTTTAAATTAGTAATTTCTTTCTGGACTATTTCAAAATTTTCCTTCAAATTGGATTCATTTTGAATCATTTTTAATTCTAGTTTTTCCTGATTTTGTTTAAATTTATTTTCTAATTGGTTCTCTAATTGCTTCTCTAATTCATTTTGATTTTGTTTAAATTTATTTTCTAATTGGTTCTCTAATTGCTTCTCTAATTCATTTTGATTTTGTTTAAATTTATGGTCGATGTTAATCTGTAGATTGTTAATTAACAGCGTCATTTGTTCTAATAACGTAGGGACATTTGGTTCTGTATCTTGGACACTACTAGCACTACTCTGCTCCATAACCTCTATTTGGCTAGGCCTAACATTTAGTTCAGTGTCATTGGCATCAATAGTCTCTCTAAAGGTTTTCAATTTCCCTTCCTTGGCTTTTCCGGTGGGATTAATTTTAGGCCTAAGGTTATATTTGCTACTTTCTTCTTGGTTAGCGTCCATTTTAAATTATTATTTTTGATTTTGGTATATGTTTTTGAGTTTAAATAGATAAATTACTAAATTGAAATTAGGCTAATCTTAATTCTAGTACATATCTTATTTTAGGCTATTAAATTTGTTCAATCTTATAATTAAAGTTGAATGAATCCTTATTTCTAAATTGTTGTCTTAAATTTAATTTCAATTTACTTATAGACCTATAATATATTTACTTAACCTAAGTCATTCTGTTGAATTCTCAGTTTGTTCATGCCCTAATCGTTGCGGCGCCATTTATAACATAATACTTTTCTTATATGTTATAAAATATTTTATCTTTATTATAAAATCCAAAATAGTGAAGTTACTTTATTAAAAATTTATTTGAAATATCTACAACTAGTCTTCAACTACTACTAAATAAGCTGACAATAATGCAGATAATTTCAGTTATATAAATTCATTTGTTTATTCATTTAAATTATAAATATTTTCTTTTAGTAAATTATTTCTTGTTAAACATTAATAATATTTGCTTTTGAGTTCTTTTAATAACACAACAAGGTTAAATTGTCTTTAATTACAAAGTTAAATTATTCCAGGCTAGCTCTAGGTTTGGGTTCATTACATATATCTTTATCATAGAATTTCAAAGTTCTTTTATAAATATTAGTAATTAATATTTATTATTTTCTCGGGGCAGGCACTCGACCAGACATGAACAAACTGTTTTTAACGCATTTTGTGAAGTTACAGTTAAGAAAAATTGAGATTTAGGATCGGTGTTCTTTTTTGAAATAGGCTTATGAATTGTAAAATTTGTTAAAGTTTATCTTCAATATTAAGAGTTTCTGGACTTTATTATGTTTAAATTTACAGAGGATACCACTCTCTGTGTAATTTAGCACTGAATTTACCACTGTTTATACTGTTTTAACATACTAAAACTTGACGGCATCACTTTTAAAATTACGAATAGAAATTTTCATCTTTGGGCTCTGAAGTCTTGGATTGGAATGAATTTTTGGCTTCGGTTTTGGAATTGAATTGTTGCCGCGGTTCCCAGCATGCACTGTTCTTCCGTTCCCTTGGTTACTCAAATAATATTCTCTCGTTTTGTACAATTTGATGTTCTTGACTTGAATAAATTATAATTTTGGTATTACTTTATGTCTTTTTTGCCTTTGGTCTCGTGATAATATTTATTCATATTTACATTGCCGATTCTTAAATGAGTTTACTGATTTTATTGTTAATTGTATAATTTCCCGTTCCAACAGAATGACGTACTTATATCTATGACTCAAGTAGTCCTAGTTCTAATTCTAATTATATAACATTTGGGTCTCACGGTTACTATTTATGTTCTTAAATTTACTTTAAAGATTGTTTTACTATTCTAACAGATATTGTGACTTATTATTTATTTTTATTTGATTTTATTAATTTCGATTGTGATAGTCGTTTCTTTGATCTAGTTGTACTAACAAAAACATGGCGTTCATAGGGAATGCGTTTTACCTTCATATATTGTATATGCTATCTTCTGATGATTAAAATAAAAAATAGTTGTTTACTGAGGCTATATATATATATATATATATATATATATATATATATATGTGTAGTGCTTATATTAATTTATGGTGTAGTGTTTGTGATAGTATTATGGAATTGGTTTCAATGTGTTTGTTTAGATGTGAGGTTATAGGTTTTCATGTTACAAGGCTCTGTCTAGGCTTTATTCTATATTTGAGAATTATATTTGATAATATCCATTTCTATATGGATTTGGGTGGATTCTTGGGGTGTGAATTGGTTTTGACATAGTTAATTTAGTTATTGATGATGTTTTTCCTTGTGTATTACTTTCGTAAATTGTTTAGGCCTATCAGCTGATATTTTAGTGTCGGTTTCTTGGTTGGCTTTGTGGGTCATTGAACTTTGCTTTGTTTTGGTGTCGTTTATTTTAGGCTAACTTTTTATGATGGAATTTGTGACGTTATAAATATCATCAGTTAAGTATTGTTTGTAAAAATCAATTGGCTTGTAATCATTATTTTCAAGAAAGTTAAATTTAGAATTAGATGTGAACGTAAACAGTTTTTGCTTACCCTCAAAAGGCTTCCATCCATCATTTAAAACAACATTCTGAACAGGCATTGTAATTTGTGTAGGCGTAGATAGAGAAGTACTAGTCATGTTACCAATTTCATCTTCAAAAAATTCATCAATGTCCATGTCTGATACAGCTGCATATTCACTTCCATCACTAGGGGCAAAATCGGGGTCGGCATCGGTATCGTCCTCGTTGTCACTAGCCAAGTCCTCATCTGTGTTTTCACTAGCACTCAAAGCCTCGGACAAATCCGTTTCCGATGGCAATTGAAGAAAACGATCAATCTCTGAATCACCTACTTGATCACTCATTCTTATGTGTTATAATCAAACTTTAAACTATTGGACTACTAAAACGGTTTATATACTATTATATTCTAATCTATTTACACTTTATTTACAAAAAACTAGAACACTTTGAAAACATCTCAGAGTTACACTAACACATTACAGAAAGCAACTAGTGAGAACAAAGAACTACTCAATACTGACAGACAGGGAGCCAATAAAATAAAGATTTGGCGCCTAAAACACAGAGTGCCAACTTCACTGAAACAAAATTACGTAAAAACAGCGTCGGGCCAATGTGGCCGACAGGTTCATTTACAGTATCATTTTCGTTATAAAAAAAACCATGTCGGTCCGATATGACCGACACCGTTATAGGTATTTATTAGTGTGAAAAGCATCATTTTAGGGTGTTAACATGATATTGCAATACAAATAATTTACCTGTGTAGGTAAAACTCGCTTGGCATGTTTTGGCATTTGACCGCGAAAAGCTCATAATACACCTGGCAGTTAAAGTGTTAATGTAACGAAAGTGTTTGTTTTTTCTTACACTTATTTTTATGTTACATTTTGAAAATGGAGGTTCTATGAATAAACTGGAAATGACATCCATATTTAAATAAAATATGAATCGCTGTAGCTGTAAAAAAATTACAACAATTAAAAATCTTCCAATTTGCATTGAGTAATTTTTTTTTTTAATATTAGGCAAAAATTCAGCATAACTTTTGGATGCTTTGTCTTATGGCGAAATGAAAAGTTTTAATTTCAAAGTGAATAGCCTACTGCTTTGTTAACTTATTATAATAATTTCCTTTAGAGGTCACTTACCGTGAGTACCGGTGAGGCAATTCTACACCTTTCTTCATCTATTTAATTTTGGAATAGGTCCCCCTTTTTCGTATCAGGTCTCTCATGACCAACTCTTCCAACCCTGGTGCTATAAGAATATTCGAGGACTAGGAATCTCTATTTTATGCTCAGTTTTTGTTAAGGAGATAATGGCCCTTAAAGGAGATGGTTTTTCGTCTTTAAAAAAAAAAAAAAATTAAATCATTGAAATATATAGGTATAAATAGATGGTATTTAGATATCTCAGTACAGAGGAATTACTCTTAATCAATTGTAAGCTATTCTGAAAATAGTATGACTTATGGTTAGGTGAGGTAAAACTTGTATATCTTTTATGTTATTTTAATTTTTCAGGTTAATTTTCAGACAATGGTTAACGAGGAATCTGTTAAACCATCATGGTTTATGAAAGAAGATACCAACAATTCTGGAAAGGATGCACTTCATTGTACTCTTTGTGGAAAACTAATGAAGACTGAATATTGTTTTTGTTCTCTAAAAACATCTTTAAAGTGTCAGCTTTGTGAAGAATTATTTTCTAATCTTAACGAGTTTAAATTTCATGTTAAATGTCATCAGGAAATAAACACAATTTCAAAAAAACTGAATGATGAACGATTAAAATCTAAGTGTATTGAAACGAAAAAGAAAGTCATAGAAGAAAACACAAATAAGTTACCAGCACTAGTTGCAACAAAACATGAAAACCTGAGTGATGATTGTTCCTTGATAAAAATTGTGATCGGGGAAAAGAAACGAACTCAATCAATAGATGTAGGTAAGAGTTGTCTGAAATGTGGGGAAAATTTTAACAGTAAATTAAGTTTAATTGCTCATAGTTTGTGTCATTCAGATAAAGAACTAGATAACAAAGAATATCGATGTGATCGTTGTAACCGAGATTTTCCTTCAGCTACTCGGCTTTCTATTCATATTTCTTGTATGCATCTTAAAAATAAAAAATACAAATGTTGTGTTTGCAGAAAAGGTTTTTCTACAACATCTACATTAGAAGCCCATAAAAGACTTCATCTTGGAATTAAACCTTACAAATGTGATGAGTGTGGTAAAGCATATTCTCAGAGTGGTAATTTAGCTTATCATAAAAGCACACATACTGGTGTTAAGTCTTTCATCTGCCATTTGTGTGGGAAAGCATTTTTAACTGCTGGAATATTGTCAAATCATGAAAGACGCCATTCAGGTTTAAAACCATTTGTATGTGATATTTGTGGGCGTGCTTTTTCAGATAATTATTCAATGACTAGTCATAAAATTGTTCATACTGGTGTTCGGAGCTATATGTGTGATTGTTGTGGAAAAGCTTTTGTTCATAAACATACACTAGCAAGTCATAAACGTATTCATAGCGGTGAAAAAAGATACAAATGTACAATATGTGAACGCGCTTTTACTCAGTTATCTACAATGCTTCAGCATAAAAACACACACACTGGTGAAAAAGCTTATACTTGCTTGTGCGGGAAATCTTTTACACAACAATCAAGTTTAGCAAGGCATAAACGCCTTCATGATGGGATGGTTGATTCATTTTCTTGTCAATTGTGTGATAAAAAGTTTGGTTATAAAAGTACTTTGTATAAACACCATAGAAAAACACATGGTGTATATAAACTTGAAACTTTCTATACAAAAAATTTGATTTCCAATAACAATACACAGTTGCCCATTTAGCTGTTAACTTAAATGTTAGAATATTTAATTAGATATTTATAATGAAGTGTTTGGTCATAATAAGATACGATAACTAACAAAACCAAAATTAATAATATAAAACACTGAAACCCCTTACCACAAGCCAAGTTTGGTACAATAACACACACAAATAAAATTTAATTTTTATTTGCCTTATGTTATTATAGTTCTCTGATATACATTTTGGTAACCAAGTTACCATCGTCGGAGGGATCTGAAATAATACTAACAATATATGAAATCTTAAAAACTAAAATGCCATATTCTCCCCTCCACCCTACTTTCCGTGGTTCGGCTTATCAATGTAGGACGATGTCAATAACCTAGATAAAAGCGGCTAACAGTACACATTCCTGTCCTTGGGAACCCGTAGGTTGAATATGGCAAAGGTGGCAACAATTAACAATAATATCTTAAAACTCCTTTAAATATAAACATAACATGTGCATAATAACAACTAAAATTTAGTGAACCAAAAAGCATGATATGATTTAGTGATATTAATAATGCATTCATTTCATTGAGGTATTCAAGAATCTGTGTGGAAGTGATTCCATAGTTTGCCACTATTGATCTGACTGTATCGTGAAGCATATTAAATGGATTTACCCTTCTTGCAGTAAGAGGAGACATCTCAAATGAGTTCCTGTTTCGGAACCTCATAATCCATTGTTTAATTGCATCCAACATTTCAATTTCGTTAAAGATCAAAATAAAATCACTATTACTTAATATTCACATTTGACTGTTAATAGAAAACGTTTAGTTTTCAGTGTTTTGATTGATTTTGATTTTTAACAAAATTGAAATGTTGGATGCAAATAAACAATGGATTATGAGGTTCCAAAACAGGAACTCATTTGAGATTTGTCCTGTTACTGAAAGAAGAGTAAATCCATGTAATATGCTTCATGATACTGTCAGATTATTAGTGGCAAACTACGGAATCACTTCCACTTAGATTCTTGAATATCTCAATGAAATGAATGCATTATTAATATCACTGTCATATCATGCTTTTTGGTTCACTAAATTTTTGTTGTTATTATGCACATGTTATGTTTATATTTAAAGGAGTTTTAAGATATTATTGTTAATTGTTGTCGCCATTGCCATATTCAACCTACGGGTTTCCCAAGAACAGGAAGATGTACCGTTAGCCGCTTTCACCTAGGTTATTGACGTGGTCCTACATTGATAGGCCGAACCACCAGATGTAGGGTGGAGGGGAGAATATGGCATTTTAATTTTTTAAGATTTCATATATTGTTGAGTAGAGTTGGAAGTAGAAAGTGAATTCCTACAGGTGGGAAGTGAAAGAAAGTAAAGGAAGCCAGGTTACTTCAGCTACTTCAGATCCCTTGTGTTTCAATCATGTAAACATGATACTCTTAAGTTTGCTTGCAGTAAATGATTTCAAAATTAGTAAACACAAGGTCTAGACCAGCTGCTCTCAACAAGTGACAAAAACCTGGCACACAGGGTAAATACAATGTAAGTAAGCTATTCTTTACCAACCTTGCAATTCGGAAAAATTCCAGTGTGCAAAAAGTTATTCCTTTTCATTGCTTTGGGCATTGGACGTAGTAGGCTAAAAAATATAGTTAAAAAAGTAAGTTGTGGCAAACCAATTGAAGAAAAAAGAGGGGGAACAGAAAAAGTAACTGCAGTCTTTTTAAAAAAGAAAAAGTTAGAGAGTTTATTAGGTCTCTAAAAGCCACAGAGTCTCACTATAACAGTAACATTTATAAGGGAATTTATTTAATTTTCGAGTTTCCCATTAGGAAACTTCGGAGTATCTATAATTATTAGGCAACTGAACATATGAAAGTAACTGATGCAATGTTTATAAGAGTGTTCACTAGAGTTCAACTGTGGCTGTAGATCGCCTGCTTCAGATGCAAGCAGTACATGTATCTTGCTAAAATAAAAAATGCTTTTCTTGGGTCAGCTGAAAAACAAAAGTACATGGTTGAGAAAAGGATTCACAGTCAAAGAGCTAAAGCATTTTATGATCATATAAAAGAGCAAGTACCAGATTCATTTACCCTTTCTTTTGACCTCCAACAGATCCAAAATTTGCCAAAAATATCTATTCAAAAAGCTTTTTATGCAAGACAGATTAATTTGTACAGCTTCTGTGTTACTATACTGATTTGAAAACTAAAAAACCGATATTTTACTTATGGTCCGAGGACCATGGGAATAGTATTTTACGACTGTTTTGTGATGGGTCTATGTCACAAATTAAAAATAACATTGTGCTGAGGACACTTTTTACAAACGAATGAATCATCCATCAAGAAAGTTATCTTGTTTTCCCTGTGGGAGTGCACAGCTTTTTTCCTGCTGATAAAGTTTTTGGTAGGGCAGAAAAGATTCTCACAAAGAAAGCAATGATCCTGAATTTGGTTGACTGTTTTAATTGTTACAAACAATTAGGAGATGTAAAATATCTAGGGAAAAAACTGGAACCTCCCGAGTACCAAAGATCTTATCATAATAAGTATTATAAAGATTTTGATGGTATTAGCAAAGCAAAACGAATCATGAAAGTAAAAGAAGATGGTGATAATTTTTTTTTTAAATTGAGATAGAAAGAAGTTGTTGAAACCATGCCTGAACAAGGACCTGTGTGATTATGAAAAGAATAAAAAAATTACACATGTGAGGATTAATATGACTAATTTCTTTCCTTAAGGAAGAAAAAGAATATTGAGTATTGCATGATTGAACGTAAAATCTGACTCTTGGTCATGCTATTACTCAGGAAATACTGTTCAACTTTAATACATTATTATGGAACTACTTTATTATATGTACACTATTAGACTTCTATTAGAAGGATTGTTTATTAGGTTTAAGTTTAATGTATAAATTAAGTTTAAAATTTTACAATATACTTTATATTATTTGTTTATTAGTTTACGTTGAATGTATTCAAGTTTAAAATATTACAATATCATATAAAAATTTTCTGTTCACTTATTTGAATAACTTTTCAAGAAGAAAATTTTCCTTGACTGTTCAACTTATTATATTATTATTATATAACTACTTTATTATAGACTATTAGACTTTTGGATTGTTTATTAGTTTTAAGATGAATATATTCAAATTAAAATCTCACAATATCCTTTATACATTTTTTGTTAAGTTTCTTCCATTTTATAAACCAATTATAAATTGTTTTAGCATCCAAACATTTTTAATAAATTGATTTTGTTCAATGCTTTGTCCAATTTTATTTCACGTTTTTTTCATACAATTGTTACATAACTTTTGAAAAGCCATATTTAAAACTCATCTAAAGTATATCTAGAATCTATTAAAGTTATTGCTAGCAAGACAATATTATAATTCTGCTCTAGATAATTTTTTTGTGTTTCCTCGAAAAACTTTTGGATGTGACTAAACTCGGTTTAAATGTTACCTCCTCATTTACAGAACCTGTGTCTTGCTTTAAGAAGAAAAGACATGACATTATGTATATATATATATATATATATATATATCGTCGGCTTTATGAGCAAAGGTCGTAACTCCACCTTTTTTTGTTTTTGTGTTTTTGTACTATATAACAGCTAATTTTTGTTCTGCATTGGTATGGAAAAGATTGTAACTCCAAAAAAATTGCTTAACCTATAAATTCACTTATTAGCAAAAGTCGTATTAAAACTGGTTAGATTACTACTTGGCTAAGGTCGTAACTCCAGTATGGCTGTTGTTTATAAGTGGGGTTAATAGAGAAGTTGAACAGTGCTCCTAAAATATTGCCTGTTGTTATTATATAATGTTTCATTGTGAAAGTTTTTATGTTGACAGAGTTTTTTTAGAAGTTTACTAAGGCACTTACAAGGTAAGAACATGAAAACAATTACTTAAATGTTTAAAATACTGATTATAAAATTTGATTAGGAGTTACAACTTTTTCTGCAGAGTTTACTTCATAGAAAAGGATGTAACTCCATCAACTTACTTGCATTCAATGTTAAGGTGCAACTGCCAGTGGTATTATGGTAGTCTTGATTTTAATTTCAATCTGTTTTTGTAGTTCAATTTAAACATTAAACTGTGTATATATATACTCTACTATGCATTTGACTATACCATATTTAGTATGAAACGTACTAATACCATATCTACGTACTTATTTGGGTAGATATGCCGATCTGTAGACCCCTCTCCAATTTGAGTTTTGGTAGGCCTGGCAAACTTTTTTCCCGGTTCAAAAGCGGCATTTTTATCGTCACTAGTTAGGGACAGATCACTATTTATCATAACTTAACCAAATATAACCTGACTTTGTTACTGAGAATAATCACGACTCTACTAGTAACAGATCACGAGCACCTACTGCAACTGAGGGGCTGAGGTGGGCTGGGGTAGGGGCTGAACTTGGTTGGGGGCTGGGCTGGGAATGATGCTGAGCTGGACTGGGATTGAGGCTGAGTTGGGGGTTCGGGCTGGGATTAAGGCTGAGCTGGGTTGGGGGCTAATAATAAGGTACTCCACAAAGTATATAAGTACCAAAAACGGTATACAGTATTTATTTTTAAAACAATTCCATTATTTTTAGGTGAGAGATGTCTTCAAGAGGAGAAAAAATTTTGGCATTACTAAAAATCCAAATTCACTCAGTAAGTCAAGAAAAGGTGGAAAATGTTTCACTCATCCAAGAAGCTTTAGATGCTGACTGCATGTTACTGGTTGATGATAGTGGAACTTTAAGCAGCTTTGGTGTGTTGTCTAATGACTGTAGTTCACAAAACAATGTATTACCTAATGTTGAGGAACAGTTAAATAGCAAATGCCCAGCAAACAGTGATGTTAGTGTTAATACTGATGTAAATATTGTTAATAATGAAACATTTCCTTTGTCTCTAAATAATGATGAAACAATTATTTATGCAGATGTTTCTAATTCTGGTGTAAACACTCATCTTAATATTTTACATACAGAAACATCCCCTTTGTCTGTAAATAATGGTGAAACAATTGTTTATGCGGACGATTCTAATTCTGAGTTTTTGATGGATACTAAATCTAGCCAGTTTTATTTGTATTCAGAAGAAGTTGTATACACAGAGGTAAGTGAAGTGATTGAAGAGAACAGACAGCAATTAAACGAAGAAAATTTAGAAGAAACAAGAAGTGTTAACATTGATAATGATTATATCCCTTCTCTTAGTAACGAAAAAGACCATGACCTGACCTCAGAATCAGACTCTCAACCAGAAAACAATTCACAATCAGACCACAGTGTTCAAGTACAAAGAAGGAAAAGGCGAAAACGTCATCAGGTAAATCAAAATGATTGGGCCATCAACAAAAACAAAAAGGCTCGAGAGTGTGGAGAGGCGTACCAGGGCAAAAAAAATATTGATGGAAAATGGAACTATAACGTCCCCAAGCACCCAAAAATCCTTAAAGAGCGGTGTAAGTGTAATAAAAAGGAAAATTCACTTATAAAGTGCAGCAGTATCTCTAACGAGGAAAGAAAAACTATTTTTAATAGATTTTGGAACATGTCGTGGGAAGAAAAGAGACTATACGTAAGGTTACACACCTTAGTAAAACCAGCAACAAGAGCCAGAGATAGAAAAAATGACTCCAGTAGAAGACAGTTTTCGTATATATATTTTTTAGAAAAAGAACAACAAAAAATAAGGATTTGTAAGAAAATGTTTTTAAATACATTGTCAATAAGTGAAAAATCTGTAAGGAATTGGAAAAATTCAGAAGACAATGTTGAGGATGGTTCTGAACGTGAGGAAGGAGTTCTAGAGAGCAGTGGTCATACCAATGGTGAAAGACAAAGAAGGAAAATATCAGAAGCTAGAATAAAACCATATGAAGAAGCTAAGAAGATTCTAGAAAACTTTTTTGATAATCTAGTTAAAATGGAATCTCATTACTGTCGCCAGTCTTCAAGTAAGCTCTATTTAGAACCCATTTGGAAGTCCAAAAAAGAGATTTATAGAGAATATTGCAATTTGTGTAGTAATAAAAATGTAAAGCCTTTGTCACTGACTATGTTTTTTCACAGTTTCTGTGATAAAAATCTTAGCTTGTTTTGTCCAAAAAAAGATGAATGTGAAATGTGTGTTGGTTATAAAACAGGAAATGTTACTGCAGAAGATTATAATTTACATCTCGAGAAAAAAAAAGAAGCGAGGTCAGAAAAAGAGAAAGACAAAGAAAATGAAGAATTTGTTTACACAATGGACTTGCAGAGCACACTTTTATGTCCGAAGTCAAATGTATCAAGTTTGTATTACAAGAGGAAACTAGTTGTGCATAATATGACATTTTATAATTTAAAGAACAAAAATGTTACATGTTATGTTTGGAATGAAACTGAAGGGGGTCTAGAAGCTAATGATTTTGCTTCAATTATATGTGATTTTCTAGATCATCAGTCTCAAATGGACAGTGAATCTAAGTTGATTATTTACAGTGACGGATGTTGCTACCAAAACAGAAATTCTATTCTAGCAAACACACTACTGAATTTGGCCAAACTCAAAAATATTAAAATAGAACAAAAATTTTTAGAAAAAGGCCACACACAGATGGAAGCAGATTCGGTTCATTCAACCATAGAAAGAAAAATCAGAAACCGAATCATCAATGTACCTGCTGATTATGTTGTCGCAATTGAACAAGCTCGAATAAGTCCTGAACCATACACAGTAAAGTATATTGACCATACGTTTTTTAAAAAGTATGATGTAATTAAATTTGTAAAATCAATTCGACCTGGCAAAAAGGTAGGTGATCCATGTGTGGTAGATCTGCGTGGGATCCAGTACACTTCTTCAGGAATCAAGTACAAACTTCGTTTTCAAGACGATTGGTGTGACCTACCAGTGAGGGCAATGTCCAATATTGCTGCCATAAAAAATGAAGAAATTCCATGTTTGTATTATGACAGAATAAAAATTGATAAATCGAAATTTAATGACCTACAGAGTCTGAAAACAACATTACATGTAGATTATCACAATTTTTATGACAATTTAACAGTGTAAATCTCAGTTAAGTTCAAAGTAAACATGTATGTCATATAAATAAGAGTATTTTATTGTATCCTACAAACTTGGATCATAAAAAGTTGTTTTTTTAGCACAAACAGGTTTTCAAAAATCCTTAACTAAAAACAACCTTTTAAAATCCATAACTCCAATTAAAATCTACCAATTTAAAATTATATGCAAGAAAAAGCTGTAACTCCATTAACAAAAACAAATTTTCCAAGAAAAAAGTCGTAACTCCAATAAAAAAATAAAATACAATAAGGCCCACTGAAATAAATTAGAAAACAACTTTGAAACACAAATTCCACTTTTCATGATGGTTTTTTGAGTTTACTCGAAAATTAAAGTGTTAAATTAAAAAAGTCTTAACTCCATTGAAAAAATAGATTTTAGAGATAAAAAGTCGTAACTCCAATAAAAAATTTCTTAACTATCAATAAACTCAAATTCAACAGAAAACGTGTTTCACATAACACAATGTAAGCATTATTCAGTTTTAGATTCAATTGTGACCAAAGAATTTGAAATTAACAAGTTTTTTCTCATTCCTGAAAAGTTTACCATTTTGGAGTTACAACCTTTGCTCATAAAGCCGACGATATATATATATATATCATATGTTTATTGTATTATGATGTAACATAATATTAGAAGGAATGAGTAATTAATTGTTAGATATTTCAGATATACATTATAAAATAATTAAGGATTTTGTTTTATATCTTATTTATCTATCTTTTTGTGTAACATACTTTTATATTTAACTTTACTCTCTATTTACTATAAAACTATCGGAGACAAGTTTATATTTACAATACTTCATTAATTTAATCATACACAATATTGAATTAACAAATTATTTGAGATCTCTTTCTCCTCAGGATTTCTATGGGTTAAGTTATATGTCCTTTTACAAATTAAAATTATAATGGAAAAAAAAAAATACTTGTGTATTTCTTCAAAAGTATAATGCAAATTTTGAGTTTTAATTATTTACCTCCTTTTTAAAAATGATTTTTTTTTAAATTTAGGTTACTTGACATTTCGGTTCAAGTCCATTTTCAATACATACAATATCCAACAAATCTCTTCTTTATGTCTTCCAACAATTATCAATTATCTCTGCATAATTTATATTTACTTCTACTTTCCATCACAAAAACGTAGATTTTAACTTTCTTCTGAGAACCAAACAAAATGATCTATCAAACATCAGAGCAAGAATTTTATTACAAGTCCTCTTCTTCACTGTTATAACATCCTCCATTCCAAATTTTATTTCTTCTTCTTCCTCTTATTTCTCTGATATTTCATCTTGTTTACAAATTTTCTTATGAGATTATTATATTTTAACCCTAGATTACTACTCTTAGTTCATTGTTACGTGATAACTATTCATTCGTAAATTTTACTACTTTCTGTTTTTATTTTTATTATTATTTTTTAAACTTTACTTTAGTGTTGACTATTTTTATATTAAATCCTTTATTGTTTTTAAGTGTTTTTAAAAATATTTAACAATAAATTCCTACATATTTTAACTGTAAAAAAATGTCTTTTACCACCACTACAACTCGTTAATAGTTTTAAAAAAATAATTAATCTGGGGAAAAAAATTGAAAAAAATATAAATATTATTTTATTGGAAAAATTAATCGGATATTCATAAAATACATCATTTATAAGTGTTTAATTTAAATAAAAAGAGAAAAATTATTTACAATAAGTTCATTAGGTAGAATGCCAAAAATTCCAAAATTAGAGTCCTGTCTTCACTGATAATCACATTCCTTGCAGTGATTAATATACACTTAGTACCTAAATCAAACACTTTGAACTCTAAAATCACTATTTACACAATAAACTATTTACAACACTAAAAACTATGATATAAAAACAATTTACAAAAAAAAATATTCAAACACTTAATGGTAGTTAAAACTTTCGCAAACACTATTCTTTCGTAAAATATACCACGCGAGCTTGAGTACGGTAATAACGGTTCAACTTTGAGCTTAGCCGAAGAGACAGTGTCCTCTATTGAGTCTATTCACAATGGCAGGAAGGTAAACAAAAAGACAGAGCGTGTCCGTCTTTTATCTACGAGTTCTCCGAATTTTACAAAGGGCAGGTCGTAATTTTTACGAATGAGTAGTGTTCTAGGGTTAAAACTGCCTAAATTTATGTCTTTTCATCTTATTTTTAACATTTATTGCAATTTTGTAATTATTTAAAAACCATCTTAATTTTACTTAACATATTTTTTTTTAAATATTATTCAAATAGCTTTCAATTAGCATCAATGATATTTGATTTACTTTCAGAACATCTGTTTTTAAATTTCTTAGTTCAGGACTCAGGTTGGCTAACTGTGCAACTAACAAAGATGCATGTCGCTCGCTGTTCTATTTACAATTTTAACTTTATTTATTCAAATTTATAAGTTCACGTTTATGAACTTCCAATAATTGAATGCTTATTTAGAATATAGCCTAACGTATTGAAATGTGTGTGTGTAAATCGGGCGTATATTACGTTATTGAATCTAATGTGGCCTAAACTTGGTAATTATTATTATGAAACGTTTACAAAATTTTTACATCTTCTAAATTAATTTATTCACTATTACTATTATTTTTGAGTGCATTTCGGTTGTATGAGTTTCCTATTCAAAATGTACATTTAATATCCAAAATCTAAATGATATTAATACCTTTTTGTGTGTTATGTTTGCTAAGTAAATGAATATAAACAACAATATGCAAATAAACAAAACGTATTAAACAACTCGTTCTACAGCATCTTAATACTGTATCTATTTTGGGTCAGAAATTTCTTGCAACAACAAGGCGATTTAGTAGTTTTTTGATTAACTAATACAGAATGTACATTAAGATTGTCAATAAGGTTAACCCATTACATGTGGTTCATTAATTTAGGTAATAAATTGTCACATTTCACTAAACTTAAGTTGGCTTTTGTAAACAACTTATAAAACAGGATCCATGGTTCAGTTTTTGACCGATAGCTCTCAAACGATTAGTAGCGTGTACATGAATGTACAAAAATTGAACCTAATAAAGATTTTTTTTCGTTAAAATATACATACATACATAACATACTGTAACATTTTTATATAATTGAAGAATAAATTTGTAAATGGAATAGGATTATAAATGTAAAGTTATGGAAAATTATTCAAATATTACATAGAAGAATACAAAATTTAATAAGCAGGTGCAGGGGAACCATGTGATTGAAACAACAAGTAAATCATATGATTTATAATAACAATTTAAAAAAAAGAGGAAGAAATTTTCAAATTATTCTGATATAAGAGGATCTGAAGTGAAGTTGATATTTTTAAAGGTATAGGATACGATTGAAAAATAAAAACAGTTTAAGTGAAATATTGAAATATTGAAATAATTATTATATTGAACAATTACCAGGAAGAAGTATATAAAAGGAACATTATAAATGATGGTGAGATGAACTAATTATTATTTAAAACTGATTATTATTTAAATATATTTCTGTTTAATTGTGAAACCCAAATCTGACCCCGAGATAAAAATATAAAAAAACATTTATTTTTTTATAGTGAATATTTCTTTTATTGTGCTATTTAAGAACTTAATGATATAAATAATTTTTAATTTATAATTAATTTAAATAAATATAATACTCAAGAAAAGTATTATAAATTTGGCATCCACAACGTGGGGCTCGATTAAATGTGCAATTAAACAATAAGCAATTTCAGGTTTTATAATATATATTTAATAATTTTAAATATATATTATTTTTTAATATTAACTTATTCAATTAAAAGAAATTTCAATTTAAACAAAATAAATAATTAAAATGTCAGAGCAAGGACGTTATGAATTAAGAGATAACCCAAAAGAGACACAAAAAAAAAGAGAATTGGAGAATCAAAAGAAACAGGATAGGCCTAAGAAGGGAATAGTACAGGAGGAAGGACAAATGGTTAAAATATTGGAGGTTCAGGAAATTGATGAATGTTCCCCATATTCAAGGCAGGACAGGTTAGGACAGGATGAAAGAGATAGGGTACCATGCTCTGAGGTAGAAGAAAATGTTAGGGAGATAGAAATAGAAAGAGGAGGTGTTACACTTGTTACAGTGAATAAAGAAGAATCAGGTATGGAGAAATTATTGAGAGAAATGATGAAGAAGATGGATGAGAAGGATAACAAATTTGATGTAATGAGGGAAACAATGTCAAGAATGGAAACAAAAAATGAAGAGAATAAAAATGAAATGATGAAGAAATTGGAAGGATTTGAGAAAAAATTTGAAAAGTTAGAGGGAAAGATTGATAATAAATTTGATGAGTTTAAGAGAGAGATAGAGGAGAAACAAGAGAGGATAATAGAAGATCATAAGAAATTTGGGAGGAAAGTAGAGGAAAATTTTCAGATGTTGGGAGAGGAATTAAAAGAACAGAAGGAGAATATTGAAGAGTTAAATAATAGGGTTAAAATGAATAAACAAAATTTTGAAAGGGTAGCTAGTAATATGGAAGAGAAAATGAAGGAAACGGAGGAGAGATTAAATAAGAAGGATAGTATGGAAAATAGAACTACTCAGATAATATACTATGCTAATGATGAAAGCCACGCTCAGACTACAATGCCTAAGTTTAATGGAAGGGGAATAAACCCAATTGAATATATAAGAAAGTTGAAGAGATATGTAGAGAAGATGCAAGAGAGAAGGGAAAGAGAAGGTAGAGAAAAGGTGGACATAAAGGATATAATGGACATATCTATGGAAGGAAATGCTGCTAGATGGTGGCAAATTACAAGGGAGGACATAGAAGACTTGGAAAATTTCCAAGAAAGATTTTTAGAAAAATATTGGAACGATGAAATACAAAACGGAATTAGAAACAGTTTAGAAGTGGAGAAATATAGAAAAGATGGAAAGCTAAACAGAGCAGAATATTTTATTGAAAAGGTGATAGTTATGAGAAATTTAACACCAACACCATCTGAGGATGAAATAGTACGAAGACTGGCTAGACATTTTGATGACAAAATAAGGGATGCACGGCGTGTACAAAAGATAATTTCAATTAGAGACATGGAAAGATTTCTAAATGAGGAGGACATCGAAGAAAGAAATGACACAATTCGGAAAAATGAAGAAGTAAGGCGAAATTTCAGACAAAATGAAAATGAAAACAAATTTAGACCACAATATAAAGATGGAAACATACAACCTTTCAGAAATAACAATAACTTTAACATTTTCAGGCCATTTAACAATAGAAATAATGTATATAGACCACAATACCAGGGAAATGGTAACAGAGAACAGTATAGGCCTAGAAATGATAACATGCCATACAGATTTACACCAAACAGTCCACCTAGGCAGAACATAGTTCAATTTCAAAGTAATGCAGGACACAGAGGACAAGAAAGTAATAGACCTAAGGCAATGAATATGATTAGGGCGGAACCAGAACAAAGACAAGAAGCAGTGTGTACAACTACCCAGGCTTTAAACTAGAAAGCACTGGAACATCACATAAGATTATAGGCCATGATAATAATACAAATAAAGAGTTAATAAAGGATATTCCAGTGCAACAAAATATAACAGAAAGGAGGTATAAAAAACTTATTAGTGAAGAACTAATTTTAGAGGATGTAAAGCAAGATAGGCCTATTCCAAAAAATGAAATTGTAATAACTACAGTATTATGCGACAAGAAGTTTTTGACAGAATTTGACAAGGAGGAGGATATAGCCATAGGAAATGAAAAATATAAGAATGATAATCCAGAAGTTGAAATACAGTTAGGAGAAATAAAAGTAAAGAGTTTAATAGATACAGGTAGTAATGCTACATGCATACAAAAAGAATGGTTTATACAGAATAAGAATAAGTTAGGAAGGTGTGAAGAATTACCAGTAGTAGGAGTAAGTATTGTGACAGCAACAGGGAAGAAGAGTCGGCGGATCGAGAGTATTATAATGCTAAATGTCCAAATAGGAGAGATATTATGTACAATGCAATTTTTAGTAGTACCAGACTTGTTACGAGAGGTAATAATAGGCATGGATAGTATAAATGAACTGAAAATGAAGTTAGATTTCAATGAAGATAATGTAATAATTAATTATGATAATAGGCAAGTGGTAATTAAGATGGATAAAGAAATAAAAGATGGAGTTAGAAGTGAGATAGTAGGACAGGAGGAATATGGCATATTAGAAATATATAAATATTATGATAAGTGGCGAAATGGGGATGAACAAATTGGCGACATAAAGAACTATGAAATAATACAAATGAGAAATTTAACACTGACACCAACTAAAGAAAAGTTTTATAAATTTAAATTCAAATTAAAGGGAGATGTATGTAAAGTTTGTAAAATAGTCAATGACTATAGAAAAATGTCACTGATAAAAATTTAGTAATTTGTTTAAAAAAAAAAAAAATAAATAAATAAATTTTTTTAAAAAAATTAAAATTTTGGAGGACAGTTGTAACATTTTTATATAATTGAAGAATAAATTTGTAAATGGAATAGGATTATAAATGTAAAGTTATGGAAAATTATTCAAATATTACATAGAAGAATACAAAATTTAATAAGCAGGTGCAGGGGAACCATGTGATTGAAACAACAAGTAAATCATATGATTTATAATAACAATTTAAAAAAAAGAGGAAGAAATTTTCAAATTATTCTGATATAAGAGGATCTGAAGTGAAGTTGATATTTTTAAAGGTATAGGATACGATTGAAAAATAAAAACAGTTTAAGTGAAATATTGAAATATTGAAATAATTATTATATTGAACAATTACCAGGAAGAAGTATATAAAAGGAACATTATAAATGATGGTGAGATGAACTAATTATTATTTAAAACTGATTATTATTTAAATATATTTCTGTTTAATTGTGAAACCCAAATCTGACCCCGAGATAAAAATATAAAAAAACATTTATTTTTTTATAGTGAATATTTCTTTTATTGTGCTATTTAAGAACTTAATGATATAAATAATTTTTAATTTATAATTAATTTAAATAAATATAATACTCAAGAAAAGTATTATAATACGTGCAACTATATTAAAGTAAGGGGTTCTAAAGCTTTTTTGAAAATACATAATTTTAAGCCGAAGAGTTGAAATTCAGCTACAAATTAACAAAATGTTATTGAATAAAATCTGCCTTAAAGTACTAGATAAATTATCAATAGTGCTGTTAAAAATGAGTGCTTTTTAAGGCTGAAAATTGTGCATTTAAAAAGAAAAGTTGAAGACCATATTTAGCTAGTTTTCATTTTTTTTATATACGTATAATAAAATGTGATTATATATTTATTGGTCAAAGAAAATATTGGTAATAAAATCTACATTATTAGGCAGGGGTACAAAAATAGATGTTAACCATAATTTCACATTAATTTAAGACTCTTAAAGTTAAACTTTCATTTATATTTCCTTCTAAAGATAAATTTATGTGAGGGGACTTTATTATATGTGACACAGTTTATGTGAATTTGATTGACCTGTCATTCACATAGAATCCATCATTTATGCTTGTTTTTGTTTATTTTGTATTATATTCAGAGAGATCTTGACCACCCAGCAGAAGAGTCTGATAAAAACGCGTAAGCCCAATAAAAAGAAAGAATACATAAGGAGTCATTCCATCCTGTTTGGTAAAGAGAGATTGGTAGGCCCATTTGTAACAGTCTCTTTGGCTTACACGACATATATGTAACATTTCCCTGATTTTATTATTAGTGAAATTATAAGTTATATTGTTTGCGAGTATATACTCTAACAACAATAATCCTTCTTTAGATTATTCTCTAAACTTTTAAACCTGCTAGTGAATTGGACAACCTGCAAATTTTATTTTGACTTCGTTTTGGCGTCTCCCCCTCTGTCTACGTGCAATAACCCGTTTTCTTGCACTTGCACACATTTTTCTTTTCATTAACCATTGTTCGTCCTACAAAACTCTGTTTTGTTAATGAGCATTGTACAAATGTATTTTAAATTGTGTTACGGATGTAATAATTAAAATAATGTTTTAATACTATCTGTTATTAATCTCGTAGTAATGAAATAACAATTAATTATGAAATTGTGCGTGTTGAAATATTGCGAAAGATAATTCCGTGGGAGGGTTAAGGGATGAAGGAAACCAGTTCAACGATTCAAGGAAGCTCAACCCTCTTTACCCTTATAGTGTCGTAGGTAATGGGGGACGACCGACTAAAAAAGTGTGGTGCTAAATCTCTTTCATCCAACTCTAAGGTCCAGACACTTGACTAAAATACAATATTAAAGCTACTTTAACGTATCGTGTCATGTGTCGATCCATATTCAAATTGTAAATAGACGTGTCATCTATTTTAATATTAATGTCGATTTGAAATAAAATATACTATTGTATACAAATTTTATGTTTTTGTTAAAATTCAAATTATTCTTTTTCCTAGTTCTCATTTAACAATTTATTTCTGTACTTTGTCTGGGTTTTAACATTACAGTCCAATTGTTTTCTTGTTTTAAATACCAATGGAGTTTCTTCAGAAACAACCGGTTTCAACAATCACCTGCACTCTAGAATGGACGTCAAAACTTTGGCTTGTTATTTCTGCTACAAAAGCTGAGAGTATGACGACAGATTGTCCTAATTAAATGTGTAAAATGTTTATGTAGATAATTATCGATATGTTGCCTGGAACAAAAACTTTTGCGAGTCTGATGATTTTTTTTTCTTTTGCACGCCTAATAATTCATTCTTCATGTAAGATATACAGCTATAATTATTAACTAAAAGCCACTAGAATTATTTAAACGAAAACAATAGGTTATTATGAAATTTTTTGGCATAAACTAATTTTTCAATCCTAGTTTAACTTTGCTTTTAAAAAAGAATAAATTTTATGTAGATATGTTGTATTGTTAGATAATAAGACATCACAGACGTGAATATTCAATACCTTCATAAACCTCCTCAAAGGCTTACTTATAGTGACTACAGATGTAGTAATCCCTAGGAACCTTGAGGAATTTTCACCTTTCTCCAACTTTTCTTGGGTTAGATTCCTCTCAGTTATCTTTCGTATCATGTCTCTCTTGACCAGCTCTTATTCTCTTCGACCCTGTCGCTATTAGAGTATTGAGGCAAAGAATACTACAATGTTAAAAAAATATAAAAATTTTAGATTTGTGGTACAAGAAATAAATCGGTCATTACGATTAGTTGAAAGCACATTTTTTTGTTTTCCATGCAGGTTGTAGTAAATAATAATGACTTTAATATTATATTGTTTACACTGATGACCGACGGTACTTGATAGAATTCCATTTTAACAAATAAAACACAATATTTCTTTTGTAAAATTCTATAATTTATTTGGTCTAGCCGACCATGGTTTCGCCAGTTACGGCATTGACGAGGCTCTTACAAGACTAAATACAAAGCACAACATAACTATTATAAAAGGTAGGAAAATCCCGTTAACAAACAAAGCACAAAGACCCAGGGGAAAAACCCCACAGGTCATTCACACAGGTATTAACCAACCTTGAATAGAGGTTGAAGTAAAGGAGAAAATGACAAAAATTCCGTTTGGTCATTTAAAACTAGATTATCATCATTACACAAAAGTCTCTTAATTTCTAAAATTTCCAAAACATTTAATTTTCTACTTTTTACGTTAACATGTAAAATTTCAAAATTAACATTAGAATAAAAATCTGTCAATGCATGGTTTTTTAAATGGTTAGAAAAACTAGAATCATTATAACCTAACCGCCAACTCCTTTCATGCTCACCTAACCTACACTTAAAACTACGGCCTGTTTGGCCAACATAAGCAGCATTACAAATACTACATGTCAGTTTGTACACACCACTTTTTTGCATTTTTTCTATATTATCTTTGGAATTTACCAACATCTTTCCTAAATTTTGTTTACAATAATAAGCTGGTTTACAGTGTTTTTTCTTTTCTAAAACTTTACCAACTGCATGGCTAACTTTACCAAAATAGTTAATTCTACGCCACTTTTGTGTGGAATTATTAGAATTATTGGTATAGATATGTAGATGATGTTTTATGTTTATTTGAAGGTACTGACCGCCAACTTGAGTGTTTTTTAAAGTATTTAAATTCTATTAACTCGGCGATACAATTTACTATGGAAGTAGGACAGAATAATCAAATTAATTTTTTAGATCTTACAATTAAAATCATTGATGGTAGGCATAATTTCAGCATTTTTAGGAAACCTACGTTTAGTGACAACATTATACATGTTACATCACAACATCCTTATAATCATAAATTGGCTGCTTTTCATAGTATGTTGTATCGCCTCATTAATATTCCTATGTCTAATGATGATTTTTATACTGAGCTTGTATGTATTAAACAAATAGCCATTAATAATGGTTATGAGGTTAATCTCATTGATAAAATGTTAAAAAGAAAATTAAAAAATAAGGCTAAATCCTTTATTTTCCCAATAGTCAATTCTAATAATTCCACACAAAAGTGGCGTAGAATTAACTATTTTGGTAAAGTTAGCCATGCAGTTGGTAAAGTTTTAGAAAAGAAAAAACACTGTAAACCAGCTTATTATTGTAAACAAAATTTAGGAAAGATGTTGGTAAATTCCAAAGATAATATAGAAAAAATGCAAAAAAGTGGTGTGTACAAACTGACATGTAGTATTTGTAATGCTGCTTATGTTGGCCAAACAGGCCGTAGTTTTAAGTGTAGGTTAGGTGAGCATGAAAGGAGTTGGCGGTTAGGTTATAATGATTCTAGTTTTTCTAACCATTTAAAAAACCATGCATTGACAGATTTTTATTCTAATGTTAATTTTGAAATTTTACATGTTAACGTAAAAAGTAGAAAATTAAATGTTTTGGAAATTTTAGAAATTAAGAGACTTTTGTGTAATGATGATAATCTAGTTTTAAATGACCAAACGGAATTTTTGTCATTTTCTCCTTTACTTCAACCTCTATTCAAGGTTGGTTAATACCTGTGTGAATGACCTGTGGGGTTTTTCCCCTGGGTCTTTGTGCTTTGTTTGTTAACGGGATTTTCCTACCTTTTATAATAGTTATGTTGTGCTTTGTATTTAGTCTTGTAAGAGCCTCGTCAATGCCGTAACTGGCGAAACCATGGTCGGCTAGACCAAATAAATTATAGAATTTTACAAAAGAAATATTGTGTTTTACTTTAATATTAAATTAAAATATATTATGTTCTATATAGTAAATATTTGTTCTGTATTATTTACAATAATCAACTATTTGATCAGCGGATTTTGATTCCTACAGATATAAAGTCTCCTGAGTTTAATAAATATGTGCTTGTTTTAGACTTTGTTAGTATCTTATGATCGTTTTTCAAAGTTTGTATAGACAATACATCTTTGGAAGAGGGAAAATAATATTTTGTTTTAAGACAATGTAAAAATAGGGAAAAAAGATGTTCGTAGCCTAGATGACAGTCATTTTCATTATATCTTAAATAGAGATGCAGTTTAAAATCTGATATTTAACAAAATTACCAAAGGAATAATCTAACATGTTTAAAACATTAACTATAGAGCTTAATTATATTACAGTACCTTAAAACAAATCTAGATACCTTATCCTTCGATCTGTGATTTTGTACATAAGAAACAATTTGCTGCTAAAACTTTGAAAATAATTGAGATTGGTCTTTCAGATATGGAAAATAAAGTGCAAAATTGGGTAATCAATAATTAAGAAAGCCTATCTATACCTAACAAAATCCAAAGTGGAGACCTGCTAAACCATTTTATATTGAATTTGTGTTATTTTTAGGCAATATAGGCGAAAAAAGAAAGAAATGCAATACAATTAAGTTGAAAATATATCTTACAAAATAAAGTCTCCTGTTTATACGATATGTATATAACAACATATTATATTTATGAATTTATTTTGTAGTTACCAAAGACCTATACGAGTTTAAACCCAGAGGAGGGTCCAAAATTTAGTGGAATAAAAATTCTTAAAAAAACAAAGAAAGAATACATGTGACAGTCACCACTAGATCGCTCTAAAATTTTTGTTTATTTAAAAGTTGTGTTAAATTGCGGTACGGAGTACCGCTTAGCGTGTAATTAAGGGTTAACTAAAGCAGTTGTATGATATATTAACTTAGTACCCAGCTACAAAAAATATATACAGAACTTACAAAACACGGTTATTTAATTGGGATTATTCAAATCGACAAATGAGAATTTAATGGTTCCGTACGGGGAAGTGAGGGAATAAAGTTTTTTAATTCTAATTTTGGCCGTCAACAAATTACAGTTGTATAGTAATAGTCATTTTTAAATGTTATACGAACAGTACAATAAATTAATTAATCAATAAAATTTTTAGTGTTCAACATATTATACAAAATCTAAAACAATATAATAATAATAAATTATAATACATCAACAAAAATAGTGATTGACAAAAAGTAAATAATTATTTACAGACACATTTAACGAGTATGATTAAAAAGATGTAATAAAATTTAAAATATGAAACTTGAATAAATTAAACTTGTCACTACAAATTATAACATAAACCAAACAATAAAGCCAATGACTTTCTACGTTATAATAGGTTATCTAGATTTTTTTAAAGGAAAACAGAATGTTTAATAATATATCAATTAATAAAAAGCACGAAATTATGCGTGTAAATAAAACATTGAACTGATTAATGTGACAAAATTAAACAAAGATTTAATATGAGATATATTTAAGTTTCTCTGTAAAACTTGCTATCTTAGTTTCTTTGAACCGGTAATTAATACTATAAAAAAAAGTTTAGTTTTTTAATGTTCTTACAATATTTAGATTTAAATTTAATATTCATTTTACGCAATTTGTTAAAATCTATATTCTGTTCAAATAGTAAAATAAATAAATTATATAGACACCTATATATAATATAATATATATATATATATGTATTTGAGTTGCTTAGGTTATTGACTTGCGAACCGAAGGCCATCATAGTGATTTTCGATGTCTATTTGGTCTACCTTATGTATGAAAATTGTTAAAACGTAAGGCAGTTGTAAGAAGTATAATTTTTACTAAAGTGAATGGCTGTACGTTTATTATTAGTGGTAGTGGGATCTTTTGCTATTTATTGTCCTGTTAAGTATTAGGGGAATCCTCCCCCTGGATACAGTCTCCTCCAACTTCACAATAACCGGAATAGCTGCATTATAGATTGGAAAGACGAATCTTAGAGGTTTGTAGTTAATGATTAATGGTCAACATTAAACCGGTCTTTTCAACCCTGTTTTGCAGACTTAAGTTAGCCCTAGGACTTGCTAGTTAGCTCTATCCTGTTATAACAGTTTGTGTTCTCCCTTCTAATGGAACTGATTTTTGCAGAGAGCTCTTTGCTCATGACAGAAATTCGTCATGTTGGAAAATCAAACAGGAAGAATGGTTGATCATACTGGAAACAGGTATTCATTGTGTTCATTATTTAAGTGATTTTGTGAGTTAAGTAATTTGTTGATAAAGACGTAACAGTAACAGTAACATTTAAGGTTAGACAAAGAGCATGCTGGCCTAGTCTTGGACTAGTGGGTTACCATTCAAGTTTAACCAAGAGTGTAAGTTTAGGCTTATCAAGTTTTTTTTGTTAGCCTAAGAAAAAGTGTGTTGGCAGAGCATAAGCCTAGCTCTTATTTTATAAAAATAATTTTTGCTAGACCAATAATTTAGATGTAATATGTAAGGTTGTAATTATCTGGGTTAAGATTTATATACTTAGCCTATGCAATTTCTACATTTTTTTAATCTGCAGTGAATTTTCCATTATGAAATAAGTTACTTGACTGGAACAAGTTGATTAATTTCTTCAAAACATGGCTTTAATAGTGAATTGAAAATTTGTAGTTGGTGGGTATTTCTTCGGATAGCAAATTAAAAATATGTGGTAAACTCGATAAGCTTAATCTATTGATGTCATTCTCATTAAAATCAGCATTGATTTTATTACTGTAGATATTTTATTTTTAGTGAATTCCGTCTAATGTATTGTGATTGAGTTCTAGAGAGTTAGGCTACCTGTATTTGGTAAATATTGGTTGTACCTTGGTCTCTAATTTTTGTATAAAAAATTATGAAAGCAAAGTATTTACCTTGTAATCAAAGGATCAGATCATATTACTCGTAATAAATCTTATAAGTTCCAAAATGCATTAGTTTAATAGAAAATGAGATCTATAAAAGTACGAAATCCAGCTTTGTAAGTTAGGCATGCCAATGTTAATACTAATTACTACATTCATCAAATCACTAAATGTATGATCACTTGTTGAATCTCACATTGCTCTTTGAGTCCTAGTAAAGGACCTACAGGTCTGGTTAAATAAATAAATATATATATATATATATATATATTACTGTATATATATATTATATACTGTATATGGTTACTAACCCGATATAATAAAGGAACTATAGGTCTGGGAAGGTCACACTATATATATTTACCATGTACTATATATTTGCCTCACTATATATATACCTTACCAAACCTTCAGTTCATTTACTAGGTCTGGTTTAGGTCAATATATATACATATATAGTGACCTGCCGAGACCTAGTGCGCAGTAGAATCATTACAGGTATGAATCTTACAGCGTAGTGATATTTAACCTATCAAAAGACATGTTATTCGCATGCGTCCAATGACAAACTACTATTGGAACCTCATACGTTCTGGAATTTCATATAACAAATATTATGTTGTTGTTTTTTCCAATGGCAGACTATGTGAGAATCAACCCATGAGTCTCCTGGCATCCCAGTACAATTTAGGTAAATTCTCCGAAATCTGATGCTCAGAACCAAGCCTGGGGCACCTCAAAAGATGTTCTTTGTAAATTATTTATATTACCCTTTTATTATATGTTCAAATATTTTAAGATTCTAACAGACTGGTTAGTCCGTTAGATGTTTAAAGCTTTATTTCATTACTATTTAGGCCTACTACAATTCATAAGCCACCAGTAGTTGTAATAAAAAACCTGTTGTGGACTTAATCGTTGCCCGGGTGGCTTTTCATTGATGTGATGTTGGGTTAGCATATCGAATTCTTGTCGACATACCAGTGGTTAATATGAAATTAAAAACAAAAGATCCTAACCTTTCCTTTATCTTGGACATGAAATGTAGGCTATGAATCTTAAATTATTAATTATTTACAAAATTAACTAACTCTGGATGTGACTTATTGTCTAGAATTAAATATACTCACATTATTTATGAGGCTAGCTACAGCGATGTTGAAAGTAGTTGGAATGGATAAAATTAATTATAACTTCAACACAAATTTTTTCTTATCTTATAAATTCAAATTTGGTAAATATCGGTTGTACATTGGTCTCTGATTTTGTTATGAAAAATTATGAAATTGTTACCTTATATTCAAACATTCACAAATCATATTTATTTGATTTCGCAAGTCACTTTTTGGTAAATATGCATTGTAGCCTACGTGTTGAATATTTGCTTTTATTTTGTGAAATCGTTAAATACGTACCTTATTATATACAATTCACATCTTAGTGATTATGGCATTTGTGCCTACAGAGCGGCCTACACCATTCTCAATGCACCAAATATATTATTTATATAAGAAAATAACAAATATACAAGTATGGATTGTACTTTTCTGTCGTTAATGTAGGCCTGCGTCTGTATTTACATTGCCCAATACATTGAGAATGAATTTCGTAGACATGGCTCCTAGATATTACGTTGTGTGACTGTGGAATAATATCTAGTACGTTTGGTTAAAGCAAAATGTAAATTGGTTTAAATGAATTTATAGGTGTTCGACAGTTATTTTTGTGAAGGTAGCTTTCAGAAAATTGTGTGCAACAGAATTATGGCACAAGGGACAGGAACGCAATGTTGTACCCGATTCACAGGCTTACCCTGCTGGAAAAGAGTCCTTTACATAAGGGCATCAAATTTTACAATCAGTTAAATTCTAAATTTAAGATACTAGAAATATCACTATTCAAAAAAAAAAAAAAAAACAAACAAAAAAACAAACTGAAGCAACTGTTACTGCAAAAAGCATATAGCCTAACACAAATGATTTCCTACACAATCTTTTATAGTGTGTAATGTATTTTATAGGTACCGGTAGCCTATAATCTGAGAAATTATCAAACATGTATATTTATATTTGTTACTGTTATGTTTATTGGTATTGTTATGTATGTGAATGCAATGTGCTCATCTGTATGTATGTGTATTTTTAAAGATATTTATTATTTATTTCTTGAACAAACCAAAAATTTGTAGAAACTATTAATGGACTGAAATAATCTATTGTGACTAATTTTATTCTTAGTCGTGTAGTGTTAAATGAATATTGATTATAGTACTGACTTTTGATATTATTAGGTTTATTTGGTCAACAAAAAAGTGAAATGAAAGTTTAGATTTAAATACAATTTTTGTGGATATTCATTTAGTATAAACCTTACTATTAGAAAGAAAATTAATATTGTAGCTCAATTTCAACTTTTTCACTATACAAATTGAAAAAGAAAAGTATGGGGAAAACAAAATATATGAAACATACATGTACCAGTAATGTATTATTATTGCAATAGGAATTCGGAAGTTCCATATTTACTTAAAACGGTCACTTTAAAAACCTGTTTAAAAATATCTTCCCATGAAAACTAATTTTTAACCGTAAAATGACAACATAAAAATCTAATTTTTAAGGATCGGAATTTACATTTAAATTACAAAACAAGTATATAAACAAGTATGTAATGACCAAAAATTAAAAAAATAGAATATTATCTTATTTATGATTCAGCAAAGAGTAGGACACATTTGCGAGATTTTTTAAATGGTTTTTGGGGGCTATTTCTGGAGTTCTTCCGGGCAGATTTTCATGCGGTTTGTTTTAAATCAAAGAACATTTTGACATTATTTGCAAAACAATATGAAATGTCAATTAAAAAAAAAAGATACATTAACAGTCACATTATTATAATACATTTGATGTATTAGACCTAATCAGCTGTTTTAAGTATGCATTCTTATTTTGGTTGCTATGATTACTTAATTTGTATGTAAAATTACAAAATCAAGTTTAAAACAATTTCTAAAACGTTTCACATTTGTCTATGGTAGGTCTAACCTATTTTTGTGCTTGAAAGCTTGGGGTCTGAAGACCAATAGTATATGTAGAACATGACCGTACGACCTACACACTAACAAAGACACATTTGAGAGGTTTTCTAAATAGTTTTTGGCGACAAATCTAATAATGTATATTTCTGGAGTTTTACCGATCAGATATTCATGTGGTTTGTTTTAAATGAAATAGACCTACGCATAGGCTAAAAATTTTCACCTTAGTATGGTAAACTTTGAATTTTAACACATGAAGCAAAATATCAAATCATAAACATGTATCAATGTATGTATCAGTTGTGGCTGTATCAAGCATTTGTGACTGTGAAGACAAAATAGGTCTGTAAATGTACACCTGAGTATAATAAGAGTAGCCTATATCTTTAATACAGGGTGACTTACGGCAAAATGATATTTTTAGAACAGCTAGTGCATGGCTGTTACAAGTGGTGGGAGATTGAGGTTAGGTCATTAACTTGAGTGCGGCCTACCATTTTAGTCATAAAGGTCAGTGGACCATTCAGCATCACGTTTTGCTTATGACACTTTTATTTCAAATAATGAGTCTGTTATCGCAACACAGTGGATATTTCGTTGACACTTCAATATCGACTGGAATGGCACAGTTCCAAGCCGAAACACATGGTTTAGATGGGTTGAAGCGTTCAGAACAACAGGATAAATTACAAAAACAAAGCCACCAGCAATAACTGTGTGGATGCTCAAAAACATTGTCATAGTTATAGGAGAATTAATCTGAATTAGTAGTATGAGAGTTCTTTTTGGATCCTCTTGGGAAAAGCCGTCACATAGGGTCATCAAATTGCAAAACTAAAAAGAAACTCTTTCAATTGTATTTATAACCAAAAAATAAAAGGTTGATATTTTAAAATATTTTATTTTTTGTTATTTTGCTTTTATACGAGATTACTATATTGTGAAAGGATTGAAATAATAAGGATGAATTAGAATTTAAAATTAGTTATTTAAATATTTGTGTTCTCACTTTGATATATATATATATATATATATTTATTAATTTGACTCCCTTGACTCAAAAGTTATATATATCCTATTAACAATATGAATAAATTCAAAGCATGTAAAATAAAAGAAATTTAAATTTGAATGAATAGTTCATAAGTCCTTACTATGGAATTAAAGTTTGTATGAAATTTAAATTGTTTAACCTTAACGAATCTATGAAATGGTTTAGATCCTTGAACTGTTGCTTTTGAGTATTTGGGTATTAAATTGTTGGTCTATTTGTCCAATAAGGGCACTCAACCATGAGGGTTGGGTTTCTGATGGAGTATCAGGCAAGTTTTTGGTTGCTGTTCAAGTGTCATCATCATAGGTAATCGCGTTGGTCGACGTGGATTGTCTGGGGTTTTATTTGCCTGCGCTGGTCTTCCGGATGGTTTGAACAAAATGCCTATACCTATCTCTTCATCCTGAGATATCCGAATCTGGCTTATCACGTCTTCTGCACGGTTGATTTCACTTATTGGGTATTGAGTCCCCACCTGTGTTACATCAATTAAGTCCACGACCACGTCTTCTAAACGTTGGGGTACTGAGACTCAGAGCCGGATTTAGCATTTAGGCGCCCCTAGGCCCAATAATTTTTTCAGCCCCCTAGTCTGGTTAAAGTCACTTCCCCAAAAACCTTTATTAAAAAATTATATCAGGCTTATATGTTAATTGCTTAAACATCACTCCATTAAATTTTTTTCCCTCGGCCATGCGCCCCTTGGGAGCTTGCGCCCCCTAGGAGCTTGCACCCCCTGGGAGCTTGCGCCCATAGGCCCGGGCCTATTGGGAAATCCGACCCTGCTGAGACTCAGAGAAGTTTTGTGACTCGCTAGCTCTTTCGGTTTGTTTCATGGATTTCCTTAAATTGTATGTGTCCATATTGGTGAAATTGTCCTTAAATAACTTATATAAAAGATATTCAGAATATACAGAATAACACAACAGATATTGCTTAAGACTAAACAATTTTAAATTCTTAAAGACTAACAAATTAAAATTCTATTTAAGTAGTATGAGAAATTATTTTTGGTTCCTCTTGGGGGAAGGCGTCACCAAATTGCAAAACTAAAAAGAAAGACCTTAAATTGTATTTACTGTATATCCAAAAAATAAAAGGTTGATATTTTTTATTATTTTATATTTTGTTATTTTGCTCTTTATATGAGATTAGGCTACTATATTGTGAAAGGATTGAAATAATGGATAAATATGCCGTCTTAACAGTTTAATGGGCTACCACAGGATTATAGTTACATGAGTGAAACAATAATACGTAAACACAGGTCTTATCTCGGGTTTTGGGGTAAGTACCGGCTTTCCTCAAGGCTATGAGCAGCAACAATAAACAAAAATTGAATGAATTAAAATATTTGGGGTTTAAATTCCAAATACACAAATAAAATACAAAATAATAGTTCTAAGATAAGGAAATGAAAATCTGCAATGATGTGAGAGGTTAATGTTCTTAGTTCAAATAATTCATTAATTGTCTTTCATACTTTAGAAAATTATAAGATATAATCATGGCCTCATAGGCTTAATGTCTTTATGTGCATATGAGGATTTTTGGATTTATATATGTGAGTTTTAAATGGCTAGCTAAAATTATTTCGATATCATCAATTTGCTGGATTGTATCTCAAAGTTTCTTCGTTAATATGTGGTGTCCGACTACAAATGCATTACACACCACACTATTTAACTTTTCTTTGTGAATATTTTGTTACTCTCGATTATTGGATTTAACTGATACTTTTAGCTTCTAAGGGGTGTCCTTCTCCTTTTTGGACGTCCCAACAACAATTAATCTTCAAGTACACTGGACTCCGGAAGCGTTCAAATTTACCGCCTTCTGTATCCTTTTGTTAGTTGGAGTTTAATTTATGGACATGAAATAATTATGTTTCTTTGATTAAAAATTTTAAATAGTTAGTTTTGGGCAAACAATTTAATGAAAATACTGTAAATAAATTATACTAGGATTATCTTTTAAAAAAGGGATAAAAATAACTTCTCAAATGACTAAAACTAATTAATATCTAATATGCATATTCAACTAATACAGATAATAAGTTCAGTTTAACCGTTAAGCGGGCACGTCTTCAAGAATCACGATTCCAGCCGTGACGCGGCACTCTATACCACGAGTAATAGTTTGTAGATATTCCTTATATTAATGAGTTATTTCAATTAATATTTATATTTTTATATATATTTTTTTATTTAAAGTTATATGTACAAAAAACACATAAAATATTGTTTTATTTAAATGTATAATCACTATTACAAAAAAAAAAAAAAATCCCTTTTTTCCCCCTTTTCTAATGTTAAATTATTAAGATAAAGAATACATGTTGTAAAAATAAGAAATAATAGTAAGTCTTTAGTTTAATTGTGATATAAAATAAATTGAATTAAATTATAATTTAAAAACTTCTTCTTTTTTTTTCAAGAACTATCATTACTTTCTTGAATGCAGTCAAAACACTGTACTTTTCACTCTGTGTCTTACAAACAAACTGATTACAAGAAAAACAACGCATTGTCATTTTGTTGTTTTTATGTTTACCACAAGCTTGACATGGTCCACTGTTTGCTGAACTATTTGATACTTCCTCTGAGTTCTGAGTTTGATCAACATTTATTTTCAGATAAAGGCTTATATCTTTAGGTAATGTTTGAATTTTAGCTCTTTCTTTCAAGTGATCGGCCATAAGTTCTCTTGCTAAATCTTTTAGAAATGTTCTTCGAGTAGCTTTCATCTTTGACATATTATTGAACTCAAAAATAACATATATGCGTTGATTCCAGCAATATATAAATGTCTAAAAAATAATGACATTGGCCATCGTTTTGTCTTACGAGTGGTTGAGTAGAAAGCGCACTTTTGATCAACAGTGTCCACTCCAGATTTTGTTCGATTGTATTCTTTGATGACGGTTGGTTTACCAGTTTCTTTATTGACTTCTGAAGTATCATGTAATGTTGACAATAATAACACAATTTTTTTTCTGTGCAAAAGATACTAATGTATAATCGTACTGAAATCCAAACAAAGAAGAACCGGTTTTACGAGATTTGCTTGCCAAAAACTCGTTAGGAATTTATTAAATTTTTTTTTTCATTGTTCCAACAAAAGTAATTCCATTTTCCAATAACCATTCTGCTAATTGATAGCTAGTGTAGTAATTGTCAGTAGTCAAGTTTCTATGAGTTTTTGTAATGGGACCAATAAGCCTTTTAACTATGTCAATTGGTTTATTTGACAATTCGAATGGTCCATTCAGCTGTTTTTCGCAATATATTTCAAAATTGTATGTGTAATAGGTCCGGCTGTCACACAAGGCAAACAATTTAAGGCCATATTTGGCCAGTTTTTCGGCATGTACTAAATAAAATCACATCTTCCACGAAACGGATGGAGCATCTTGTCAATAGCTACAAATTTGCCGAGACTGTAATTTGATTTACAAATGACGTATAAAATTCCCTTACAGCTGCTCTAATTTGTCAAATTTTTGACGGTCCTTTCTGTTCTCTATGTCGTCAAACCGTATTGATTGCAAAAGAAATAGAAATCTTTTATAACTAAAAACTGCTCCAAGTAGTATTATTCCAGTTCCATCATTATTCCAGTATTGAAATACGTTAGCTTGATTTCCTTTCTTGGTGGATAAAAATAAAATACTCCTAGTAAGGCCATCATTTCCATTCTACTTGTATTACGACAATCACGTTCTCTTTCATAGTTTACTTGCACCTTTTTTTTACAAATATAGATATTTGTATAATGAACGATTTTATCAATCATCTCAAAGTTAATAAATTTCAAGAAGGCTTCCAAAGGTGTTTTTGTATCCCTACACAGGCTCTGGTAGGTCTAGGCAAAGTTTTTATTATGTTTTTAGCCTTTTGTTTTGTACTTTGTAGAGCCAGTTCTGTACTTATCCAGAGTGTCTCATTGTCTTTTCCAATAAAATAACGGTAGTCATCAGATGTGTCCATCGGTTGGCAAGGTTCATAATCTTCATCAGGTGACTGCTCACTTTCATGCTCATCTAGAATGATGTTTTCCTCTTGTTCTTCATCAGAAGAGTCAATATAGTCTTCATTGTCCTCTTCATCTAATATTTTTTGCAAAGTTGTGTCCAGTTTGTTCGGGTAGTAATTGTCACACCTAAAAAAGATATTTACCGACATAAATTACAATAATAATATTAAAAAAAATACATTTAAAAAACCTAAAAAAAAAAAAAAAGTAAAAAACAATTCTTATAAAAATGCATGCAATTACATACACATACATAAACACACGCAAAGACACATTTTTTTTTATATCTATATTTGCCCAACTATGTATTTAATATATATGTAATACAAATATAATATAATATAATACATAATATATATATATATATATATATATATATATATATATAAAATAAAACTTAAGTAGACATAAAAAGATAGACATTATAAACACATTTTCTTTACTTACATTTCCGGGCCCGTAGCAGTACTGTATGCCGGTTAACGTAGTGCTCTCGCTTAAAGCCAGATATCAACTGAAATAGAAGAAGGAAACAAACACCTCCTAGGGTGAGTTCAAAATAGAATGAAGAAGGAATACTGAAGGTCATCGACCGATCCATAGCAGGGGGAAGGAATTGTGAGATAAATAAAAAAATTGCGGCATAGAATACCGCAGCTCGCCTGCTTTAACGGTTAATGAGCATTGCATTTCAATAGGATTTAATCGACCAATCAGAGATTTAGTTTCTCTTCATGGACATGTCTTCGAAAGTACTGAATCTGTTGTCGGCCATTGTTTGTAACGTTATTTGAGTTTAATTTTAAATCCTAGTAAATTATTTCTACATCTAATTCACTTTTGTAAACAACCATTTAGATGACAAATATTTCATTTTATGAATTGGTACCATTCATGTCTTTACAAACTAATTTATTTTGAGGCCCTCCGTCATAAACTTGTCAAATTTCTTGCCTTCCTACTCATACTTTAAAATTGAATATAAGTACGTGAAGTACTTGGAATCGCCGTGTCATGTTTGTCTAATAATTTTCCTGGATAGTTATGATAATTTAGAATGATTTTGATATGGGAAACGAGGGTCAAAGGTATCGGGAAATATTTTTGTTTCATTATTTTCTGAACGAAAGTCTGGTTTTAGAATTGGAATAGAATGTAGGCCTACTGTTTTGCTAATATTTTTTCGCTAGGTGTCGTGGTAGTTCATTCATTGGAATTTTACTTTAACAAGAATTACAAGTATTTCAATAATTTTATATTTGCAGGTTAGAGGGAAATTATGAAATGTTGCAACAACTAAAATTACAAATTATCACCACTGATTTGTAACTTTGAGACATCAATTGAAAATAGACATTTGTGCAATTTAAAATTTTCTGGAAACCAAGATTCAGGCCATTTCAATATTTTGATTTTTGATGACGATGATGTAGAAACTTTAAGCTCAGACATAACTAATAATATTAAATTTGGCTATCAAAACAAGCGAATAATGATTTCTGGGCGAAGGAAAACATAAAATATGAAACGTGTAAACAATTACAATTCAAAAATTTAAAAAAATGCAAAATCATATTCGACTTGAAACAAAAGTCTGTGAAACTGTATTTAACTCCTTTAGTAGGGTATATTTTGATCGTAAACTCAGATCAGCAAACTCAGGGAGCAATAAATTAATTTGTGTTTATACTCAACCTATAAAAATATTTAAGAAAAAATAAAGAAAAACAAAATTTAAAAAGCAACACCTGAAAGGGGATCTACATCCGTTGCCCTAGGACTAATTTCCGTAACACTTCGGAAATAATTATGTTCAAAGAATAAATATGCTCACTAAAGAACTCCTCTGCGCCCAATTAACCTACAGTGATGAGGATGGTCTCATTGGAAACTTATATATGGAACTTATATACATTGGAACCTCAGTGATGAGGTTCAAATTACTGTATATATACTACGTTTTAAATATAGCCGTATAGAACGTGACTGTGTGACCTAACCCACAGCCACAAGGAGACTTTTGTGGGGGTTTTGAAATGGTTTTTTGTGACAACCCTATTAATGACTATTTCTGGTGTTGTATCGAGCCGATTTTCATGCAATTTGTTTTAAAGGAAATAACATTTTGTCATAATTTGCTAAAAATTTGAAAATTGAATTTCATTTCATTTTTATATTTAAAAAACATTTCTTTTAAACTGTTATATTGGATGCTATGGTAACTTAATTTGTCCGCAAACTTTGTAAATTATTCAATAAAAAGGGGAAACTACTTTTGCTAACCAATAAAAATATATATGAATTGAAATAAATTGCTCAGCTTTATGGGTGCCAGGGTGGAATTAACTCACCAATTTTGAAAAGATTTATATAGAAATATTTAATTTATAGTCTCTCGAGGTCAAAGGTTCTTTTTAAGAGGTACTTTGCAATGGGTGATGATTAAGAGATTCAAAGTCTTATTCTGTTGAAATTGTACATAAAATATTTATTAAAATGATATTTCATATTACAAATAAAATCAGAAATATAAATGATAATATATTATATTCTACTATTAAATATTGGTTCAAAAAATCTGTTATCTAAGTCAACTTCTTTATATTGATAACAAAAAGTTACTTTTTATATATTTCTTACTTTGCATTTTAATGTTGCAACAAAACGAATTTAAATTATTGAAAGAGAAATATTCCGTGTATCTAAAGGAGGCTTATTTATATAAAAAATTTAATTATTTTGAATTTATCTTGAAAAATATAAAACACAAATACATCTAGCAAAATCATACTCTATTCATAATACACATAATTAAAATGATGAATTGTTTATGATGTCTATACCACGACTCTAAATTTAAAAAAAAAAAAATTCGTAGAGGTGAATGATTCCTGGTGTCCTATGATTCCATGGATGTCTCCAAAGCGCAGTTCCTCCAGTGCTCGTGCTCGTGCAGTCTCCAACTTCTGATACACAATGACATGAAAATCCTTTATAAGGATTTGACAAAATGTTCATTATATTTTAAAACAGTTCTGCATTGTTCATTTAGAAAATCATAAAAAACTGGGGCATAAAACTTCTCTAAATTGTTCTGAAGAAAACATTTTTTATATTGACTCACACAATACGTCTTCCTTATTTCAAAAGTTCTCTGTCCGCTCTGATTAATGTCCAAAGCAAAAGTATTTATTTTAATATGTTTATACACTTAGTTCTACCATTAAACACATGTTTAAATTTCTCACTTTTCATTGTTCTATCAGATTTTTTATCACATTACCTACATCCTATCAGGTTGAATGTTCCTGGCTAACTCTATTAAACACGTCTGCTCACTTCAAAGGTTCCCTTCCAACTGAACTCCTTCCTTGCATTTCAAACTAAGCGTCTATTCACAGATCTACTAACACAGCATATTTCAATTAATTACGTTCATACACGCACTTATATAAAAATATACCAAAACATTGATTATGAATTCATTCTAAACCTATTTATTTTACAATATTATCTTCTTGGATGTTTTTAGTTAAAAATTTACAGCTTTTTCATTGAAGTCATTTTTTTGAAACATTATTAAACGTCAACTTTTTCTTGAATAAGTATTAACTAACTGATTAAATGTTTTCGTAGATATAATTTGTATAAAACCTTGTACCTAATTTGTCCTGGATATAATATATTTATTTCCTCCAGCTAACACTAAATGTAGCCTTTCCTGCCTTCTACACAGAGCAGATAAATGTCACTTTTCCATTTTAGGGTATGAAATTTCCGTAGATAAGTATTGGTTTTATTTTTGAGTTCTAGGATTGATAACTTAACTGTTCGTGTAAACCAAATAAGTTGTCATGGCAACAGTCAAGAAGAAACCATTGTTTACAATATTAAAATGCATGCTTCAGTTAATTTTGTTGCATAATTTCTTATAACCTAATTTCTCAATTAAACAAAACATTTTGGACTATCATTGTAAATATTTCAAAAATTAGTTGATATAGGCCTACTTTAAAAAACTCAAAAGTTAGACATTTGTATCCTGATAAATAGAACTTGTTAACCTGTTTAATAAAGTGGTTTATCACAATATTGGTTTAGTAATTTAATTTAAATTGTAGCTGTAGGAAAAATTTTATGTGAGTTACAGGTAAAAAAAAATGCTTTTCACCCTCGAAAAAATTGCCGCCTGTGGCTCATCTTGTGCATCAACATTTTTGTCTCTAGCGTAATATTTCCAAAATAATACCATAAATACTTAATTTTCTTTATTTTTGTAAGATGTTTAGAATTGTAGCCACCAATTTTTTATTTAAAAAATGTTACCTTTATCATCTTAGGTAAATTTTTTAATTAATTTTTTTTTTTTTTTAAAGTTACATTAAATTTATACTTAAGTACCTATCCCAGATATATTTTAGATATTAGGTCTATATTTAACCAGTGTAGCTTTTCTGTAAGAAGGTGCGTTTGTAAAATTTACTATTGGTCTAATCGGGTGGTCTATCTTGTGTAATTTAGGTAAAACTCGTAAACTTGGTGCACTAGGTTTTATCATCTTCAGGAATCTTTTTTTTCCGTCGTTCAAAATGTGTTTGCAATTATTGATTTTGTTTTTAATCGTGGAGTGAAACTCCTTGGTTGGGTCTTTTGCTAATTCTAAAGATTTATTCCGTACATTTTAATTCCGAAGAATTCCAAATATACAAAGAATATAAGAACAACCCAGACAACATGTTAAACGACAAGCTGAACTTTTCTTCCAACCCTATATACGACATAATAGCCAAAATCAAATAAACACAACAAACAGGTCTACACTTCATTTCAACTTCAAATCTAATTATCAGTATCATACTGATAACTGCTGTCTACATCTAGTACCATACTTGCAGTTGCACAAATAAGACCTTAGTAATGTGGCCACAAAACGTTTTATTATTTATGTACGAAGAGTTATACTCTCATTTTATATGTGTTAGTATTGTATTGTGTTACATGTGTATATGTTAAGGCCATTCCACACTACACGTGGCGTGTGTGGCTGGATGTATGCTAGCTACTTTTCAAAATATAGCTTCCCTGCTTATCAAATGAGACTGTTCACACTGCAGAGCCACGGCCACGCGCTACGCCCGCTAACATGACACGCGTGGCTACCGTTCGCTCCTTGAGCGATCTTTTTAAACGTGGCGGACACATTTTTAGCCTGCGCATGCGCAGAGCGGGCTAGATCACTAGGCAACCGCTAGCTGCACTTACACGGTCCATTCTCCATTCTCTGTTGCGATTTATTTCCCCTAATATTTATTTTAAATAAGAAGAATTTAGATTTGTGTTAAGTTTTATTACTTTAAATTGTTGTTGTCTTATGATATTGTATTTAGAGCATTCTAGTATTACATGTTCCAATGTTTCTACCTTGCCCATGTTACAGTTTAAACATAATGGGGTAAAATATTATTTAATCATGTGTAGTCTACTGTTTACATTTGCGTGTCCTATTCTTAATCTACATATATTTATTATCTCCCATCTGCTCATCTTACTGTCTCTAATTTTAAAATTTTTTCCTGATCTGTCTACATGATCTATATCGTGGTTTTTTAATATTTTTCCTATTTCAAAAGGATTTGCTATTAATTTATCCTTACGTTGTAATATTACAACATAAGGCCCTTCATTATTACAATTGTAATATCTTATTCTTTGTTGGTTTTGTTTTTTTGGTTGTTGGTGACCTGTCTGGGCTTGTGTCATTTACTTGTGTAATATCCCGTTTTCTACTGCAATCACTACTACTACTACTATCATTGTTTGATGGATTATTTAAATGATATTGGTTATTTCTACTATTATTTATTGGATTATTTAGCTGATATTGGTTATCAATATTATGGATATCATCTGTTTGAATTATAGATGCAAATGCTATTTGTGTTTCCATTTCGGAAAAATCACCGGTTTGAATAGCGGTGATAGCCATGGCGAGTGGCTCAGCCTAGTTTTCTATTTAGTTTGTGCTATTTATTTATTGTTTTTTGTTAAGTAAAAATATTGTATAAAATTAGTGGTATAATAATGTATTTCAAGCAGAATAATATGTATTAATTACATACTAGTTTACCTGCTTCTACTACTATATTAAATGGTTATTCTAGTATACTGACGGTAAACGTGGCCGGTATAGCATCGCCACAGTCGCAACTATGTGAATTGGCACGTGGCCGGCGTGGCATACATCCAGCCACGCACGCCACGTGCAGTGTGGAAAGGCCTTTAGTGCAAGGCTCACGAAGCCGACAGTGTCCGGCGAAACAGCGCTGTAGCTATAACTACATTACGGACTGAGGACAACCTCTAAGATAATTAATTGTATGATAATCTATTACTTTAGATTAGTCAACCAATGTGTCCGATTGCCCCAAGTACTACTCTTCATTATAGGTGTACTTAGTGATTTGGAAATTGTCGAGGAGTCAGCTGATGTTTACTCAATGGAAAGCAACGTTACTGGAATGATTTTTTTTCTAAAGTAAACAAAACTATTTCTAATCTATAACTTGACTTAAAAAAACTCAAATGGATAACTACAGATGTAGGGAAGAGTATGATTGGTAGTAAAACAGGATTAGTAGGATATGTATGCAATGTTGAATATGTTCAAAATGCTGGAGGTGAGAAATCTATGGTCTTCCATTGTATTATTCATTAACAAGCCTTGCTTGGAAAAAAACATCAATGTTTCAGAAGTACGGTAATGCAAGTTATTTTTATGGTAGTGAATTATACGAGATTCCATGTTCTTAAACATAGAAATTTAAGAATTTTGTTTTAGAAATCAAAAGTCAGTAGCCAGATATTTCATATCATTGTGAGGTGCGTGGCTTAGCAAAGGCAAATTGCTTCAAAGATTTTTGGAGCTACAAACAGATATTGATATATTTATGACAAACTGTTCATGAACATATATCATGGATAAGACAAACCTGTGGAAGAGCTATCAGATGATTACCGGCTTTTGCGGCTGATCAAGTTTTTGAATTTGAAACTTCAAGGAGAAAAATTGCTTGTAAATTAAATGACTTGTTCCACCATGTGAAAGTTTTTAGAAAAAAACTGTCTCTCTTTGAAAGTCAGTTGGGGGAGATCAATTTGGATCACTTTGAAACTTGCAAAAAGTTTTCTAATGAAACCTGTGTGCCTTTCTCATCACAACATACAGTAGATATCATTGTCAAACTATGCGAGGCGTTTCAAATCCGCTCTGCAGACTTTGTTGATCCATTGGTAGCAGAAAAGATAAAACTGTTTCACAATCCATTTACAAGTAAAATTAAAAAAGCCCCTTTAGAACTTGAACTTGAATTGATAGAACTTACCTCAAATGATAACTTAAAAGACTACTACAAGTATTTCAAGAATGCTGATCTTCTTCCATTCTACAGGTATGTCTTTCAAACATTAAATAATAACTTTGATTTATGAATTTATAATTAGTAAGTAAAAAAGTTGTATAATTATTGACCCACAGTTTAAGTTACTTTTATAATTTCCTTTCATTAAGATCATTAAGTGACGATTTCATGGGGATTAAAGATTTTGCAAGTAGAAAGTTTTCAGTGTTTGGGTCAACCTATATATGCGAACAAACCTTTTTAACAATCAATCGTGTGAAATCTAAATACAGAGCTAATTTCTCAGATAATATTAACAAACTTTGATAATAAGAGCATCTAAATTTATTCCAATCTGCATTACAATTGTCAGTCAACAAAAGGAATTGCACACCTCACACACATATGTGACAAAAAACAAACAATAACCAAGAACATGATAAGACAACTTCCAAACCTTAAATTTATTAAAAATATGTGTAATCTAAAATTGTATTTGAATTTATTTTTTAGTTTTACAAATAATTAAACTATTTATTTTCTTTGGAGATGTTTGTTTTATTTCATTTTTAAGTATATAAATATCTTTTAGTTCCCTTTTTGGTAAACTTTAAAATTTTATGTAGTCAAAAAACCCAACGACATTAGGTTGACCTCATTGCTCAACTCCAATTTTCACTAATTTAATTTTTTTAAGTTGGTTAAAATGATAACCACTAAAAACATTGACGAATAAAAATAAATTTTAATTAGAATATATGTATAGAAAACCATAAAAACGCTGTATTGAAACATTAATGTTTTTAAATGAAATTCCCCTTTGGACCCCCTTTTTATCTGGGGGCTATTTAATACCCCTGGACCCCGGTGGTCCTCTACTTATATTTTACAGTTTGACCCTATAGATTATAAGTTTGGAGACCTCTGGCTTAGATGATAGTGATTTAGGAATCTTCTAATATCTGATGTCTCCGGGATAAAGAAGTTTAAGTGAACTGATCAAAATGTGCTTAAGAAGCTCCATAGCACTGCAGATACATACTAATTTTACTATTAGGATTCTTCATTTTAGCTAAGTAAAAACAATCGAAACATTAATGTTTTAAAGAGGTGTTTTTTAAAGACAAGTTGAACACTGTAAATAAACTGTTATAAAGTGGCTAAAATATTTTTTCCCCCTTGTTTAATGGCGAAAAACCACTTGGTAATCATTGACTTATAAAAATAAAGGGAAAAAAGTACTTAAAATAAAGAGACCCCTACCCTTCGAACCGAATACTCTAATATAGCTTCAGCAGAGAACAAGAGTTGGTCAACAAAGACTAGATAGAAAAAATGAAGGAACGAGATCTAACCCAAGAGTGTATGAAAAAGGTGTAGTCCAGTTAGGTCCCTCAGAATTGCCACAACTGTACTCACTATAGTAAGCCCCTAATGGGGATTTTGTACATCTTATTAATATCACACAAATAACTTGTATATCACACATTTCAATCAATGTGATCAATGTTTTGTTGAAAGTGTTTATAAACAGTGAATTTGTTTAGTTGTAATAAAAGTATCAGTTACTTCTGAAATCTTACTAAACGTGTTTATTGATAATTAAGGTCAAATTCAAAGACACATTTAGACTAAAAAATGGCTTTAAAGCTTGGAAGTGGGAGGGGGCAAGGTTTCGTTTGCCCTGGGTGACAGAAGCTCTAGTTTCGCTCTTGATTTAAAACAAATGAGTTTTTAAAGAGTTTGGCATTTTTAAAGTAAAAAGTTTAGGTTTTAAATTAATATTACAGTGTCAAAGCTAAATGTATATATTTTTTAAATATAGTCCTAAGCTCAAATCACCAGGGCAGCTCATATTTCTAGATCACAATGGTAGGTTTAATATGAATTTAAGTTCTAATCTAACCTAGATGTCATGGATTTGTATAAGAAAGAGATAAACATAAATGTTGTATATTAGTATTGTAACTTACAAATTTCTTTTGCATGTTTTTTAGAATGGGACCCACCATGACTCAAGACATTCATGTAGGACGTAAAATGATTAATACAGGTATTTATAATGTTTATTATAATTTTTTATTTGCATGGATTCGTGAATAACATTAATATTTTGTTGATGTTAGTTGATATAGAATTGTCAGTGCTGTTATGGTTATGGCGTAATGTGTAAATTAAAACAGTAGATTTTGTATAGTGAAGTTTTGCATAAATCTCATCTCAAGCAGACCATTCTCAGTGATGCAGGTTTTTTCCTTTCGTATTTTAGGTCTATTAAAATGAGAATATATATTGTCAGTTAACATTATATGATTAATTTTTTATCAAAATTTTTTTTAAAGACATATTTATTGTATCAGAAACAAATCTTCTTGAAAAGATGAACTATTCGTGTCATTCAGGAATTTCATAAACAAATCATAGGAGTTTAAGGAGAATGCATGGAGTAATTCAGCTAGGGAAGATCTATCTTTCCAAGCAACAAAGGTATAAATTTATGTTCAGTTGTAGATGTTGGATTTTTCTGTGTTATGCTACACCTATGTGTTCATTAGCCTAGCAGAAATGACGCATGGATTTTAAGCAATGATAACAGAAAATAATAAGTAAAGTAGTAATGGGCGCTGTAATAATGAAGTCTTTTAAGTAGATAACATACAGACAAACTCAGCACCAATAAAACTTGAACCTGCTTTATCTTTACCTAGTCTGAACTGCAGCCAGATAATCACACACCTAAACCAATAGATCTACACTGCTCCTCTAATTGTTTTTAATGATTAGTGAACAGGTAATTTACAATCCTTAAGAATCTAACCATCTTGAGGTAATCTTCCATTGGACTCATGGAGATTTCTTCCTGTGTATGTGCTTCTTCATATTTGATCTTTGAGAGACCACTCTATAAACACCTGATCAATTTCTCTCGTCACGTTGTCATGTTGAGATTTCCTTTGATCTCTAAACTGATTCCAGAATGTGTAACTCGTTCAAACATTTTACAGTTAGGTTGAATAATAAATTGTCTACCAATGTATTTCAGTTTAGTAAAACTCTATGTTAACATGAATTTCATAAAAACTAAATACAAAAATTCTATTTTTGCTAAAAATGAGTTCCTTATAATAGGTAAAAGTCCTGAGAACTACAAAACCGATTAAATTGTCTCATTATTTTAAATTTTCACTAAAAAGTGTTGACACCATTGTTAGTTAAACGAGTGGTGGGCGTTGTCAAAAACATACAACATATAAACTCTTCACAGTATCCTCTTTAAACACAAATATAAAAATGTAATCTCTTTTCTCTGCTAGGTTTTCTACATCTCACCGAGGCAAATATCTTAAGAGCAGACCGTTAGACAAATATGGAAATTACAAATATGTTCACTCCTAAGAATTTATATTATCAATGTCTATGAAAATCCATACCTCCCAACCTGTAAAATTTACATATTTATCTATCTTTTTATGATTTTTCTATCTCTCACCGAGACAAATATGAAAATTACAAATATGTTCACTCCTATAAATTTATATTATTGATGTCTGTGAAAATCCATACCTCCTAACTTGTAAAATTTACATATTTATCTATCTTTTTATGATTTTTCTATCTCTCACCGAGACAAATATGTTATGAGCAGACCGTTGGACAAATATGTTCACTCCTATAAATGTATATTATTGATGTCTGTGAAAATCCATACCTCCCAACCTGTAAAATTTACATATTTATCTATCTTTTTATGATTTTTCTATCTCTCACCGAGACAAATATGTTAAGAGCAGACTGTTGGACAAATATGGAAATTACAAATATGTTCACTCCTATAAATTTATATTATTGATGTCTGTGAAAATCTATACCTTCCAACCTGTAAAATTTACATATTTATCTATCTCTTTACGATTGTACTGGTTAATATGAAAATTGTACAGATTTTAAAGTTTAAAGGCTGTAAAATGCCCCGTTTATATAATTTTGTTGGGTTATTTTACTTTTGCAAACTTATTAGGATTTTGGTTGGTAATAAAGTTAATATGTATGCTTGAATATTAGAAGCTGAATATTTAAGTTGTTATAAACATTGTTTGCCAAATGACAACTTATTAGGCTTTTGAGAGCGAATAAAGTTAACATGTATATATGAATATTAGAGGCTCAACTAAAACTCACATCATTGCATTACATTTTATAATAAAAATTTAGTTTCTTCCAGATGCCAATGAAACTAGGAACTTTTCAAGTATTGATAAATTTTTTATTTGAAGGCGAAAAACCACCACAGTCATCATCGTAGTAACAAAAAAGATAAGAAAATCCTCAACCCTTTCCTTTCACAATTAAATAGCACTGTTTTCCTTATTTACTATCATGAAGTAGTTATATATACATATTTTACACAACTTTGCTAAATTTAAGTAAGTTTTGACCTAACCTAACTTACTGTCTATTTTAGACTATAAAACCATCAAATCTATTGGCTAAATAACAGGCCACAAACTGAATTATATAAATTTTATGTACAAATATCAAAGTATTATAAATATACATACATACATACATACATACATACATACATACATACATACATACATTAAAATGTGAATAGAATATGTTTTTTGTAGTCCTACATGGTATGAAACCTAGGATGCAGGTTGGATTTCCTATTAAAAGTTTTGCAGAAGTAAACTGTTTCTTTTCTATTGCCAGATTTTTTATCCTTACACACAGCACATTCCTTACTTTTGCTATCTGGATTAGTGAGGTTTGTTGTTCAGCCGTTTTTCAAGGTCAGATGATGTTGGTTGGCCATACTTTTTTCTATCCCTATTGCGAATGTCACTTACAAGTTCTTTTATAAGAATTTCTGTGTATTTTTTGGGGTATTTTAATTTTTTCGCCTGATTTTGTAGCAGCATAGTATACAAAATATAACTGTTAACAACTGCCACTTCCACCAGCCCAAAACATTTTTGTCACCATTTTTTGATTTTGTAAGGAACATTTACAGTGGAAATGTAGTGGTTGGACATATCCACTCCCTCCCCTTCTCTCCTCATATTTCCTTATTAGCACAGGTTTTGGTCCAACTTCTTCATTTCACGATTTTTTCTGTATTGTTTGGATATATATGTCACGCCAACCAAAACAAACACATCATCATCTTTGCGGTAATATAATATAGTCGTATAAATTTTAGGGGTCAGTATAGATTTGAAATCCATAATCCTCACCACATGACAGTCATTAATCTTTTCGCACAATTGTGACTGTAAAGGGCAGGTCAGGAGGTAGAAGAATATCAGTTGTAGCTGCACTATAATATGGTGTAAAGTTATAAATATACCCACTCCTAGGATTTCATATAACACACATTTTCATTCTCCATTTTATAGGTTTTTTTGGGTTGGATTGTTTGAAGTGGATTTTATCTTTGAATGAAATTGTTCTTTCATCCAAAAATAAGGATAAAATTGATTTCATAAGGAGGGATAAAATATTCCATAAATCTTTCATGCAAATAGATAACTACATTATTTATTTTATTGCTTCTAGATCTTTAATAAGTAGGATATCAAACACTACATATAGCGACAAAAAATCCGATGAAAGCAATGTCAAGTAAAAATATCATTACAAAGTGTTGTTTGAACAACCAGTCATTTGAAAAATAATTCTGCATTGTTGATTTTGGATTTAGGCCCAGATTTATTAAAACTCCCAAAATGCTTTTATTTTCATCAGGTGACAAATCTTTTTCCAAAACATAGCTAATATCGTTAGCAGACAGTACTCTGTTAGATATCAAATCAAATCAAATCAAATTTTAACTTAACTCAAATGAGTTTATATACTACACCTAAAACGATTACTATTTACAGTAGACTAGGTATAACTAATTTATCATATGTACAGTCCACTTCACTGAAATCCAGTGCACTTCATTGCATTATGTTACTTATCGGACTACTAATGCTAATTCAATAGTAAACAGACACATAAAAAACACTACTAGTAATCAACAAAACGCAGCAAGTTCTATACAACATAATGTTAGAAGTTGGATTTTATGATTATTTTGTCCTGTATAAAACAGTTGTTTTGTTCTGACAAAACCCAATATGTATCAAAACATTTGAATTAAGCATTAAAATCAATGTTAGCAACTATATTTATTTTATATATAATATATTATTTTAGGCAATTTATATTTTTTTATATTTACAAAAGGAAGGATAAGGTATAAAAACCCCTAGCCTTTAGTATGCTAAACGCCTGCCAGACAGAACATACATATGTTCAAAAACTATTAATTTGGACTATGGTGAGCTCAAACGGATATTTCCTTAAAAAATCAATATAAATTTGTTTACCAATCACATAACTTTGAGTATGCTATGTATATTTGAGAAAGTAATAATAACCAATATAATAAGGCATTGGAAAAAGGCAATGACTTCTCAACCAATATAGTATACAGTAGAGCCCCTATTATCCGCGAGTGGATGAACCGCGGTGCGGATTATCCGCGAGTGTAACGATTTTAAAAAAAAAATACGACTGCACATGACCGAAGTCTAAAGTTTAAAGATTTCACACCGCTTTACGTTAAAGTATCACATTATTGATCCCCTCTGTCAAGTTCACTGACCTTCCCCTCTACACAAAGACCTCCCCCCTTCTCTCGACCTGCTAGCGGTGTCAGTTGTCAGTAAGCGTGCTTAGTGATCAGTTGTGTTTTATGTTTCTTTGTCAGTGCTCAAGTTTAGTGTTTCGTTAGTTCCTGAAATTAATAATGGCTGAAAAACGAAAGAAAGTTGTGTTAACTATTACACAAAAACTTGAAATGATTTCTAAAATAGAAAATGGCGCTTCTAGGAAGCAGATGTGTTTGAATTATGGGATTGGGGAAACAACAGTGCGAGACGTTTTAAAGCAAAAAGACAAACTGTTGGCCTTTGCATCAATGTCGGACAGTGCTTCTGGGATGAAAAAAAGAAAAACAATGAAGACATCCACCTATAATGAACTTGATTCGGCATTAACGGAATGGTTAGCTCAGGTGCGAAGTGAGGGCACCCCCGTGTCTGGTCCTATCATTGCAACTAAAGCAAAAATATTTTTTGATTTGTTAGGCCTGGAAGGAAATTTTGATGCGTCGTCCGGTTGGTTACATCGTTTTAAGAAACGTCATGGAATTAGAGAGATCGGTCTACACGGAGAGAAGCTGAGTGGTGATCAAGAAGCAGCTGATGATTTTCAACGTGATTTTGAAGAGTTTGTGTTGTCTGAAGATCTGTCATATGAACAAATTTATAACGCTGATGAATCAGGGCTTTTTTGGAAGTGTCTTCCCACTCGTACTTTAGCATTTGAAAGTGAACATAAAGCGGCAGGTCACAAAAGTAGCAAGGAAAGAATTACAATCTTGCCATGCAGCAACGCTGCAGGTAGTCACAAACTTAGGCTTCTTGTTATTGGTAAATCTAAGAAACCGAGGTCTTTTAAGGGGACAAGAGCAGAAAATTTACCAGTTGACTATTTCAACCAAAAAAAAAGTTGGATGAATCAGCAGATTTTTCAAGAATGGTTTGAAAAGATTTTTGTGCCTCAAGTACGTAAACATCTTGACTCAAAAAATTTGCCAATGAAGGCTGTTTTGTTAATTGACAACGCGCCTTCACACCCAAATACAAGCGTGCTTAAATCTTCTGACGGGCAAATTTTTGCACACTTTTTGCCCCCAAATGTTACTGCTCTGATACAACCTATGGACCAGGGAGTGATTGCAACAATGAAGAGAACATACAGAACAAAGTTGTTACTGTCAAAAATCGAAGAAGGCTGCGATTTCAAAGAATTTTGGAAAAATTATACAATTTTGGATAGCATTTACGATATTGCTTCTGCATGGGATTACGTCAAACCCTCAACCCTTGTTAAATCATGGAGAAAACTCTTTCCAAGTATCGAAACAAATGTCAACCAAACCATTTGTGAAGAAAAAAGTGAAGTCATGCCGACCGCTACACTTGTTGACCTATTGACATCCGTTCCAGGAGGAGAGAATGTCGACGAAGAGAACATAGATGAGTGGCTGGAATGCGACGCAAGTGTGCCTGGGTTTGAACGACTGACTGACGTAGAGATAACGAACAAAGCAATGGGATTGGACGAGAACGAAGAACAAAGTGAAAGCTCAGAAGATGAGGCGCCTGCAAGGATGACACACGAAACTGCTTTGCAGCACGTAGACGGATTGCTTCAATATTTAGAGGAACAAGATGACGACGCACAACTGGCAGAAAAACTTATGTTAAGAAAAGTACAATCTAGAATAAAGAAAAGGTGTTTTCAAAGCAAGAAGCAAAAGCGAGTGACTGATTTTTTTAAAAAGGCGTAACTGGACACTTTTTGTTTAACAGTACAGTACATGTATAGTTTTTTATTTACTGTTACTGTATTTATTTTAGTGATTTAGATGTAGAACAATGGTTTCTGTTGTACTCTACATCTTTTAAAAGTTTTCATATCATGTTTTTTGTACAATAAAACATAATTTTTATGCTGAAATATTTTTTTCGTTTTCACCTCATTTTTAGTCTTTTTTTGGGTTATCCGCGATTTTCGCTATCCGCGGTGCCCTTGCCACCCAATTCCGCGGATAATCGGGGCTCTACTGTATATATATTTGGAGCTTGTGATACGAGATGTTCTTTGTAACATTTCTTTGGATTTATTTCGTAAATCTATTAAGATTAAGGAAATGTATTACCATTGCAAGTGCATAATTATATTAAGGTCTGATTTTTCATAAAATAAATGACAATAACACCTCTTTAAAATGTATAGTATGATTTATTGGTTGAAAAGTCATTGCTTTTTTTGTTGTGAGAATTTCAAACATTCATAGGGGTTGGAAAAACAAATCATACTATACATTTTAAAGAGGTGTTATTGTCATTTATTTTATGAAAAATCAGACCTTAATATATGCACTTGCAATGGTAATACATTTCCTTAATCTTAATAGATTTACGAAATAAATCCAAAAAAACGTTACAAAGAACATCTCGTATCACAAGCTCCAAATTTTGAAGTGTTTTCGGCTTCTTTCTGTAAACTTCTTCTGTGCTCATCCCCAAAAAAGAAGTCACACAAGGTCACATTGGGGCTTTGGGCAGGTCAATGATGTGGGTCACCTCTTCCAATTCACATCTTCAAAAAAATGTTGATAAAGCCATTCTCGAAGAGTTAGTGCATAGTGTGGCATCTGCCTGTCTTCTATAAAAACAATTACATTAGCATTATCCCAAACTAATACTTCTGGCCACAAAAATGTTTGTACCATATTCAAATATTGTAATTCATGGTATCATGAAGAATAAACAAGATCTGTAAATCCACACCATATTGTAAGCTTTTTTCATTCCCTTAATATAAAATGATGTGCCCAGCTTCTTTGCTGCTCCGTAGTTTCAATTCTATCTATTCACAAACCCTCCAATATGGAACAGCCTCATCCGACCATAAAATGAAGATTTTGGTATGTACTTCCAACATTACCTCAATACTTAGTACACAAGCCATATTAATCTCAAACTACACTAATGTTTACTACAATAACAATAGTAATATAGAAGCAAAAATCAGCTGACAAAATGAGCCAAATAAACCATATGAGTTTACATTAACTAACATTTAAAAAAAATAAGAAGTGACTTTTCAGCCATACTGTATACATTAAACCTAACAGTCATAATAGCCTTAAACAAAAAGATGAAGGAAAAAGAGCATAAAATATAGATCCATAGCCTTTGAATACTCTAATAGCATCATGATTTGGTACAGAACAAGAGCTTGTCAAGTGAGACTTGATGAAGGAGTGTAATCTAATCCAAGACTAGATGAAGAAAGGGTGTAGATCCATGATTAGGTGTAGATTACCTCAGGATTGCCAACCTGTACTCACTATAAGTCAAGTCCCTGAAACGAGTAAATTATTATTTTTAAATTATGTACTGATGAATTAGAGATCCACGAATTCTAGTCACACGAAGTCTGTAGCAAGGATTAAAAAATTAAAAGTATATAAACTCATTAAGAACATTAAAACTTATGCACATATGAACAATTTTAAATGCAAAAGTTTAAAGGTAGTTGTTGCATAGGTAGCCTAATTTAGCTTTTTGTCGTAATCAAAGTTCATGGTTAAATTAAAACAATTTTAGATGCATTTAATAATTTACTGTTATATAAAATTAGATCTAGGCCTATTACTATTTTTCACAATTTAGGCATTCAATCTAGTGTTATGACCTAATTTATTTTTAACTTAACCTGGACCTTTTTATTTAGGCACTAGTAATTGTGCATAGGGTTATTGATTTTTGGAATTTTCTACGAAAATTATTTGTAGGATCCTGCATGTACTTCCAAACGCTTTCAATAAAACTTTAGTAGGTATAGGCGTTTGAAAATTTGAATATTATGAATACATCATTTATTTTGTGTCCAATTCTTTTTTTTTTAGTTTATAATTTATTTAACTTGAAATGAAATAGTAGAATGCAACTTCTTAGTTGCTGTAACATTATGTTTGCATGTTAGGTTTGTGCCTGAAAGTCCTTTTGCTGGTATCGTACATCAAAGGTTCTCAAGCATACCTATACACTGAACCAATTTTTATAGATGTGGATGCCATTTTCGGAGACGCATTGTGTATTGAAGGTATTTCCTTTTGTCAATTAATTAACAACTAGCACATCATTTCCAGTTATTTAGGTTAGAACAGCTGTTAACACATCGCAACCATTTTGTAATGTCCAGTTTGAAGGTTTAACAGCTGTTAACTCATGGACAGCCATTTTGTATAATTCAAACTGAGAAAATTACAATTTTGTTAATACAATTTTTCAGTAACTGTAAAATGTAATTCTGGTATTTCCCGGCAAACCATTTGTTGTTTAAAATTATATATTACTTGTTGTTTTATTCAAATTAAAAATAACAAGAGACCTACAACCAATAAAAATAAACTTAAATAATTAATATTGAAATTTAGTTTATACCAAGTTTACCAAAATTAAATTGTAAATTTTTACCAATTTTAGTATGGAAAATTTAAGGTCATATAAAATTGTTTAAAATAAACAAGTAGTCATTTTTTATAACGGTAATATATTAAAAATAATTAGTTTTATATGATATTTTTAGTTTTAAATAAATAAAATTTCATTGTAATAATTCAATTTACATTTTCATAGGTGTTCTAACTTAAGTAAATGTACGTTTTGTGTAATAGAAAAATTTCAAGGACTAGGTTAACAAACAACTCTAAAGGGAATTTCAATTTGTCAATTTTTTTTTTACATATTTATATCGTTGTCTCTTTTTAACTGAAAGTATAGACCTATTTTTACTACTTATGCTATCTTTGTTTCTAATCTAAATTAAAGTAATACACCAAAACTTAAATTCTCCATTTCTCAAAAACATCATCATCGAGAGTTTTATCTGAAATGCCTAACTCTTTCTTACCAGGATTTTAGACTATTTTTTTCTCCCAATAATGTCAATCTAGTATTATAATAAAGTTAAACTAATATCTTTATAATGAAGCCTTTATATCTTTTAAGAACAAAGTACATTTTTATAAAGTATAATGTTTGCTCAAATTATCCGTAATACCCATAAAAGGCCTAAGGGCTATTTGATGCAGATAGTCAAAGTAGTAGTAATTATTTTTATCAGGCGCTATACTGGATACTAATCGAAATATTATTCAGTTTTTTGAATCTACCTTCAATTGTGCAGTTGTAAAAACTAAGAAATTTAGTCTTTTTATCAAAGTCAAATATTCTCAGAGTTGGAGACATCAAAAAAAGAAAGAAAAAGAGGAAGAGTGGACAGCTGTAATAAATAATATACTAAAAAAATAAAAGATACTGTTCAGCCCTGGTGAAAAATCAATTCGTGCCAGTCGTCGAGAGGAAGTTGTGATTACCTGTCTTCACATCGGCCACTCCATGATCACTCATGGATTTCTGGTGTATCCTTACAATGTTTATTCTGTCATACAGTTCTGACAATAAAACACAACCTAATCGACTGTTTATTTCTGAGAAGTGTTTGTAGGACTTTTGTTCTACCAAATTCTATTTAAAACAATTTTACACAGGATTTTTGAACATAGTTTTATTTTATTCCATTTTTATATGCTTTTCCTTTTGTCAAATTATTTGAAACAACATGAATTACCAAATCAATCCTGATAATTTTGCCATTTTATATTATGAAATCCCTAAAAAGAATATTGTTACAATAACGTAATCGTAAACCATCAGAAGAATAATGTAGGCTTGTTACTATCAACTGTTATAGTTTTAGTGTTCTGATCATGTCATCATTAATATTCATAAGTATCGACAACAACCGATGTTGAGGTGTATCGCAACACTGAATTGTGTTTAATAGGTCAATCCAAATTAATTAATATAATTTTATACTAAAAAATGAACATAATTATTCGACATATAAAAATAGAATATGATTATACAAATGTTTTAGTGTTGTAGCATACACATTAAAAAGTGTTAAAAAAATATAGATGTAATACATAATTAATTATTTTACACCACCAAGAATTCCTGTATAGAGTTCCTTAGACAAAAATTACTCCAATTTAAAAGAAAAGTTAAGTATGTACAATGAAAATAGCCAAGATAGATTCATTAGAACTGAGAGTCCATTTGGCTTCAGGCTTTTGTATCCCCTCACTTTTTGCTTTTTTTCCCTTGTTTAAAGGCAAAAACCTCTTTGTTATCTTATTGCCTCGTAAAAAATAGGAAGAAATGAACAAGAAATAAACACTCAGAGTGATTTTGTCATTATTTAGTATGCAATTAACTATGAAATAAAAAATATATAATGACACTTAAGATGTAAATTGAAGGGAACGTTTTTACTAGTTTTTTTGAAATGAAGATGGCAAAAGTCTCTAGACTTCTTACAAAAGCTAGCCCAAACTGCATACTTTTATATTTTGAAATTTTTAACATTGACCCCTTTGAAACATTTCCCTATATAGGAACACCATTTAGACCAAAACAGTAAAATAGACCAAAATATGCCATTCTTAAAACTGGTAAATTGCAATAAAATGATTTTTTTTTTTTTAACCCTCCCAGTGTCTGTTGTAAAATCTAAAATGCCGCACTGTTTTTGGCTAAAAAGCATGATTTCGGTTAAAAATTCACCAAAAATTCAGTTTTAGGCCTAGACATATAAATGATGCATGGAATTTTTCAGAAAAGTATAGGGATTATTGTGCAATAAATAAAAATTACATATCTTTGCTGGAAATTTTGAGTGTTCTCACCCAAAATTAGAAAATGTTTCAAAATTTTTATTTTTCAAATTGGACCACTATCAGAAAACATACTTACACCTATGTTATAAAAATTCCAGAATAGCCATTTTGTTCCAAATTTTATGTAGTTTCAGAAAATATTTACTTATATAGGCAATATATACACACATACAAGGTTTGAGCACTAAAACTAAAACTACGTACACGGTGCGCACACTTTTTTTGGGTAAAACGCAAGCTTTTGGTATAGAATGCAGTAAAAATACAGTATTAAAACTAGGGAAATATTGCATGCATCACATTACTCAGAAAATTATAGAGAATATTGTAAAGGTGTTTAGGTGAATCAGGCCTATTACTTTGTAAATCTTCCTTATCTGATGTTTCTAATTCATCTAAATTAGGTTCGTAATTATCATCGCCACCCGAGGAAAAATCAGACAACGAATAATCACTTTCAACTCCATCCTCAATATCACTGTCACTTTCTAAATCACTACCTTCTTCTACAACAAAACTATCAATATCACTTACTTCTTCATCAATAAGTCGGCCAATTTCACTATCACAGCATAAATTTCCATCCATTTTCAATAACAAACAATCACTAAACAAAACAAAGTCCACTTAGGTTAGTTCAAACACCGAACAGCTGAGAAGTAACTGAGAGATTATTATACCATCTGTTGCCGAAAATACTAAAGCTATATACCGAAAGATGCACCGTTTTCTGTAGAATCGATCGATACCTCATATAGTAAGTTTAGCAAAAGTTGAGCTCGAAAAACTGTAGTTTTGTGATGTCGCGCACAGTCGTCGCTGCAGCGACTACTAGCATGCATCTTACCGCACAATCGACGCTATAGCGACGACCGACACTCGGAGGGTTAAAGGTAAGTTGAAGAATTCAATTTGGTGGACAAAACATTTACATGGTTACTCCATTTTAATTGCGAGTTCATTGTTAAACATAAAAATTTTGTACTTTAAAGCATTTATTTACATGGCTATGCCATTTCAATTGTGAGTCCATTGTCAAACATACAAATTTTGTACTTTATACTTCAATTAGTTGATAACTATCTCCAAAAACATCTATTGCACTGCAATTTGCTCTCTTCTTTGTAGAGAATGAGATAAAATTTCTTTTCCCCAAGTTTAGCATTAAATTAAGTTTGTCAAAATACTCTATAATGGATTTAAAGCAATGAAAGATTTTATTTCTAAGTGTCTCAGTTATTATCAGATAGAATGAGGGTTGTATCGTCTGTATACATGAGAGCTGTGCCCCAACACAAATGTAATGTCAGTTCATTAAATATACAGAATAAACCAAATCGGACCTAAAAATGACTCTTGAGGTATACCTTAGTTAATTGTAAGTATACACTGTTTCTTAGCACCAGTAAGTTCTACATAGTGGACTCTATTTACCAGGTATGTTTTAATCCATGTCAGTATTTTTACATAAATACCAATTTCTTTAAGAGAAAATCCTTACTATCAAATGCTTTGCTAAAAATGTTAATTCATAGATTTTTTCAGTATTTTTAATTATATTACACCTATGGTGCTCTTATCCTTCAAAAACCTGTACTGATTCTCTGAGATAAAGTTATTATTTAAATGTGTTAGGAGTTGATTCAAAAATACATTTATTTAAATTTTTTGGAAAAGAATGGAAATCTGTCTATAATTCTGTTCATACTCAGGATCAACCTTTTTGAAAAGTGGTTTAATTTTAGAAATTTTTAATTGGTATGGAAATTTTTAATTGTTTCAATTTTCTCTGAAAGTGACTGATTAATAATGTGTCAAAAGATTGAGGATTTTTTTTCATAGCACTGCTTACTTAGCTGTGCTTGTATCTCATCATATCCTGAAGACGATTTATTTTTGAGATATTTGATAATTTTGTGAATTTCATTATCTATAATTGGGTTCAAAGATATGGTGGACTGAATGGGAAAAGTAGCACTGTCAGGTATACAATCAGAATACCTCAACCTATTTTATTAAAAAATAAACTCAAAATATTGCATACGCTTAATGTAGCTTTCACGACATTACCGTTTGATTTCAAGGCAATGTCCTGTAGTTTAGTAGTCTGTATAAGTGGTCTCTCTTGGTCAATTACAGTATGTCCCACACTGTCTTCCCAATATTAGCAGAGCCTTCGAGATGTCTTTTGACATGAAAAGACTTTACATTCTTTATAATTTTATTATATGTTTGCCTGTATTTCTTATATTTTGTTATTGTTAGGTTAACATTTATTGTTTTTGTTACTTTATTGCCATTAATATAATTTTTTTGAGGATAATAATCAGAAAAAGTTGTTTTTATTACTTTAATATTATAAAACTGAGGATTGAGATCAATAGCAATGTTATCTATTGTCTGTGAATCTCTAGGACTATTATATTCTGTGACGGTCATTCATAGGTTATACTTTAAAAGTGTTTATTCCAATTTATGTAATTCCAAGAGTTTAATATTAAAATCACCTAATAACATGATAAACTTGTTTTTAATATGAACTTCATCCAATACATCGGTGAGCCTTGAAATAAAATCATTAACATTGCTTATTATGGTTGATCTGTAGATATCAATTATTATGAAATCAAAATATTGGATTATAGAGAGCTTCCCTTTTCTCCATTAAATTTTATGCACTTTAAAATTTCTTTTATTTGAGATTTGAGACTTTCTTTTGAGAAAATTGCTACACCACCATCTATGTATTCCTCCCTTGAGAAGCTTGAACACAGAGTATACACATGAAGGGACAGTGTATTTAGAGTCTTTTAAACCATGCTCTGAGAGGATCATATCTAGTTTTTCCAAAATTAACATGATTTCTAATTCATGTTGTTTTTATCAAAAAAAAAGTTGCATATTTTGATACAGTACTGAAAAAGATCCGAGACTATTTTTAATTAGTTTATTATTTTGATCAATAGTTACATCTTGCAACACCCGACCTTTCCCCCCGAGAGCTATTTTTTATTTAATGTAAAAAATGTTTTTAGATTGTTCTTGAATGGAATCACTTCTATTGTTTTAATAATGGTTATCAATGTGATGATTTGCTTGATCAAGAGTAGACCAACCTATCCAATCGCTTGGTGAAATAGGAGTATTTACAGTAAGATGGAGGCATTTTGATGATTCGCACAGTTGACTCTCAGTTCCAGTTGATACAATAGTAGTAGATATTGTCACGCCTGTTAAGAAATTTACAAAAAACGAAGAAAAAAAAAGAATTAACAGTTAAATTGTGATTTGACTTTAAACGAAAACTCCAACAACTGTTTTCCAGTCTAGATACCTTTTTATTGTCTTTAGAAACAATTTAATGATCCATTATTTTGATCTCGAAATTTTTTTTGTATTTTAACCAGCAAAATATTTTGAACATTATTAACATGAAATATATAAATTTATTTTACATATGATGTTATAAATTTATTTTCTCTATCTTTTTTTTTTATTTATGTACCAAACTGAATATTTGACGATATCAACAGAAACATAAAATTATAAACTTGATTCTATCAACTTATATGAACATTAAAATAAAATGCACATCTTCTTTTTATACTTATACAGAATTATATGTAAATAATTCTCTGTTTTTGAATATATATATAATAGAGACTAAAATAACTTTAAAAAGAAATTAATTACAGAATTCAAATAAAAGGAACAAACCAAGGACAACAACACCCTCGTATTTTGCACAATAAAGAATTATTATTTAAAGGACATATTTTTAATTGAGTTTTTCTTTTCACTTCACCATTTAAGTTGCCAAAAGTGTAGAGAGTTAATTTTTATTAAATAAATTTTACTAAGCCGAAAATATTTTGAAAAATGTTGAGAAGTTTAGTTAGCATGTTGCACTTCACTTCATTGTTTAATTAAAATCATTTGATGCTTTAATTTATAATAGATTTTAGTATAAGTTTACGACATTGCAGAAGGTTACCGGTACTCCTTTCAATGTTTACACCAAGCTTTTGCCAATCTTGTACCAGATTAACTGTAAAAAAAAAAAAAAAAAAAAAAAAAAAAAAAAAAAAAAAAAAACCAATTTGTCACTTCGATTCTTACAAGCTACAACTGAAAATAACATGTTTTTACAGCTAGAACTATTGTAGAAAAAGTCACTACAATGTAATTAGGGACAATATTATTACTTCTTTTGAGTTGTTAAAAATTAATGTTTTTATATTCAGAACCTTATTCAGCATTATAGACTTAGAAAATGTACATGTAATGGCACATTACATCTCATCATCATGATTTAGTTTAAATCATTTCACATTAATTGGATGAAATCTATAAAATTAACTGAATAAAATTAGTTTGGTATGGCACAATAAAGATTTTAATATTTTTTGAATTTTACATCTATTATTCAGTTTTTTTAATATTATTTTTCAAATAAGAATTAAGACAAAATGAGAAATCCCACCAAGTGAAAAGAAACAAGTTTCTCAGTTACTTTAGAAGTTGAAAATTAATCAGAACTAATCAACATAGGTGACTCCAGATATAAAGAGACACATTATTGAGATAAATGTTAAACATTATACAATTATTTCTTAACCTTTAACTAATCTAGTTACGTAATTTAGTTTTGAAAGAATAACTGGTTTATAGAAGAGATGATTCTCGTCTAGTTCCAGAAGCGGGAATGGCTAAAAAAACTTTGTCCATGAGGAAAGTGAAAGTTTGTTATCTGTGTAACTTTGCTATTTAACAGAAGTGACTCGCGACTATGAGATAAAAAGCGGAATCTCTTCGACCGGCATACTAAATGTCTGAATGTAGATTTCGTAGATGTTTTATTTAAAACCATCACAATATTGATAGATAACAACTCCCTAACACCAAATACAAATGGTATCTTTCTTTTAATGTTTTTACACATTTCTGTTGAGACTGGAACAATTTTTTTTATTACTACGCCTAAGAGTAAAATTACCATGGATTATTTGTTACATTGTAAAGTAAAATACCACATCGTTTATTAAAAGTATGTACAATATAAGGGCGAAATAATTGAGATTTTTTTGTTAACCATTTATAGCTTTAAAATGTGTTATCTACTTCCATTACAAAATTAACCATAGTTTTTCTTAAAACAGCAGTTAAAACTATTTTTGTAAGATATGGACGAATTCGAAATATATTAAAAAAAATTGTGGTTAATACTACCATACAAAAAATTTGTCACTATCGTTATATTAATAACTTCTCTCTAAAAATGTCATTTTGTTCTCCCCCCCCCCTCTCAACTGTTCTACCCAGTCTTTCAGGTTGATTTACTATCGTCCTATCTTAATGTTTTAGTGTTGAATATTCTCAGTATTATTCAACACACCAAAGCTTCTGGAGTAGTTCTTTATTTTTTACTCCTTAACCTAACCTAACCACTGTAATTTACTGATATTTTTTATTCTGTAAAATAAAAATAATGTTAAGAACTGTGTTCTATTTTATTTACTTAGAGGCTATTTGGCATTTGCGCAAACTAATAATACCCAAAACCCGTTGTGGGTAAAAGCGATTGCCCACAACACGTTGTGGGTATTATCAATTTGCTCACTTGTAGAAGAACGGGTTTACTTTGGCAATTGAGTAAAGCTATTTACCCACAACACCTTCTGGGTATTCGCTTCAGCCAATATCCGAATAAAATGCTTAGAATGCGTTGTGGGTATTTTTTTATTGTCCATAATACGATTTGGAAAAAAATTTGACCATTGACCGAATTCCGCACTTGAGTGTAACATATATACTCTTAAAGCTTTTTTCTAGCTCTATAGGCTCCCACACTGATCCCAAAACATACCCTCTCAGTTTTTGAGCAATTTATCATTAAATTTGAATTTAAAAAATGAATTTTGAGCACCAATTTAGGTAATAAATAATAATAATAAACAACATAAGGTATATATGTATGTATAATAGAAATTAAAATGTCTATTCTGTTGAAAAGTTGTTTCTTAATAATTAAGTAAGAAAATACAATATTAATTAATTTTTTTTACAGAAAAATATAAGAAAACAAATTTTAGATAATTTTATGTTTATAAAATTTGACACATTTACAATTTTGGTAATGTGTATATAAGAAAAGAAATTGTAGATAATTTTATGTTCTTAAAATTCGACACATTTACCCATTTACAATTTTGGTAATGTGTATATAAGAAAAGAAATTATAGATAATTTTATGTTCTTAAAATTCGACACCTTTACAATTTTGGTATTGTATATATTTACAAAGTTAACAAGAACATATCTCTGACCTCCAATGTTCAAAATTTCTCTGGCCTTTGCAAAATTTCATCTTTACAACAGTTTTATTATTATTTTTTAACCTATATTATTTTTTCCATTCAAGGAAGACTCAACTTAAAAAAATTAACCCTATTATTACATGTTTGTTGAAAATAAAAATAAAATCTGCCAGAAATTTAAAAAAGAAATTGCTAAACTTGGTAATGGACTAACGAGGATAACCATTATTCTAATTTCAATAAATTTGAAATTGTAACGAAGTACATAATATTACCAACTTTGACAACTTAAAGAGTAATTAATGTAAGCCTGTATAGCAATGAAAATGGGGGAAAAAAAATTCTTGTATTTGAAACCTTTTCTCTTGTTATCTATTCTAGGCATAATACTACTGAATGCCGGAAGCCGGTGACATTATACCAGAAGAAATCTACATTAATACAATTAAAATTATCTTTGTTGTTTTTTCATGCAATGAATAGACATCTTTGTCAAAGTTACATATTTTTAGAGCTGTAACAAATCATTAAAATTGAGAGTTATTTTGTGTCCCGTACATCCTGCATTGTTTGTGTCATATGTGGATACGATGTTTCAACATAAATCATTCTAGTACAACAATGTAATCAAATAATATTTATCTACTATATAACAATGATTTCTGTAATATTATATTTTCCTAAGTTAAAATCAAATTCTTGTGTATACATCTCCCCCTCTCCCAGGTTCATAGGACTATTCATACCGGAGATTTCCAGGATGTGTGGGAAAAAATCGGGAAATCTAGAAAATTAATTAATTTCAATCAGTTGGGTACTCCGTTGACATTTTCTGCGATTATCAACTTATCCTATTCTTCATATCTAGGTAAGCAAAGACAAAACAAAAAAACATACTAGCTATAATGAAAAGTAGAGTCCAACAAATTTACATTCACTTCAAATGAAAGGTATCGGGTTTGTTTTATTTTATTTTTGGGTGTACAGTATTAGTTTCAGAATATACACAGTTTTATATGTTTTATCTTTATATCAGGCGATATATTTTAGGCATATAATGAAGCCTCATTTTTATTTCAGGCGATGTTTTTTAGGCACATATTAACAAGGCATCCATGCATTAAATACATACTGCCAACCAAACTTGAAACAAAATATAGGTTTGGACATAAAGTGCAAATAATATAATTCAAGAAAAGTTTTCATTTTTTATTTATTGAAAAATCCATCTTGTTTCCAAACTCCAAAATCAAATCTGATACTGCAGGGTTTATTATAGTATTTTCCAAATTATTTACTAACTGTAATTTTCTCTATGCATAGTTTAACACATTAGTGTCTACATTATTTCACTTTTTGACCGATTATTTCTGAACTGACATTTTTGGGAAGATTGTGAGAATTCTTTTTTTTTTTTGCTTATAGGATTTATGTATAGGTGTGTAAGAACGTTTATGCAATATTTATTGCTTACATAGAAAGTATGTGTCTTATTACTTACATTCTTTTCCAGGTACACTAAATGCAATGCAGACTGATGGACCTATTATCTCGACAAATGTAGATGTTCCAATTCGTTCTTCAGTAACAGGTGAATCTGAAAAACTTTTTTTTTGTACTTTAGAATTTTATTACGTTTTCTAGGTGTGACTTAACCCACTTGATAATGTTGCATTTTTCTATGTGTACTTCTCCACATTCCTTAGTCTAACGACTAAGGCTTTAAGTAAAATGAAAATATTTGGAGGATGAGAATCAGTGTTTCTCCTAACTTAAAATACATTTTTTATAGTTTAAAAATATGTCAGTAGATAGAAATATGAGGTTCCTAGCACACTTTGGGAGAATATAATTTTTGTTAATACTGCAAATCAAAAAATTAATTAAATTCCTTGTAAATTTAAACAATTATTCAATAAATTAATAAAATATTATAACACATTTTTAGAGTAAGCTTTATTTTTACTAAAACTTAACAAAATAATTCTTTGATTGTCTGCCTTAATAAATTAATAAAATGGCAGAGCATTATTTTCGAACTACCCAATTTCAACTATCTTTACATTTTTCTATTTTTTTCAGCTTTACGTGTTTTAACAAATGTTTTAGTATTTTTACAATTTTTCAACTACTATTTTAACTTTCTTATTAAATTTTATTCTTATTTATTGGAAGTTGAAAAAAATTGTTGAAAAAAGTTGAAAAAAAGTTGATGTCAATTGCCTCAACTAACACAAAATGTTAATGTCTTATATTGAATGCATGGTTTACTCAAAGACATTGTGATCACTCGCACAATCATTTTCAAAACACAAATGACTGTGACAAGCGAGGCACATTACTGTAACAACAGACAGAGACTGAGCAGATCATTGATCGACAGACTACCTAGAGAATTCTCGGAAGGTGATAGCGTGCCTGGAATTAGATCATGTGTCCAAACAATAGTGGCTAAGCTTTTATCCCCACACAGTGTCCTATTCAGTGTACAGTATAATTCTTGGAAGGTGATCTCTTTTACAGTACAAGATTTTATTTTTAGTGCTGATACAAAAACTACGAATTAAAGAAGTTGACTTTGAATTATCTATAATTTTTTGTATTGATATAAGTTTAAGAGACCAACCCAAAACTTTGAATTATAGATGTTCGGATTATCCATGTTTTACTGTATTTCTAAGATTGTAGATTTGTTATAATTATACTAAACAAATCCGGTTCTTAGAAGCTAGAAAAAAACTAGTCTGTTGAGGGAAGACGCCCATTAAACACGATTATATTTTGCTTATTTACAATCTACTAATAAAAGAGAACAAGAAAATTTAGAAATGCATGAAAGAATTTTATTTGGAGAAAGCGAAGACTGTTCAAGAGGAATACAAATTTGTAGTACAGTAGGGCCCCAATTATCCACGCTAATATGGACCAGAGGACACTTGGATAACCAGAAACTCGGATAACACGGGCAGACAGACTGGCGAAGAGAGCGTCCCCCACCGCCATTGAAATCAATGGTAGTGTGTACGTTTTTGGCCGCCAGTCTGTGTTACAAAGACGTTTTAGGGTTGATACAGTAATAAATAAAGATGTAAATATGAATTAAAATATTGAGTTCACTTTATTACGAAACCCACAGTACTGCACTGTACTAAATATTACGTTCATAATATAAAAAAATATAGAAATATACTGTACTGAACACCAAATAAAAATACAGTTTTTATAAATCAAAATTCTAGCCAACAAATCTAAAACAAGGTCAATGGTTAATATGAAAATACACTTAAAAAGAGTTACAGTATTGATAACTGTTTTGTACTGGTACTTTACCAGTACATTGAATTTTAAAAGTAAGCCTACTTCTTGAAAAAGTTCATCAGAGTTTTCTGCTTTACTGAACTGACCCGCTTCTTTACAATGCTGTAAAATAGCGAGTAAAATGACCGAGTGGTCACCCCACTCTGCTCACTCGCTCGCTACAGTACTGAACAGTGTAAAAACACTTGGTTAGTCAGGGCTCGGATAATCGGGGCCCTACTGTATTAGAAATAGAAGTAGAAATGAGCAAAATAGAAGATGAATTAGTAAACCTCTTTAAAGAAACAATGGCTCGATTTCCAACAGATTCATAATGGTTTCAGGTATGTCAAATTTTAAATGAAGTTTTTCTTGAAAAATGGATTAGCTTGTAGAGGTTAGCAGCAATGGCCAGTGGATTTGCAGTAGATTGGTCAGTGAGATCATCCGACTTGTCACCATACTAGGATTACTTCTTATGGGGTCATTTAAAAAGTATCGTTTGCCAAAATAAACTCCAGATATCAACGATTTAGAAAATGCAATTTGAGAAGCAGCACAAAATTTCACTAGAGAATCAGTAATTTATGTAGTATCATTCTTTTACAACCGGCTGTCACTCTGTCAAACAACAGAAGGAGGGCAATTTGAACATTTAATTGATTTATTCAATATTGTTCTATGTAAAAATGACTAAATGTATTTATTTGCCATTAGAGTTCCTTAGACCACCAATGTTATTTTTGGAAATCCAAATTTTATTCATTGCCATTTTGGATAGTGACTTTGTAGCAACTTACACAAAGAGTGTTACCATTTCAAATATTTGAGTTACAACCACTGGGCCACATTCCCAAAAAGGGGTTGAAATTCTGTTTCTCATCGAAAGGTAGGGTAGTTGACCAATAATTTATCTTGAAAGTTACAGTTTTATATTTGGAATAGTTTTAAAGTTAATGAGGGATTTCCTTACTTTTAACTCATTCTAACTATATTTTGCAGTCCCCCCTAAATTTAAAAAAAATGGTTTTTGGAATGATGTCTATGTACCTTTACGTCCTAAACTTGTGGACTAATTTTAATCAATTTTGGTATAATCATATTTTGGCTATATCATGGGAACATTTTTCATTTTTTAGATTACACAAATTTTGAGGTAGCTGCCATAGTTACGATTTTCTGAAAATAATCGTAATTTTCTAAGAAAAGCTGTAAAGATTTTAATCAAATTTTGCACAAGTATAATCTTGAAGAACCCAAATAAAATGTATTGGTCGTTATCTCTCCAAAAATTAGCCTTTACCGATTTAATTCAAATTTAAATGAAATGTGAAAATTAATGACCCAAACCAGTGTACAATTTCTATTTTTTGGGACATAGTACGATTTCATCACTAGTTTTGTGCAGTTTAAAGAAACATAAATTTGAAACTTCACACATATATATATATATAAGGTGGACAAAGATGGTCTTTTTCCATCAATGTTAATTGTATAGTCTATTACCAAAAGAATTGTGAATTTTGAGCAAAATAATTATATCTAAATAAAATTTTTAGAGTACATGTTTTAAATATATTTTTGGTACAAAATGTACATGCGATTATTTTATTTCCTAAACTAATACAATGTTCCATTGCAGAAGTGAGAAACGAAATTCCTACTTCCTCAAGTGATCTCAAGCATAGTGGAATGGATTTAAACTCAGATCTGACAAATATTAAAGAGAAAACACCCATGTGCTTAGTCAACGAATTAGCAAGATTTAATAAGGTATCTGTTACAATTGCTTATAATTAGTATTATTATAAAATAATGCTTTCGTTGTTATTTTCAGCTAATATCTTTTTTCATGTGGTCTTGGGTTAGATCCATCACTTTCGTCTTTCCTATCCGGTCTCTCTTGACTAACTCTAGATATTTTCCAACCCTGATGCTATTACAATATTCGAGGGCTATTATTTATTGCTGTTTAAAGTACACATTTTACATTACTTTAGGACATAATTTTCGCCATTATTAAGTCATTTTTCTTAGCAGGGCAGTAGATTTTTTATCTCTTTCGGGTGGGGAGGAGGGATAGTAAAATTTTTCCCTGATGAAGGTTATGAGGAGATGTTGCATTGTGGGGCATAACGTCTCTGGTCAGCATGTTGCTTATTTTGTATCGTATAATGAAATTTTTTAAAGTATTTTGATTAAGACAACTAAATTGATACTGGAACTGTTACAAATCCAAGAAATTCCAAGAGGCACACATTAACTCAAAATAAAAACATTAATTTTTCACAAATTTGTCCAGATTGTGATAAATAAGTTATCAAAAATTGCCTTATGGTACTTAAGTGTTTTTTAGATTTTTACTACAAATAATGTAATATTTGCATTTAATAGCGGTTCCTGAAATTTTAGCTATTTAAAAAATGTCTAACTAAAAACTAATAAAGTCTCAGTGATTGGAGACAATACCTTGAAAAGTATTGGTCTTTGGTATTACCTAATAGTATACAAATAAGAAAACACACACAAAAACACTCATTAGAGTGAAAGTGAGAAAGTGAACAGTGTTTACGAAATATTTCAGAACTTTAGTGTTTTTGTGTGTGTTTTCTTATTTGTATAATATTAGGTAATACCAAAGACCAATACTTTCCAAGGTAACCCTGTCTCCTGTCTATACAAAATCTAATCCAATAGATCCTATTCAACTAATAAACTAATAAACTCTAACCTAATAAACTCTGTGCCCTAATAAACTCTAACCTAAAGTCTCAGTGATGAATTTTAACCAACATAATAAAAGAATGTTTTTTTTTTTAATTTTGGATTTTTAAAGTGTGTCCCTTCTGAGATATTTCTAATTGAAAATACCTGATTTTGGACAAATCGTAATATTTAAAACCCATTATAAAAAGGATGTAATTCTCAGGCCTGAAACTTTTTAGGGAAGTAGTATACAGGCGGGCCTCGTTAATCCGCACGCACGGTACTCCGAACGCCATGCTACTCCGAACGGCCTTCAGTTGCCATTTCTTAGAATTCCCATGTCACAACAACAGAAACGTAAACAAAGTAAAGGATGTAGTTGAGATGAGTCACTAGTCAGGTCATTTCACTGTTAGTACAATACGTTCCGTCGTTGCGTACAGTTGCGAGTGCGTTGTGCGATAGTGCGGTTACATTGTGAAATGATTTTCTTTGTTTTTCATGATGACAACGAAACGAAAACATGTGACTCTAACTTTAGAAGACAAGTGCAAGATTATCAAACTACTGGACAACAGAGAAAGTTTAGGAAAACTAGCTTCAGATTACGGTGTTGAAAATCGACAGTGTTTGACATTAAAACTAAGAGGGATAAGATCATATCTCACTGTTCTCGTACGGAATGCGGTCCGGGAAAGCGACAAACTTTGAGAACTGCTGAAAATGTGGATGTTGAACAAGCACTTTACACATGGATAGTTCAGCAAAGATCCAAAAACAACATGCTAACCGGTGACATTATCGCAGAAAAAGCTAGATTTTTCTACAGAGAAATGATGGATAATGATAACTTTCGTGCAAATAACGGTTGGGTGAGCAGTAACGGTTTAGAATCACAGTGCTGAGTTTAACTGTAGAAAAAGTTTCGAGTGATGAAAGTGCATTTGACATTTTTAAAGAAGAATTCCAAAAAGAAAGACAGAAAAGGGACTTAACCGAGAACAGCTTTATAATGTAGACGAGTCGGGCCTTTAATGGAAGTCACTTCCCAGAAAAACTCTTGCAATGGCAGGAGAAAGGGAAGCTCCCGGGCGGAAAATCAGCAAAGAACGGATAACGTTTTCCCTTGTTCTAATGCTGCAGGAACTCACAAGTTGCGCATGGCAGTGATAGGGAAAAGCAAAAACCCAAGGCCATTTAAAAACTTTTAAAGTTTTAATTAAAGTTTTACCAGTCAAGTATTTTAACCAAAAGAGTGTGTGGATGAATCAGCAAATTTTTCTTGATTGGTTTCATAACGGATTTGTATCTTCTGTGAGAAACCACCTTAATCCATTAATCTTCCCCAAAAGACAATCTTACTTTTGGACAATTGCCCTGGCCATCCCGCTGCAGAAGAACTCGTAAGTGATGACAAGAAAATTTACGCGATGTACTTACCCCCGAATGGAACAGCACTCGGTCAGCCAATGGACCAACATGTGATCGCAGGAATCAAAATGCGGTACAAAAGAAGCCTGCTCTACAGTGTAGTGTCTTCAGATGAATCTCTAGATACTGTCATAAAACGCTTGACAATTAAAGATGCAGTGATAAATCTAGTGAAAGCTTGGGATGAGACTTCTCAAGGGAACATTGTAAGCTCTTGGACTAAACTTTGGCCTCTTTCCTAAAGACCGGCAACCGAAAGTTCATCAGATGCTTCCATGGTGCAAGACTTTGTTCATGATCTCCAAACAGTTCACAAGACAGTTGGCCTTATTATGGAAGAAGATGTTACTGAGTGGCTGTGTGAAGAGGAGGCAGGGCTAGGCAATGAACACTTATCTGATGCTGAAATCATCCAACTTGTTCAAGAAGAAGCAGAGAGCGGCGATGAAGACATAAACAATGGGGAAGAAGAACCAACCCAATGTGTCAAACATGCAGAGGCGATGCAATCTTTCAACACCTGTTTGGCGTGGGCAGACTAAAACAACATTCCAGTGCACCAGATCCTAACCCTTTGTCAACTGCGTGATGACGCGTTCGTAATTCGATCAAAAAAGCAGGTCAGAAAACGATTAAAGACTTTTTATGGTAAAGTTATTTGGAGAAATGGTTTTAACATACAGTACAGTTTATTGTGTGACACGTATTGTACAACTTTATTATGTACTGTACTGTAGTTTTTAAATTTATTGTCCAGTAATAAAATTTGTTTTAGATTATTTCTGGCTTTTTTTTTTTTTTTTTTTCATTTTTGATAGTCCGAACGCCTCGAGCAAACAAATATTCGGATTAACGAGTTTTGCCTTTATCCAGAAATAAAAAAATGAAGGTGAGTCTTAGTTTTATCTTTAGCATTTTAAATTTTATAAGAACATTTTTATTTTGAAAATGTTAACATTTATCTATTTTGTTGTTGTTTATTTACAGTTAAGTTTGCCTATATATACTGAACAGAAATTATTGTACATTTTATGCTCTTTAACATGGTTTTAGTTTGAACTAAATTTCTTTAAAAACCAAGAAGCTACAGATTGCAGTCAATCAGTTACTCAATCCATCAATTTTCTACTTCTACAAAGTGTAACCAAACCTACAATAGGCTAATATCAATGAAACAAAATTTGAATTTAATGAATAAGTAAATTCAGAATGAATGAAATCAATAACGACAACCCTCGTAACAAAACATAGTAAAAGTTTAATGCGAACCTAGCTGTAAAATGCAAAATAGGATGACACATCAGTACAAAATGGCCACTCCAAAAATATCTGTAAATCTAAAAAATTAAGGTTTTCAACTCTCTGAATATCAAACAGGTAAAAAATAAATAAATTTTGTCAGCAACCTTAACAAGTTAAATTGGTTGATTTGATATGATTTGATCCTTTGGTGTCTAAAGAGTGGACTTTGAATATTTATCTTTTACACTCTAACTTAAATTTAAATTTGAAATCCTAACTGAACCTTGAAGTAAGAAGTCCACTAGCAAAACTTGTTTGTCTCTAAACACTGTATATATGATTTTTGCCCTTGATGGCGATGCAATTGTGCCTCTACACCCATAGGCTATTGCCTCAATTGATGGTGTGATATTCCTACTCGTCCCTAGTGACTAATGCTGCTCAAGAAGTCATCGCCTTACTGGCTGTATTATGTCAGAAATGTAGTGCCCTTATTTTAATTTTTCCATAAGCATTCTGTACCAGTCCAACTAAAAAATGCTATGATTGGTGGATCCTTTGGGCCAATTGGGGATAACCTGACGATTAGATCGACACACCACTACACTGCACTCACTTAATATGTTTTTAATTTAGGGGGAAAACTATTATTTCTTAAAATTAGTTACTTATTTATTATAAAAGTTTACAATATTTATTTTAAAACTATACATCTATTATTCAACTGTTTACAAATTTCATTCATACAACTCATTTACATATGATTCTATAACATTGACCAATTTGAGACGGCATTCAGCATTCACACAATATTGCAGCTTCTTTTATACAATTTAAAAAAAGCCCGAAATGGCAGGGAGCCAAATGTAAGCTATAGAGATGTTTAGACCCTTTATGATTTGAAAAAAAAAAAAAAAAAAAAATCATACACAAGATGTGATGAATAAACAGATATTTTGTCGAGATGATGCTCCAAGTTACCACTTTTCTACAGCTGGTCTTTTTCTTCTAATTGCATCTCACCCGATGAGGAACATTTATGTATTACTCTTTATTAATTATTTCATCTGAAGAAAAGTAATCATAGATGGACAACTTTGCAATCCCCTCATAGGCTCACTTATAGTGAGAACAAGTGTTGCAGTCCTTGCCAAATTTTTAGACCCAGACCTTTGGGTCTATACTTTTCTTCAACTCACATCTTTCTCTTTCATCGTTCTTATCAGGGCTTTCTTGACCCAATTTTGTTCTCTTCTAACCCTGACAGTTGGACTATTTAAGGGTTAGCGGTCTCTATTTTTAAAGATAATAATGACCAAGAAGTTTTTCACATTTAAACCAGGGAAATCAAAACACTTTGTAATAAGTCCAGAATTATCCCCCAAAGTCTTCTTAATCATCAAAATAGTTTCAGCTGACAAATGTTTTAGACAAAATTAGAATTCAGATTCAATGATATACTTTTACTGTCATTATAAATAGAACTATTAACACACTACACATTCACTCAACGGCATCAAACATCCAATTGAATAGTCCAATGAATTAGTGACTGTTCACACAATGCCCTCTGATTGGCTACTAAGTTACATAAAGGTTGTGCAAACAGTTTTCATTATATTAAAAATGGTTAGATATATTTGGACATCTTATTAGTTCAAATGAATTTTATTGTAAGTATAATCTCTTTGTTAATCTAAACAAATTTATATTGCAAATTTAATTATAATACATTTTTTTTATAGATTCAGCACCAATACAGATTGACAAGTGAGCAAGGGCCTGCACATAAAAAGAGATTTACTGTTACACTGAAACTCGGAGAAGAAGATTATTCTGCAGAAGGGGCCAGTATTAAAAAAGCTCAACATATGGCAGCTAGCAATGCCTTGAAAGCTACATCGTACAGACATCCTCCTCCGAAAACTTTTAAAAATCAACGGTTGGGCAAAAGTAAGATATGTTTTATGTATTCAAAATTAATCCTGTATTTATTGTATAAGTTACACTGTCATGTTACAAAGAGTAAGGTTTCTTAGCATATTTTTATTCGATATTGCTATCTTTTCTAAAAGAAATGCTTACACGAAAAATGTGTAACCCATATGTACAATTTTTTAATTTGCTGCACACATATATAGTAAATATCTGCACATATATAGTAAATATCTGTGTTAGTAAATGCTTCCGTGGGCTACATTTTGACCTAATTTTATTCAATATGTCCTAATACTTTTTCATATCAACCTATAAATTTTTTCCTAGTCACATCAAAATTATTTAAACGTCTTATTCTTTCTAAACTACTTCTAATTTAATATATAGGTTAGAATTTAATAGGGCACATAGCCTATTAGATTGGTATAGCCTGTCTCCTGTCCATACAAAATCTAACCAATCTATACATACAATTTTACTCCACATCCAGAGGAAATAATACTTGACTATTCTGAAACTCTATTAAGATGTAGAGTTTACTACTTTAGTACTAAGTAGGAAGCATTAATACCTGAGGAGAGGTCACGAATGTCAATTTGATCGAGTCTGGTATGAAGGCTTACTTTATAAATTGGTAAATACAGTAAAAACTCTAATCCGGATTAATGTGGCGCCGGCTGATCCGGATATCGAAAAATCCGGATCTCGGGGTGGCTATTTTTATATAGTTCAAGTGGTTTTAAACGTGAATTTTACGTTTTTAGCGCTAAAACGCGTTGCGCTTACGATAAATTGTAGCTTTACCACAGTATTCTAAAAATTCACTATGGTTTTTCAAATTACTGTAATATATAGACGTTTTAACTGTACTATTATGTAATTTGCCTTAGTTTGCCGATACGGTTACCGGTAACAAAAGTACCGAAACAACAAAAGGTAGGTTAATTAAATAAATATTACAATAGCTATGTTTAAAAATCTATTTATTTTAAGCTGAATGAGGCTCAGCAAAAAGTACACAAACAACAATTAATTAGGTCTACAGTGTTAACTAAAAGTATCAAACGAAAAATGACGATTAGAAAATAAAACTGTACAATAAATACGTACAGGATTGTACACGTGAAATTTTGATGAACGTACGATAAATGTTAGTTTTCATTACAGTACAGTAATTTGTACTCATGTCAGTTTTTATTAAAAAAAGATGTAATGGTAGCTTGCTTGGCTCGTTGAACACGCATCTTAGATGTAATATCTCTCCATCTACGAAAAAGAAGGTGATAGGCCGGTGAGGATTCTTCTTGTTCTTCCACGTAGTCTATCGGCTGTTCAAGTGCTTGAAAAGCTTCGCAATGAGTCATGATTTGTTTTTGTTGTTGAATCCGAACCACAATACTGCCCAGTGCCCAGCTTAAAAACATCGTTCACTACTATTCGGCCCGAAAACATTATTTTTGTATAGAAAATTGTATTTTTATTATTTTTTATACGATGGCATACGACAGCCGGATATAGGAGTTTCCGGATATCCGGATCAGAGAGTGTTTACTGTATCCTCTGAAATAACTCTTTAGGCATTTTAGAATTCTTTGAAGATAGTTTATTCATGATTTGACATGAATCAACTAACTCAAACGTATAGAAAAATTTAGCAGGAATTCTTCAAGATCTATAATATCACGCCTATTTTACAACATCTACATGGCTGATCTTCTAAACATGATAGTTAAATATACTGATTTAAATATTCAGAACAATATTAATTAATTAACAATCTGGTTTGGAGGCTGGAGAACAAAAATGAATTCTATCAAATCACATCTAACTTTTACACACCATAGAAAAATTTGACCTCTTGTCTATTTAAATAACACTCCCATTTCTTCAAGGCACCAAATCAGCTATTTAGGTTTTGGACTGGTGATTTACCTAAGACAAAGCGTCAAACTTAAAAAGCAAAATTAAAATTTCACATTTGTTCAATATTACACTATGGCATAAATTAATAATTTAAAAAGACAATATAGACTTGTGGTATACAATTATTTGGTTGTTTCTGCTAAAAAAAGTAACAGACAAAAGATTCCGATGTCTCAATTAAAATTTTTACACTTACTCAACCGTAAACTAGTAATATACTAAACTACATAGTAAATTTGTAACTGCATACACAATATTGCCAAATCACTTTATTCAAAATTCCATGTCAAAACATGTATTTTTTGTATAGTTAAATAATTTTATTTTTTTAAAAATTAAAAACAGGTATTATAATGTTGCACAAATGTTCTTTAATTTTTCGTTGTATCTTAATTGTTGCAGGCAATATAACTCCGACGGTAGAGCTGAACGCTCTAGCCATGAAGAGAGGAGAACCAACGATTTATACTTTTGTTGAACTCCCACCTTTTCCACCTACCCCTAATACTTACAACTACCAAAGGGGGTTATACACACAGGTAAGTCAAATAATATTTAATGTTATTCTGATATTTTATGATTTATTTTTACAATTTTCTTTTTTTATTTAGTTTCTTTAATTTTGTTTTCATAGGTTCGACCGTCTTACCAACCAAATTTTACATATGATTACGCTAGGCGAAATATGACCGTCAAGCCAACTAATCCGCAAATGTATCAACAACAGGTAATGCATTTGATATTTTGTGTTCTGTCACTACAAGTTATACTGTAGATACTTGAAGGAGTTGATTTTTGTAGTTATCTTGATTTGTTCTTTAATAATTATAATGTTAAATTAAAACTTTATAAAATAATGTATAAACGTAATGTTTTAATTGTTTAAATGTGAAATACAAATATAATATGACATTTCATAAACTAAGTCATCAGCCTCAGTGTTACATACACACAAAGTCTACTTCACTGGACTGTACTGTGGCGGATTGTTGATCCACCTTCTTGAAAAAATCAATTTTTTTTAAAGAAGAAGGAGTAATAATAAAGTGTTTCTTGCTCCCTCTCCATAAAACTGTTCTACAATCAATGAATATACATAATATATTTCAGCCCGTTATCTTTCACAGTTTTTGTTTATTTTAAAAGCTAGTATATAAAAACACTATACAATTTTGAATTAACAATTGTTAATTACCAGTGTATTAAAAAGTTTCATTAAGCACCAATCTGTTTGTGGTTCCTGTTGACCATTACAATTGAAAGCCTTATTAAAACGATTCCTTTTTAATTCATTATAATATAAAGCACATTATATTTTTGCATTCATTTTGTAAAGACACAATTTAAACAAACAGATTTGTACATTTTAAACAATACGAATGATGGTAGGAATTTTGTTTAAATGGTGATTGTAGCAATACATTTTTCAAATAGTTGAGGAGAAAGGTATAAGTCAGCACTTGTACGAATGATATTGGAATTTAGCGAAAAGTTATAATTAACACAATTCAAAATCAACGTCAATGATATTGACATTTATAGTGAACTCTAATAACCCGTGGCAGTGGTTAGTGTACATGTTGCCAATGGCTTTGAGTTTCGTCATTCAGGCTTCCCATTCTTATGAAATGAAAAACGTTCTTATATATGTATTAATGGGAGATTTTTTTAAAGAACTTAATTTTTTTACTTTTGGCGATGTAAAATAATAAATTATTTATTTTTATCTTTGTGTTACAACACTGCAAAGTAAATATATATTCTTTTCTTATGTTTTTGAGGGCATAGATTATGAATATGTTTGTCTTTCAGTTGAAAAAAGCGTGCATAAATTGTCATAAACAAATATTCGTTAAAAAATAACATTTCTTTTTACTTCAGTTTTTGATAATATTTATTGGAATTAAACAATTCCAATTATGTAGTATAATTTGAGATCGTCTAAAAATATTTGTTGTAATGTTTATTACTTTTGTTGTTGGCAAAAATTAGTTCATATAACTAGTGTCAAAATATTAATGCTTCTAAACTATAATTAAAATATTGAAATAAATATACAGCTACACACAAAGTTGAAACAATGGGCTAGTGGTAGAAGGTAATCAACATTCAGCTCATATCTCTTATTGACAACTATACTTTATACAATACAATAACTTTTAAAGAAACTAAATAGCAAGTTCTTAGTATTTATCTAATGCCTACAAAATATTTGTATAATTTATATAATGATGTTTATTGTTGCAGCGTTTTTATGGAACTAAGCCTCCTATGTACAAAGTTAACGTGAAAGTTGGGGACCGAGAATTCTGTGGAGAAGGAAACACGGCACAAGCTGCCAGACATGATGCAGCTTCTAAAGCTTTGGATCAAATAAGGACTTTACCTTTAGAAGAAAACAATATGGATACAAATGCAGGCTGTAAGTTGAAGAATCTCGATATATTTATATCCTTAACTTAGGAATGAAGAGTATTACGGTGGATGGTTGAAATTTAAATTTAACAAACACCATAGGTTGAAAACTCTTTGAGATATCATCAAGAATTTTTCCACTTAATTAGAATTTGACAGTGTTTAAGTTGTGACAAAAGGGGATTTTTAATTTTTGATCATAGTCAATAGGTCTAATATACTAAAAATGTCAATTACACTACCCTTACAGGAACTTTGAAATACAGTTACCATTTCAATATTTGTTAACATAACAATCAATTTTTCAATTATAATTAACATAAAATCAATTTTTCAATTATAATTAACATAAAATCAATTTGAGGTTATGTTTAGATCCATGAAATATTATCATCATAATATGTATAATTGCTGTTGTGATATATCTAGGCAACATGATAGCGTTTAATTGAATAATATAACTGTCTCAAGGTCAATAAATATGTTTTATTAGTTAATGTTTGCAAACAAAATCTTGAATACTAAGGTTTTTATGTTTTGTGTGCAATTAATTGTTCATTCAATGGTGACATGTCACACGTTTGCAGTAATTGTAATAATGTGAAAGATTAGTTTTAATAGTAGGAAAAATTAGAGTCAGAATTCAAAGTTTGTAATAGGTGTAAAACGCGCGAGATAAAAAATACAAAGGGTGGGAGAAGCTTTTGAATAAAATGTAGCTTTCGTCAAATTCTTTTAAGGAAGTAAAATGGATTTTCAAAACAACATAATGAGCTACGATGTTTAGTGTTAGTATAGATTAATATGTACAGATGTTTAATTTTAGTATTGTATAATTGGGTAGAAGTGTTGTTTTTTGTCATAAATAATTAATAAAATGTGTGGAGAGAAAGGGGTGTGTGAACTGTTTAGAACAGCGGAAGTAAATTACGGAGGAGGTTAGGTCTGGTTTCCAATTAAAAAAAAAAAGGAAGTGAGATTTTTCTCGTGGCGAGCAAACAGTCTTATTAGAACTTTCAAGGAAGTGAGACGTACTTTCAGTTTGTTTTGGACAAATATTTTCAAAATGTAGTTTAAACGTTTAGATGTACAAGTCGTTTTCTGAAATTAGCAGTTCAGTGGTTAGAGATGAGAGACGTTGTTTCTTTTTTGTCTAAAAGAAGTTTTAGAACATTTTAGTGAAAATAACGCGTTATGAAAATAGAGATAACAGAGACAATTATGTTTTCCGGTACAAAATAGAACAATGCGTATTGTGCCTAAATACACTTAAGTATTGAAAGTGGTTTATGTTTTGTAAGCGTGGACAATCGTGAGGTGTTAAAATGGACTAAAAGATTAATAAACATTCTTAATACGGACATTTGTCGAATAATGGAAGGCTCGAAATCCACGATTGATACAACGTCGACGGGCAGCTCAGCACGTGCACATAATCAATGAACTTCTTTCAACAAAGGACGGTAACCAGTGTTAAATAACACTGAAACTCATATTGTGTAACTATGTTATTATATTTAATGTACTATTTTTTATAAATTTAATATTTTAAATAATTATTTTGTTTTAAGGATCATAAAAGTCAACTGACTTACAAAATTTTAATAAAAGTAATTTAAAAATAATACAAACAGATAACTTTAATCTGTTCTTTCAATAAATGAATTTCTAAGTTGCAACATAAAAAACTAAATTCAAGATTCAAACTTTTTGACCTTCTTAAAAGGTAATCATAATAATTGATAATAGGATGTCTAGATTAGAAAGATTATGAAATCGTTGATGAATATATGTACTAAATTTTTATTTTTAATAAATCCATGTTAACATTTCAGCTACAAGTGTTTTCATTTCTGAAACCAAGATCACTGTGAAGTACACTGGTAAAAGGACTCACCCCTGAGAAATTTAATAACAATAATTAACTTCTTTTTTCTAAATTGATGTTAACACATCTGGCGCCCTTAAGTCGAGCAAAATAATAATTAAATTCAAATTTCAATAAATAAATACTTAGTGGAACTCTTCAAGTTCGAAAGAATAATTTTTATATTT